>OZ059793.1:0-596206 GCA_964057025.1 Standfussiana lucernea
AGTCAGCTCACATCCCCTCTCTACATTAGTGGAAACACTCTGCCGGCTACGCCAATTATCCCTTAACATCTTTCTTATCTGTTATGGTGGAAACGAGCCCTCTCTGTAGAAATAATTACAGAGGGCGAAGCTAGTTGGGTTTCGAACTCACATTCTTATTTTGTTGTAAATGAATACACAATTTGAATCGTCGATGACTGTTGCTGTAGGCTGTGCTGGCGCGCTACGATGACGTGGGGCTGCCGCGCTCCGCGTGCGTGTGCTACACCGCGGCGCTGCTGCGGGCGCGCGCGGCGTGCGGGGGCGCGGGGGGCGCGGCCGGGGGGGCGGGGGCGCGCGGCGCGGCCGAGCTGGGCGCGCTGGAGGCCATGCGCCGCGCCATCGAGTTCAACCCGCACGTGCCCGAGTACCTGCTAGAGCTGCGGCCGCTGACGCTGCCGCCCGAGCACGTGCTGCGGCGCGGCGACAGCGAGGCGCTGGCCTACGCCTTCTTCCACCTGCGGCACTGGCGCGCGTGCGCGGGCGCGCTGCGCCTGCTGGGCGCGGCGTGGGCGGCGGCCGAGCGCGGCGCGGGGGGCGCGGGCGGCGCGTGCGCGGCGTGCGCGGACCGCGAGCTGCTGCCGCAGCACCACGCGCTGTCCGTGTTCCCGCGGCGGCGCGCGCCGGCGCTGCTGCCGCTGGCGGCGGCGCTGTGCGCGGGCACGGCGCTGCTGGCGCTGCTGGCGCACCGCTGGCCGGCGCACGCGCACGCGGTGGCGCGCGCGGCGGCGCAGGGGCTGGACCCGCGGCGCCTGCACACGCTGCTGGCCGCCGTGTGACGCGTGACTCGTGACGCGTGACGCGTGACGCGGCGCTAGTCGTTAAGTGTACAGCAATGTTGCACTGTCTTTGATCTGCATTTAATTATAGAATAAAGTGTTACTATCCATGTCTGTCTTTTACTCTGCCGTCCCATAGCATGTCATGGTTGACGCACACGTATCGCTATCGCTTCGCTACAAGTACAAAAGAGGCATTATCAACCACGAACACGCGACATAAACGAACGATTGTTTTATGACACCTAGCATAATTAATTATTTACCTATCACCATAAAAATTAGTAAAACTTTAAACTACTTAAGTGCATATTAACGATTAGAATTAACGATTTTTTTTTGTATTTAATGGAACTATGCAAAGCATGAGCGTATGAAGTGGTGGACGTGTTAGTGCAGTCGCTTATGCGATCCCACTGGTGGGCAAAGGCCTCCCCAAAAGTCCTTCCAGGAGTTTTTATCCCGGGAAAAAAGAAATTGAGTGTACAAAATGTGAGGAGCCGTGAGGAGTTTTTTAGGTTCTAAGCTCAGAAAAGCCTACATTTTACATGGATCGACTGCCTATCTGACCTCCACAACCCAGTTAGTACTGGCTAATACGATACCCCTTGGTAAGACTGGTTGTCAGACTTACGGGCGCTGACTTCTTGTAACGACTGTCAAAGGGCAGCCGGGACCAACGGCTTAACGTGCTTTCCGAGGCGCGGAGGAAGCTCGGTATGTAATGGGTGTTCGGCACTCGCCAACTGCCCGAGGAATATGTTTAATTAAAACAATTTGTTCAAAGCAAGTACAAAAAAAAATATATCAAACCTTATATCATATCCGCGGAGAAACTTAACACCGCGATTCAGCGCGTCACACAAATTGTACGTTATCTATCGATCTACGCGGGGAAGCTCACGATCGAACATCCTGCCCACCATGTATAGAATGTCCAGAACTTAGTTTAAACATGACAAGAATACTAAATGACCGCCCACCATGAAACAAAATACAAGATTCGGCGAGAAGTGAAAACTAGTGGGCTGTATGTGAACGACAAAATAAAAACTAAACCTTGAAAACATAAAATATCTTAATTTTAAAATTTAAACTGTAGTAAATATGTTAGTAACATATAATTATTAATCAATCCTTAATGTACTATTTTTATGAAGTAACAGGAAGCACGATTAACTTTGACACAGTTCTTTTGATCGTGGAACCTTTACAACGCAATGAAACCACTCTGGTGATTTTGCCCGAGCCAGTATGCTTTTCAGTAATGAGTCTGTAGAGCCATCTTGCAGGTGGAAGATCATCTTCGGTTACCAACACTACGTCACCTAAGTTTGGTTCTACGGTTTGATGTGCCCATTTGTTCCTCTGGTGGAATTGAACCAGATATTCAAGAGACCACCTACGCCAGAAGTCCTGAACCATGCGATGAGTCAACTACCATCTTCTCAAGATGTTAATGTTTGAGTTTTCAAAATTAATTTCGGGCACGAGAAGCAAAGGCTCGCTTACTAGAAAATGACCCAGGGTTAACGGGCTTGGATCTTCTGGGTTAGTGCTGATGGTGGAAATAGGCCTGGAGTTCAGACAGGCTTCTATTTGGACAAGCACTGTTGTCAGTTCCTCAAAAGTTAGTGTGATTGTGCCAATTACCCTTTTAAGGTGGTGTTTGGTCGACTTCATTCCAGCCTCCCAAAGCCTCCCAAAGTTCGGGGAATGAGGTGGAATAAAGCTCCAAGTTGTACCGTTGGTTGCCAACCAATCTGCAATATCAGGTGCAATGTTGGACCTTTCGTGGTTGAACAACGCCTTCAACTCATTGTTAGCTCCTACAAAGATAGTGCCGTTTTCACTCCACATCTCACCACAATAGCCTTTCCTCGCTGTAAAGCGCTTGAAGGCTGCTAAATAGGCTTCTGATGTCATGTCGCTGACAACTTCTAAATGTATTGCCCGAGTGGCTATACACACAAAGAGACATATGTAGCCTTTGGTGGAGTGATACTCATGATCCTTGGTAGGCCGGATACTAATTGGACATGCATAGTCCACGCCACTTTTGAAGAAAGATCGGCTTGCATTGACCCTAGCAGAGGGCAATGACCCCATTAAAAGATGTGTCGACCGAGCAGAATGACGGATGCAGTTAACACATTTGCGTACGTAGCGCCTAACGATACCCTTTGCATGTATTTAGTATTATCCAATATTTGGATCGCAAATAATTAAGAGTTAACTGAGGCCCGCCATGCAACGTCCTCTCATGAGCGTCAGCTTTCAGAAGGTGGGTTAAATGTGACTTACGAGGAAGAGTTATAGGATGCTTTGAGTCCTCGTGAAGGTTGGCCCTGTGCAACCTACCGCCAACTCTCTAAATATTTTCCTGATCCAGGTAAGGATTGAGCGAGGTAAGTACCCCCTTTTTATTTATTTCTCTTTTTGAAATTAAACTATCAATCTCCGATCTAAAGTGTTCCTCTTGACATAATTTAATGCAGGTAAGTAATGCCCCTTGAATTTCAGAATGTGTGAGAAATTTATTAAATTTTGTAGTATAATTTTTATTTTTAAATTTTAAGAACCTTTTACAATAAGCTATTACTCTAATAGCCTTTTTATGAGATGAATATTTTGAAATTATAGAATACTCACTCATTTATTTCTACTGTGTTGCATACTACTAATGATTTTTTCTTTGGTTTCTTTAATTTCCCTTCTATTATAATTAATTTATCTATTTTTCAGCCAAGTGGTTCCCTGGGTCCACAACTCTAAGTCAGCGCAATCGGAAGGATTCACGCTGCGCGAAGCGCTGTCTGCGGGATTATCACTAGACTGGACGTGCGACCACTGACTATTCTCCAAAACGGTAAGTATTTCAGACACTCTATTGCCGACGAAGGTCTTCCAGCGGCTCGGGTGGTTGCTCAACCAGGCGAGCACCACTGTTGAGTCAGTCCAGGCATGTATGTTTTCCTTACAGATACCCAAGGTGTCGGAAACTTCACGCAGAAGTTTTGAAAACAGCAAGGTGCCATATAACTCCAAATGAGATATGGATATCTGTTTGACAGGGGCCACCTTGGTCTTAGCTGCCACTAGACTAACATGAACGTGACCATTGGCATCAATACAACGAACATAGACGGCAGCTGCGTAAGCAACATTAGAGGCGTCGGAGAATCCGTGTAACTCTAGTAATACGTCAAGTTGGCTCGTGTGCATCCATCGTGGCAGACGGAAGTCTCTAAGATGGTTAAGGTTGTTTCTTTAACTAAGCCATTCCTTTAACAGGTGATCTGAAAGTTCATCGTCCCATTCGGATCCCGCTAACCACAGGCGTTGAATAAACACCTTAGCTGTTACTATCGCCGGCGCAAGCCAGCCGAGAGGATCAAACAAACGAGCGATGTCAGATATCACTTTTCGCTTGGTTTTGGGGGTTTCGGGAGAAGTTGGACGGTAAATCTAAACTCATCTAAATTTCTACCATAAGTTAACCCTAAAATCTTCGTAAGTGTATCTATTTTAAGTTCTAATTTGTCCTGTCTAACAGTATCTTCGTTTATTTTGTTTAATAATTTGTCACTGTTGTTGGACCACTTCTGAAGCTTGAAGCCCCCACGACTTAATAATTCATTAAGTTGGTGATAAATTTTTTCACCCTCCGCGACAGATTGACAACCCGTTAACAGGTCGTCTACATAAAAAAATGTAAGGACTCGTTCTGCGACTTGAGGAAAATCATTTCCTTCGTCACGAGCTAGTTGCTGTAGAGGCCGGACCGCTAGGTATGGAGGATGTTCCAAAGGTAACACGCATCAACCGAATATGCTTCAATTCAGCTTCTGGATTGTCACGCCACAAAATGCGCTGATAATCAGCATCCTCATCTGCAACCTTGACCTGACGGTACATTTTAACAATATCTGCGACCAAACTTATGGGATGGCAGCGCCACCGCATAATACATAGTTTGACGCAAATCAGGTTGTAGGGTTGGGCCAACCATTAATTATTTATTTAATGATACTCCATTGTGGCCTGAACATGAAACGTCGAAGACGACCCTAGTGGACCCGACCTTAGTGGTGCTTTTATCCTCACGGGCCACCGCGTGATGTGGTAGGTAGAACGCATCATTACCTAATTCTATCTGAGAGACAACTTCAGCATGTCCCAGTTGAATGTATTCATTAACGACTGCACTATACTGTGTCCTGAATTCCGGTTCCTTCGCCAATCTATTCTCTAGGTTGATTGTTCGCATTCAATTTTAAGTGCGACCGCCCGCTTTTCGCCCTCAATCAATCAATCGTTTATTTTATAAAAAGGTGCACAGTTACAATAAAATATCACAACAATTAAAATAGAGCACAGTTGCTTATTTGCCTGAACTAGGTTGAACCTGTGTCTCAGGCTACAAAGTGCAAGTAGACATTTTACTTAAAATAAATAAAATTAACATTAAGTGAAAAGTAAAGTACTAAAATGAAAACTTACATAAAAATAAAAACAGCGTGTTCTCGGATTATTTACAGACAGCAAGTAAATCTTCTGTCTGCGCATAAGAGGTGGTTTTTAGAAAAATACATATGGATTTTTTACAGCTAAAATAATTTAGATACTTAGTTTTCTATTTAACCTATTGTACAGAAATGGGCCTAAAAATGAAAAGAATCTTTCCACAAAGACATGTTTGGAGGCTGCATTAGAAATGCATACTATATCATTCCGTCTCTTGTTAGTATTGTCAGCATTGTACGTGAGCATGGTGTGCTGTTTTAATACTAAGTGCATAATGAAAAGCTGGCGAACAGTCAACACGTTGCAGGATTTATATAGCTGATCTGTGGGAAAGAAAAAGGGATGGAAGTTTGCTACCTTTAAAATAGCTCTTTGAGCTCTTTCAAGAGGAAGCAAGATAGTTTTTGGTGCGCCACCCCATGAAGTGATGCAGTATTGAATTATAGATTATACTTGCGAAGTATACTTGTGTGATTAATTTTGAATCTGCAAAAGTTCGTATTTTTTTAAATACGTATATTAATTTGCGCACTCTTTTAACCAGAGTTTCAATATGTTGCCTAAAAGAGAGTGTGTCGTCTATTATAACCCCGAGGTATTTAATATTACAGGTTTTGAGGATAGAAGGACAATTGCACATGTTGACTGACAGGTTACCACATTGATGAGCATATAATATACGAAATTTAGCAGTATTAAGTTGAAGCTTGCGCATGGAAAAGTGAATATATTTTGTCTTGTCAGCATTTAATGTTAGTAAATTGCTTTGAAGCCAGTTAGTCACAGTATTAAAACCTAATTGAGCGTTTTCAAACAGTTCGCTACAGCTTTTAGCAGTAAATATAAGCGCCGTGTCATCAGCATATGATATGATTTTGCCGTGCTTGATATTTATATTACACAAGTCGTTAATATAAACCAGGAATAGGGTAGGGCCCAAAATACTCCACTGGGGAACACCAAATCCAGTATTTTTCTGCTCATCACTCGTAAAATTATCAATTCTAACACATTGGTATCGGTCGTCTAAGTAGTTAGCGAGTAATGTTAGAGGCGTTCCCCTTATTCCTATGGCCTCTAATTTGCTTAGAAGCACAGAAATAGAGACAGTGTCAAAGGCTTTCGCTAAATCAAGGAAGACTCCCAGGACCTGGTTTCCTTTGCCTAGCTCTTTTGAGACATAAGAGACATAAGAGACGGTCAGGCTGTGCACCGCATCGGCTGTGGATAAATTGGCTCTGAAGCCAAATTGCGCACGTGACAAGAAGTTGTTTTTTTCTAGGTAACTAACTAGTCTGTTGTTTATAATTTTCTCAAGTATTTTTGAGATTGAGGGGAGTAACGATATTGGCCTATAGTTACTAACCAGGTCCCGGTCTCCAGATTTATAGATAGGTATAACAACTGCCTTCTTTAGACAATTAGGGAAGATACCTTTGGAAAGACAGATTCGAAACAAATGCGTTAAGGGAGGTACCAGTACATGCTTAAATCGTTTAAGGATCTTATTGCTTATATTATCCCATCCCACTGCACAATCATCTTTAAGGCCCGAAATGATTCGGGTTATTTCGTCCTCGTCAGTATCCAGCATAGCAAATATTTCAGGTTACAGCCGTTGTTCACTTTTTGGAAATATGTTTGGGCACACTGTTTCGGAATCTGTTCAGCCAAATTTTTCCCAACATTAACAAAAAAGTTATTTACTTTGTTAGCGGATATGAGAGGTGAAGGATTAGTAAGCAGTAACCTCGAATTTGATTCACGTTGTTTAGTCATGTAGGTGACGTTTTTAATGTGCTTCCAGATTTGCTTGCTATTGTTACCTGCCTTATTCAATTCATTTTTATCGTGATTATTTTTAAGTTTCTTCAAGAGATTGTTGCAAAAATTCCTGTATCTTTTATAGGTATTTAGAATGATTAGGTTATCAGGGTATTTTTTAGTTCTCTGATGAAGTTTATCTCTGTGTCTTATACACCGAATTAGTCCAGAAGTAATCCAAGGTTTAATATTATGAAGACGACTATTTACTGGCACAACTATTGTATTACGCAATATTGCTTGTTGGACATGTTTTATTAAATACGATAAAGATGAATTAACATCAGCAGTATTGTAAACTGGGCTATAATCGAAGTTGCTTAAATCATATTCGAGTTTGTTTACGTTTAATTTAGTCTTTGTCTGGGGACGATTTTGCTTGGGTAGCCTTAAATTTACGGCTAATAAGACAGAATGGTGGTCGGTTATTGTTGAGTTCGTAATAAGCGTAATATATGCATAGCTGGTTTTGATCATCATAAGGTCGAGGCAGGAACCGCTCTGATGAGTAGGCAAAGTGTGACTAGGGAGAAAACCATGGTATGAGCAGATGTTAAGGTAATCTTGAGTCCCTGCATCGCAGTTTTCAGAGTCAATGTTAATGTTAATATCGCCTGTTAGTATTACGTTCTTAAAAGGGCTAAGTTCTTGAAAGATTTGATTTAGGGAACTGTAGAAAGAGGTTAAGTTTCTAGAGGAAGGGGATCTATACATAGCAATTATCGCAGTGGTTGTACCAATTTTGATGATTAAGCTGTTACTATTACAATCTTGTAGATCAGGTTCTTCGACTTTGACCTTTAATGATTCCTTAGCAAAGACAACGACACCATCATTTTGATTGTGATTAATTTTAGTGTATAATAAGTTGTATCCTGGAATTGTTGGAATATTATCGTGGCGCTTTGATAACCAGCACTCTGTTAGAACCATAATATCACAGTTAAAGTTAAGTCTATGAAGAAAAATGTTAAAGCTATCTATGTTCTTATAAACACTACGTATGTTTTGGGTTAGTATGGTTAGTGACTTCTGATACTGAGAAAGATATTGTTTGCAGTCCTCAACCTCACATGACATTGACTCGGTTGAAAATGAGTTATCTATGTCGGTAATTAAATTAATATCCATAATATGTAAAAAATATAATAAACAACTAATTACGTCTAAGGTTCAAACAAATAAGTGGCGCTCTTAGGCGCCTTCATAGTCAATAGAGTTTATGTAGTACCTGTATTCTGCGGCCAACTTAGCTGGACATACCGCGTCTCCCGTCTTGTGGTTGGCTTGTTTTTTAAAGCGCATACATGTAGCACATTTTGGATCATCACCTTTTTTAGCGCAGTCTTGGCTAGAGTGTCCTTCTTCACCGCAATGTCCTCAAGTAGAGACAGCGATTTTGCATGTCTTAGCTGCATGACCGTACTGCTGGCATTTGTAACATCTCGTTACTAATGTGAAGTCTCGTACTGGACAGGAAGTCCAATTTATAAATATTCTGTCCTGCGTGATGAGGGCCTTGCGAATGACGGCTGAAACTTCAACGATGTAATTGCAACTCTCAGCATCTTTCCTACCAGATTTGTGGCTTAGTTTAATTGAGGCCAAAAATGTATCCAGGGTTATGTTCGGTAGTTTTTCCGTTATGTTTTGGTCATAAATGCATTTATACACCTCATTTTCAGCCATTGATGCGGGAACTCCTATTATAATAATGCGAGGTTTGCGCTTCCGAGGTTCGTCGACGGTAAGCCCTGACGAAGCGATTTGGACTGTTTGTTTGAGCTTGTCTAGCTCATCCTTGGTCTCAGTGCTGATGATAAGTCCTCCTTTCCCTATTTTACGTACGCCTCGTACTTTCAGCTTCATTTCACCAGGGCATATGATTTTTTGTACCATATTTTTGGTTTCATCACTGGTCTTCGAGTTGTCGCATGGAAAAATCGCCACAGAGCTAAGATTATTGGGGCGAATGAAACTGCTGGACCCCTTTTTCACCATATCGGCAAAAGATGTAGAAGTTGCACCCTGCTTCGTACAGGACTCCTGGATCGTGCGGTTCATCTCTGTAAGACAGTCCGCTAGGTCTCGAGCTTCGGTCATAGTTTTAAGGGCGGTGTGTGTTTGTATGGCTCTTGATTTCAGTGACTGGTACTGAACAGCCAATTGCGCAACGCCATGTCCAACTTTTCGGCAGAGATTTGTTACCTTTTGCTTCTGGTCAGAATTGAGTTTTCCCTCAGAAGCAATAAGACAGACCTCATTCAGGTACTGTTCAATGGTTCCCAACCAGTTCTGAATCTCCGGTGTAGATATTGGTTCAACGGCTTCTTCTTGGCACTGCTTGGGTTGTTGAGAAGGTCTCGGTGTTGGTGTCGACGGGGGGCTGCGTGGCGTCACCCCACTCCGGTTAAATGGGCTGCTGTCCATTTTTCAGATTATAATAAGTGTTTATAATCCAGTTACTCCATTATTTTGATTTAAAATCACTTACTAAGTTGACTTGTATAACAAGCTAATACACTTGAAACTGGGTCACAATTTATTGCAAGCGTTAACTTATTTATTTTTCTAGTGCATTAATGTGCACGTCTATATGCGATGAGCGCAGCAATCGTCAATGATGCCCTGTACCTATACAGGCCCCGGGTCCCGCCGTCGCGATTACTGGCCGCGCGCCTCATGCGCGCGCCGTCGCATCCACCGCGCGAGTAATCACGCGCGACTCTGCGCCACCTGCGCGAGTGCCCGCGCCCACGCCGCGCTCCCACGCGCCCTCTGCGCGCCCGCTGGTGCCCTCAGGGCCCATGTCCGCGCCCCCCGCGCGCCCCGCTGCGCAACCAGCTGTGCGTGCCACCACATCGTCGCGATCTGCCGCGTCGACAGCGCCCTCTGCGGCTGCGTCCGCGGCGACCGTGCTGTGCCACGGCACGACAGCACCCCGCACCGCCACCGCCGGCCCCACCCACAGCTTGCTGTCTGAGCCCTCGCAGGCGGAGCGGGACCGACGCCCGCCCAAACTGGCGCCCATCACCCGGCCTACGATTCCGGCGCCTCAGGTGCCAGACTCCCCGGCGCCCCCTCGCGCCTCGGCCTACGACTCGCCTGCGGGCCTGTCGGCATGCTCGTCGCGAGCCGGCTCGAGCATGTCGATGGTGTCGGCGGGCTCTGTCGACGCCGACGCCGACTACACGCCGGATCCGAGCGCACCTGGTAGGCGCACCCCTACTGCGTCTCCGACGCCGTCGCTGGGATTCGGTTACGAATTACAGCTGGAGCAGCGCCCGCAGCGACGGCGCCGAAGCACTGATGAAACCGAAGAGGAGGCGAAGCGGTACTACCTCGACCCGCCGCGGCCGCAACACGAACGCGCGCCGCCGTGGGGCCATGGCCCCGCCGCACAGTGGGCTGAAACGGGCCGGTAAAGGACTTACTTAGCATTTAAAAAAAAGTTTCTTTTTCTGAAATTTTAAATATTGTGTTGGATTTATCTATCGATTAGAAGTAATTATTTCTATGAGGGTCGTTCAGATAACTTAGTATTTTCGGAGTTATAAATATCCAAAGTAATTTTTGTATGAAGCAAAAGAAAAAAATGTGAAAATCTCGAAATTCTCAAATTTTCTCAAAGAATTGACTCTACGTATGCATAGTACGTATATTTGTCCTATTTTAGCGCCTATTCTCGGGTTGCGATTTTCTGCAATTTGGTCGCAATTTCAAATTTTGTTCTCTATTCCACACCACCATAGAGGTTAAGAACTAGGCGCGTTTTTTAATGTAGTGGTCTCCCCTTTAGGCCTAATCCACTAAGGACTAATAAAATAAATAAATAAATAAGTAAAAATCACAATAACTACTGGCCACTGCACTGTTTTAATTTAATCACTGTCAAGGGTATCCACATTAACGAATGCAAAATTTTCGTATTCGTCATCATCAAATGTTTCCGCTTGTTCAATTACTAATAAACTTTGTGCTTCTACTGACAAAGTTTTATGTTTTCTGCGAAGTTTGTGACGTTTCGCTGAGATGAGTGGATAAGAGCTGGTCAATAAATTATTTAAAATGTCTTCATTTGTAGTTTTTCTACTGCATTTCCTGGAATGGTGTTGGCGGTACCTACGAAAGTCTTTATTTCTAGCTTCAGCAGCTTCTTCAGATAGCTGTCCAATTGGTATTAGACCAAAACTTTCAATAATAGCTGCACCATGCATAAGAACTTTATGAACACTTGAAGGCATATAATACCAGCTATATAATTCCAAATACAGTTGCATGGTCACTTGAGCATATTCGTGAAATTTCGCTGTGTCAATGTGGTAACCTGATGAAATTGCCTCTAAAATGATTGCAAATCGCCTTATTAATTCTTCACTAACACCAGTTATCTCAGCAGTCATGTTTGGATTTGCAAAAAAATGTTCTAGCAGTATTTCCGTCATTCGTGGAGCCGTGCCCTTGTTTAACAACATCAATCAGAAGTCCCATTCTATTTTTAAAAGCGTCTTGTATGTCTTTCTTTCTTCTTTCCATGATGCACTTGTTGTCTCCCTTTACTGTCCATGTCTGTATCGTTAATCTGTAAGCTATATGCAGAATGCATTCCATCATTCGTATCCAGGTATGCAATGATGACAATCCGTATTTACAGAGATCTGGATCAGTCGGTTTTGATGCAATTAAGGGCAAATTATTCATCTCTGTTGGAGTGGCTTTACAAATGTCGCATCTCTGAGATGAAGTATCACATAAAATTGATGTTGCTTTTCTGTCTATCATAGTCATTAATAAAGCGTGTGAATTTTTTATTTCTCCAACTTCTGTTTTCACTAAATTTACAATCTCTTCCTCAATAGCACTTTTTTCCTGCAATATCGTTATTTTATTTTCTTTCAAAAATTCGAAAAAGATTGGACGACACCAGTAAGATGAATTTGGTGAATCGTTTTGCCAGATAACTTGTTCGCCGCACACTAATTTTATTGGCACTAAACTACCCATAAATATGCTTGAATCGTCAAGTTGACTTTCTTGTTCATCGTCTGTTTGCATTTTTTGTTTGTAATTGGCTTGATTAGAAGCACCGTCAAATCCCCACTTACTGATTAGTGTAAATTCTTTAAGACCACTATCTATGACGAGTGACGTAATTATTCTTGTTCTCGTTATATCCAATAGAGCTTGTAACTTTATTTTAGCTGAGGTTTCTGTCACTGTAATAGCATTTTTTGGTGGATAGCATTTCTGTTTCGCATGTTGCACTTGATAATAAGATGGAAATATATTACTGCCTTTTTCGTTAACACTTTTTCTTAAAGTAATGTATTGCCACTTGGTCAGCTTAAGTGATAAAAATAACCCTAAAGCCTCATCCGGAGAAAACACAGGTTTTGTTTCTTTAGCAGATATGCACTTTTTAACTTTTTTACATCTTGGGGATTCTTTAGTAAATGTTCTAGTATTTTAGCAACCACCTCATTCCCATCCGCTTTCAACTGCTCAAAATATGCATATTTTATTTCGTCCGAAGATAAATGAAAGTTTTCTGCACGTCTTTTTTTCTGTTTAGGCGCTAATTCACAAAAAGGTTTTCTTGGGCTTTGTTCGGTGGATACACCGACAGAAACTTTTGATGGTGATACATACTGAGTTGATGTACTCGGTGCTGGTTGATCTTCATTACTGTCTATTAAACACTTAATAAAGTCTGGCCATATTATGTTTTCTTGTAACTATTCACTATTTTTAGTTTTGAATATATTTTCTTTACGATAAGCGTTTTCCCATCTTCTATTTAAATTATAACAAAATTTTGCACAAAACAACTTTAAGGTTGTGATGTACTGTAAAATAATCAAATAAATATGTGCTCCTGCGACCCGCCCGCTCGGCATTACGTTGACAGAAGTCGTCGCGAGCGGACGTGTCGCACCACTCTAATAGAGATATAACTGTGTTTCATTATACCACCCAAGAGTTAAAGTGAGACATAACATTGGCGACGAGGATAAAGAACGTGAGTAAAATAAACCGGTGACCGGTATTCCGGATACCGGAAACAAAAAAAAAAAAAAAAAAAAAAAGGCGAATGACCGAGGTTATCTATTTCAACACAATTAAATATTGTTTTCTATTTTCTCTTATTCAATTTAAAAAGGGATTTGGAGATAAATAAATTTATTGTTTAGTAAAATAAGAAATATTTTAAGTGTAAGCAAATTACTGACAGTTGATATCTCGGTCAAAATAGCCTTAAAACCAGTGCCTGCTAATACTTACCAATAAAATATTGTTGTGTAGCTGGTGTGCATATTCCATTATAATTATACCCACATTGTATAAATATTGCAGAACTATCACTACCGAAAACATAGTGAGATATTCTCCGTGTAATTCTCGACTTACCCACATTACATTTAATAATAACTATTTACATTCTGAGTAATAACGCACGACTAAGTACTTATCTAAACAATAATTATCGTTCATAGAAACCTAATTTTTATTTGTATGCGAAAGAATAATATGATTAGTGCACGGATTACTTTAAAACAATAAGTATATTGTGATTAGACTCGATTTCTGCTCTTTTTCAATAAGCTACCGACTACACAACAACAACCAATCGTGCCTGTAAGTATTAGCCAAGTCGAAAGAGAATGATAAAATACATAGTGTACACTATTCCAATGGGTAAATACCCATCTAGTTCCACATATACTGGTATAAACAGTACTAGTATATGCAATTCCACAAAATGAAATGTTCATGTTCCAATCCAAAAGTTCAGTCTTGAGTAATAAAAACGCAATACTATCTATGAATTCTACATACATATTACATCCTTGCTTATCATACCACTACCAAGTAGGTATAGTGGTTAATTTCCGTAGCAATTTACGTAATCAATGTTCCAAATGTGATTTTGCTAACAAAGACAACGCTCTCATAGACCAAATTGCTGAAAAATGTACCTCATCAGACCTTAGAAAGAAAATACTACAGTTAGGAGATTCCGTTACAATAGAAAAGGTTATTTTAGAAGCCAACTCAATTGAAACCGTAGAGAGACAATTAAAGGAATTCCAAGTAATAAAAGCTGAACAGGTTAATAGGGTTGGAACACGAACAAATAAAACCCGAACTCAGGGTATTCACACGGATAATACACGGTGTACAAGATGTGGAAGTGAAAATCACAAATGTGATGATACACGTTGTCCCGCGAGGGACAAAGTATGTGACAAATGTGGCTATAAAGGTCACTTCATGAGTCAATGTCGCACAAGGAAACTAAAGCGTAAAGCACCCAATACTTGGAACAAACAAAAAAATGACAGTAAAAAAACTAAAACAAACGAACCTCAGACAAAACCATCAGTCAGTAATGTTAACTATATATTTCATATTGACGATGACGCTGAACTAACTTGCCAAGTAGGAGGTGTCAACGTAAATATGCTCATCGACTCTGGGAGTAAAAACAATATAATAAATGATAAAACCTGGGAATATTTAAAATCAAAAGCTGTCATTGTGTCTAACCAGCAACCAGGTTCCGATCAAGTGTTTATGGCATACGGTTCAAAAGATCCTCTGGATGTGCTCGGCACATTTGAAGCATCAATCGTAGTTGGACCAGAAACTAATAATGCAAAATTTTATGTGATTAAAAATGGCACCCGTAATTTGTTGGGCAAGCATACAGCAACATGTCTCAATGTGCTTAAATTAGGGGTGAGTATAAATCTAGTATATACAGAGAATTTTCCTAAATTCAAAAATGTCCAATTGGCTATTGCTATAGATCCATCTGTGACACCCATATGTCAGCCATATAGGCGAGTACCAATTCCGCTCGAAAACAAAATCAACGATAAACTTGATGAGTTAGTCAAGAAAGACATCATTGAATCTGTAGATCAAGCCATAACTTGGGTTTCTCCGGTAGTACCCATTCTTAAGAGTGATGACACCTTAAGACTATGTGTCGACATGAGATGTGCAAACAAAGCCATCATAAGAGAGAATCATCCTTTACCTACAATGACTCAACTTCTCCCAAAGCTTAGGAAGTCATGTATCTTTTCTAAACTCGATATTAAAGATGCATTCCACCAAGTCGAAATAAAAGAAGATTGTCGGGATATAACAACATTCATTACCAGTAAAGGCCTGTTTCGATATAAGCGTCTGATGTTTGGTATATCGTGTGCACCCGAGCATTTTCAGAAAATCATGGAAAGGTTGCTTCTGCCTTGTAAGGGCGTCGTTAATTTCATTGACGATATTATTGTATTTGGCAGTAACGTAAACGAACATAACGATAGACTAAAACATGTGTTACAAGTTTTGAAAGATAACAATGTGGTCCTTAATGATAAAAAATGTATTTTTAATGCGTCAAAAATAGATTTTCTGGGTCATGAATTATCTCCACGAGGCAATAGGCCCCTTGATAAGTACATCAAAATTATAAAATCATTCAGAGACCCTAAAACAGTCGGAGAAGTTCAAAGTTTTTTAGGACTTGTCAATTATATTGGAAAATGGATCCCAAGGTTGGCTACCATGACCGACCCAATTCGAGAAATTTTAAGACACAAACTCTCTAAACACGCCGACATAGCTCAATATTGGAAAGATAAACAATCTGCTGCGTTTGCGGAGTTAAATGAAAGTTTAAGTGCCCTTCGCACCTTAGGTTTTTATGATCCACACGATAGGACACAAGTCATGGCAGATGCTAGTCCTGTAGCGTTAGGAGCAGTCCTAGTTCAGATTGATATACAAGGGCCTCGGATTATTGCTTTTGGTCATAAAAGTTTATCTGACGTAGAAAAACGATATTGCCAGACCGAAAAGGAGGCACTTGCCTTGGTCTGGGCCGTCGAACATTTTAATATGTATTTATATGGGTTAAAAGAATTTGAGCTGATCACTGATCATAAACCTCTCGAGGTAATATTTGGGCCGCGATCAAAACCATGTGCTCGAATAGAACGATGGGTGCTACGGTTACAGGCTTACAATTACAAGGTTATTTATTTATTTAAACTTCATGTACAATAGTGGTACATAGGCGGACTTAATGCCACAAGGCATTCTCTACCAGTCAACCTTTGGGTTAAATAGGACAAAATTGTGATAGGGTACAAAAAAATAAATTAAGAATACTACTTTCGAAAATGTAGGAATATACTTTTATAGATATTAATACACATATACAATTAAAATAAACTAATAAATATTTTAACAAATACTAAAATAAAAAACGATAAACCTGATAATAATTACTATGACAAGACTTCTGGGTAATTGAGAGCTATTTAGTCTGACTAGGTAGGTTGTTTACTGTCCTGGAAAAAATAATATAGCTGATTCCCTATCTCGATTATGCCCAAATCATAATTCACATCCATATGATAACGAGCATCACATTAATAAAATCGTGGAGTTTGCTAGACCAATGGCTGTCCCTATAGAGGATATCACTAATAAATCTAAAAGTGATGAAGACATTCAATTAGTAAAATTAGCTCTCTCTGGAAATAATTGGAACCCCAAAGTCAATAACTATAAACTCTTTGAGCATGAACTTTGGATGCACGATGATATTTTACTACGTGGGAACAAAATAATCATTCCCACGGAGTTACGTAAGCAAGTGCTCGCATCGGCACATGAAGGACATCCAGGTATCGTTGCTATGAAAAGTAGATTGCGTACTAAAGTTTGGTGGCCTAAAATAGATAAAGACGCGGAAAACATGGTTAAAAGTTGTAAAAGTTGCACTCTAGTATCAGGACCAAGCCTCCCTGTGCCAATGAAGAGACGCGAATTACCTATGCAACCATGGACTGATATAGCTATAGACTTTCTAGGCCCACTGCCAAGTGGACACAACTTATTAGTAGTCATTGATTATTATAGCCGCTACAAAGAAATTAAGGTTATGAAATCTATAACATCTAATGAAACTATTAATGTTTTAAAAGAAATATTTTCCAGGCTAGGTATCCCAGTCAGTATAACATCGGATAATGGGCGTCAGTTTATTAGTGAGGAGTTCAAATCCTTTTGTTCAGAATTTGGCATCAGGCTTTACAATTCTATACCATATTGGCCACAACAAAACGGAGAGGTCGAAAGACAAAACCGCGACATCCTTAAGCGCTTGAAAATTAGCCAATGCCAAAAGTCTGATTGGAAGGATGATCTCCTTCGCTATCTCATGATGTACAATAGCTCTCCCCATAGTACAACTGGAAAAACACCCTCAGAATTATTTTTAATAGACAATTCAGAGACAAAATTCCTTCCGCTGTAGATGTCGAAAACCGACGTATGGACCTAGAAGTATATGATAGAGATAAAATCATAAAAGAAAAGGGAAAGTTGATTGAAGATATGAAAAGGAAAGCTGTAAACAATGAAATTAATATAGGAGAAAAGGTTTATGTTAAAAATATGATAAAAGAAAATAAATTGACACCTGATTTCAACCCTACTCCACACACAGTAATGAGTGCTAAAGGAGGGGATATAAATATAAAAAATGATGAAACAGGGCAAAATATAAGAAGAAACATAGTTCACCTCAAGAAAATAGAGGGACAATGGAGAATTCACAATGAAAACGAAAAAAAAGACGATGGTGATGTCGAAATAGACACGAATGATTAAATTGGTATTGTAATAAATTATTGATTATTGTTGAAGATTATTATTAAAACTAGGATATCAGATTTAAATACTAGAATTATATAAAATCACGTGTAGCTTAAATAGTGTCTATTAACCAAGATCAAATTCAGAGTAGATATTGTGATTAGTTTAAAAAAAATATTGAAAGGGAGAGATGTGATGTACTGTAAAATAATCAAATAAATATGTGCTCCTGCGACCCGCCCGCTCGGCATTACGTTGACAGAAGTCGTCGCGAGCGGACGTGTCGCACCACTCTAATAGAGATATAACTGTGTTTCATTATACCACCCAAGAGTTAAAGTGAGACATAACAAAGGTCTTTTCGTGATCATCACTTAATTCGACTAAAAATTTAGACCTTATCTCACTACACAAACTGTCATTATTTTTAATACTGCCACTGTTTTTTAAAATAACGAAAAGATCAAGGTTTGTCACTAAATTTTCAAACATTTTCACAAATACAAAATAACAAATAAGTAAGTAATGAATGTGTGGGGGTAGTGCGTCTATTATGGTGGGTAATAGAACACTGAAGTACGTTTGAATGCAACCGAACATTCCGTAGGTACCCTATCGTTGCACCAATCACGTTACGACACGTCATAACTTGTTGTTGCGCTCGCGCACTCTTATCCCTTGATTCCCGGAAATAAGTCTCAAAACAAATTACGTCATACCTACCTATGGTGGTGGAAAATGTCGAACATTGTTTTTTTTTTAAAGAACTAAGTAGGTATTGAGGTTTTCAGGCCGTTTAGTATACATTATTTTCAATTTCAATTTAATTGGAATAAATTGCTTAACTAAAATAACATGACTCTTCATACAAATTTGATATGGCTATATCTCCGAAAGTACTCGTTAAATTAAAAAAAGTCAAAGAATAAAAACGTTTTAAATTTATGCCTAGATACCAAAAAAATACATTTGATCTCTTAAGACCCAACCTTGTAATCCCAGCCCACTGTGCGCCGCCTCGCCGAGGCGGCCCGATGCTCACCACTACCTGCGTCACCAACCCCGTCGACGTCGACGCAGCAGTCTCAAAGGATGCAAGGGGTGAGTGCTCAATGTGTTGAGAGTTCTTCTGATTGTTCACAGATACAGACGGCGGCCCCCAGTGACGACGCTGGAGCGACCACCACACAGCCTAAGCCGAAGCCGCAGAAGCGGCCAAGGTATCCTCCGCTGATAGTGGAGAGGCTGCCAGGATGGGCCGCCCACTTCAGGGCCATAAGGGAAAAGCTGGGCCGACCACCCAATGCCCGTCCTTACGGCATGGGGGTCCGTTTCTTGCCCGAAAGCGAGGACGAGTTTAGGTTGGTCCAGAGATACCTGACTGGCCTAGAGAAGGAAATCGGCATATCCTGGTTTGCCTACTCGCTGCCGGCGGAGCGCAGCTTGAAGGTGGCCATCAGGGGGCTGCCTGTCGACACCTCCCCGGAGGAAATCGAGGAGGAGCTCCGAGCGATGGGACACAAGCCGGAGTACGTGCGCCATATTAAGGCGCGCCAGGGACGACCCGGCTGCGTGTTCCACGCAGTCCTAAAGCGGACCCCGGAGGCCCGCCAAATCTTCGACACCACTGTGTTTTTATGCATGCGTGGTGTCAAGATTGAAGCTTGGTGGGGCAAACGTGGGCCCGCTCAATGCCACCGGTGCCAGAAATTCAGGCACTCGTCACACCACTGCCACCGGCCGCTCGCCTGTGTCCGCTGTGGAGAGGGGCACGCGGCGCGTGACTGCCCTCGCCCACGTGAGGAACCGGCCACGTGCGCCAACTGCGGGGGCGATCACCCCGCGTGCAATGTTAAGTGTCCCGCCTTCCAGGCGGAGATACGAAACAGGCGGGCGGGTACCGTCGCCGCCACGACCGCCTCACGCCGACCAGTCAAGGTCACCGAGGGGCCCAAAGAAGTGGCCTCCAGTGAGGCCCAAGGCGAGTCGCTCATGGCGGCGGCCAATGGGCCTACAACAAGGGGAGAAGCCCCCTCCTCAAGGCGGAGGAAGCGGAAGAAGCGCGGGGGCAAGGGGAAGAAACTCATGCCCCCCCCGCACCTCGAGAGGATACCGACCGGGCCGACCAAGTCTCGGCCATGGCGCAGGCTGTACTCCTGACCAAGACCACCGAGGTGAAGACGTCAAGGCCGACAGCTGGCGCCGGCACAGCGCAGCCGTCGGCTAAACCCCACACAAAGAAACCGAAGAGCGCCAACCCAGTTGTCGGCCAAGAAAAGAAACGCGAGTTCACAGCTTGCGCCATACAGCTGCTGATGGACCTTATAAAGGCCATCAGACAAGGCCAGGATGCGGAGCTGGTCATCCTCGACGGCCTGGCCTCACTGCTCACCTTGTACCATGGCTAGGCCGCTGAGGGTGATTCATTGGAATGCCCGCGACCTTCGAGGCAAGGTCGCCCTCTCCGCCGCCTCCTGCAAGAAGAGGACATCGACGTGGCGCTAATAAGCGAGACGCACCTAGGCCCTGAGGATAAGCTCAGAGTCCCTGGATACCTCGCTTATAGGAAGGACGAAAGGTCGGCTAACAACGCTCGCTACCGTGGTCTGGCGGTGCTAGTGAGACGTAGAGTCGTCCATCAACAACTCCCCGTGCCGTCACCCGGCACGTTCTATGCGTTGGGTGTACAGTTGCACGTTGCTGGCGAAGATCTCGCCATCTACGCCTGTTACAAGGCCCCCTCGGCCTCTCGGCCTCTCGGACCTCTCGGAGCTGAGGACCTTACTTGAGGCCCACAGCGGCGCGACGATCCTTGCTGGCGGTTGATGAGCGGTCATGCCGAGCCGACAGATGGATACCTCGAGGAGAGACCCTAACGGAGGGGGATCTATCGGGATGCAGTGCAGCTCCTTTTTATAATAAATGAGTGTACCGCCCTTGTGACAGCGTGACCGATCGTTGCGAACTATGCGATAATTGGCAATTCTCGGATCACGGTGACTAGGCTTTAGAAATGTCTCCTGTATGAGGAGGATATCCAGTTGATGGTCGCGGAGGAATGTGGCGATTTCATCACGCTGGCCGTTAATGCCGTTGGCATTAAAGTAGCCTAGTTTTAGGGATCGGGGCTTGGTACACGTTATTAATTTGTTCCTATCCATAGTAAATTAATTGTCGTTAAGGGCGCGGATGGCTTTTTCGATGGTGGGGTATCTTTTAAAAATCTTGCCATATTCGATGGCAGATTTCTTGGCAGCCCTGATCTCGTTTGCCATTCGGTCCGCTTCCGGGGTACAGAATACCTGGAAGGCACCGAGGATGACATCGAAGTTTGTTTCCTCCTCAGCGGCCACGGGGCCAGGAGGCGCGGGTGCGGTAACGGGGACGACCATTGGGCAGGGCGCGGGTGCAGGGGTTTTGGGGAGCCCGGGAGTGGGGTTGGCTTGAGCCTTAGCGAGAGCTGGGAAAGCTCTTTGGTGATTCTCGGAGGTCCAGGGAGTGGGCCTCTGAGGACTAAGATGCTCGGGCATCTGAGAAGAGGGAATCTTAACAGAGGGACTCTCTCTCTGTTGGCGGGCGAGGGCACGTTTAGCCAGCTTCGAAGAGGAAGCTTTGGGAGCTTTGGGGCAGCCACGGTAGTTGGCCGGGTGCCCGGACTGTCCACAGAGAACACAGCTAGGTGGCTCCGTGCAATTGGAGATGTCCTTTGGCCGGAGACAGTTGGCCGTGCTATGGCTACCTAGGCACTTTACGCACCTATGTGGCGCAAAGCAGTTAGCCCGGCTGTGCCCGTACAACTGGCATCTGTGACACTGACCTACGATATTGGAGCGGTATGGCTTCTCGATGGAGATGCCTGAGAGGGAGCAGACCGATTTCAACTTGAAAATTGGGTGATGCCCATCGACCGGTTCGCAGACGACCAGTACCATGTCGTGCTGGTCGACATGGTACTGGTGGCTCCTCTTGCCTTATGAAGGCGGTGAACGGTGATGACTGGGACACCCTGACCTTTGAGGTCCTCGAGGATGTCCTCGGTGGGGATTTCTTTAGGGATCCGCCTGATCACCACACGGGTGGGCTTCTCCTCAGGAAGGGAGTACGTGTGGAATGCGATATTCCGAGCACGAAGATGACGGGAGAGTTCACTATAGTCGGTGTCGGTCGTAGGGACTGTGACTTTGATACCCTGTTGGGTACTGCGGGCGGATGTGTATTGGATCTTGCGATCCATGCACATCTTGGAGACTTCAGTCCACTTGGACTTGTCTTGGATGAAGAGCGGAGGAGGGGGCTTGAGCTTCTTAGATGAAGCAGGGACGGATTGAGTAGCCCTAGGGCTAGAAGGCCTGCTGGTCTGGGCAGCGGCGGGGGAGCGGGGGCGGGAAGACGCGGCGACCGGTTTTTTGGCCAAACTGGCCTGGGAGTTCTTCCCCTTCTTCCTCTTGCCCTTTCCGACGACTTGGTAGTCGTCTTCGGAGGACGAGGAGGAGGCGGAGGAGGAATCCGACATGGATTCCGAGTCAGAGTGGGGTACTGACGTGTCCATCTTCTCGGAATCGACCTGAGGCGCGGATTGAGCCATTGTTTCGGAAACAACGGCGGCTAAGGACTCCGGCATTTTAGGAATGCCTTTGTCCGCGGGCTGGGACGACAGCGGGCTGTCGACATCGCTGAATTCGGCGATGGGTTTTCGCTGAAATGCAGCGACCTTGGCGCCGTACTTCTTCTTGAAGTACTCGTCCTCTAGAAAACATGCCGGACGAACTCCAAAAGGAGTTGGTCAGACATGTTTGGGTCCTAAAGTTTGTCAGCTAAAAAGAAACTGACATTGAGAGTGAAGCTCTCAGTCCTACGCCTAACAACCTAACAACCTAGCTCCCCGGGTGGATGGGCCCGGGGGTGTGTACCCTCTCTGCCGGGTGTAGGCAGAGAGGTGAGTACCTAAGGTGTGCCCTAAGCTGTGTGATCCCGCTGTCAGTCTTATTGTACAGCGGGGCCCTATGGGTCTTGCGACCAAACCGGGCCGAAGGGGTAGACACTCCCAACCGTCCCGGGTGCAAGCTGAAAGAGAACGGGGTTAAGTGACTGGTCGCGACTAGGAGATCCCCCAAGGCCGCGGCTCCAGAGCCCTTCCGATTGATGCCTAGCCCTGAAGGGGTTCGGCGGGTGAGTAGGGTCAACACCCTCTTGGCTTCGTTGGCACCGTGAGGTTTCCACCAAGAACCACGAAACTGTGGCTTTTCCCTGAAGGGGCAAAGACGTTTGACGTTATTCCCGAAAAGGGAATGAATTGAACAAGAGTTGTCTTGAAAAAGACACCAAATGTTCGGGGGTGTAGTCGGGGACTACGATGACGTCACGAGGGCGCGGCGAACCGATGACAGCAGGCAGCGGGTGGGGGGTGTGAGCAGGAAGCGCGGGCACGTCCGTACGCAGCGGCGGTCAGGCGGCGAATGTGAAAAGATGTGGAGCCCCGCGCGCAGAGAGGGGATATTTATACTCGGCGCAGTTTAGAGCGCGCTAGGACAGCGACCTACAACTGCGACCCGCGCGCCACCACACGTATTATTTAGGAACTACATTTTGTAAATACATCATAAGCAATCCACTACTTGCGCCCATGTATTATGCTATAAGACCTGTACATATTTCTGTTTAAGAAAAGCTATCCTAGTCTTGATTATACCTCTTTTCGTAACCACATCTGGAGTATCATTCTACACTACCTAAGCGCTACAGTGGTGACCCCGACGTGATATTTATTTTTGTGAAGACCTCCAGATCAAGTTCCGCGATAATATCACTAAGAAATCAGACATCCACGAGCTGGCGATGATGGCTGACAAGATCCTCGAACAGTCGCAACCATACGGCAGTGTCGCGACAGTTAGCTCCACTCCCACCACTTCGCATGCATCTACGTCACTGGAAGAGAAGATCGACGCTCTCACACGAGAAATTGCTGAGTTGAAGGCAAAACAATCGCAACAACACAGCTATAGACGCAGATCGTATAACAGGCGAACCTCACGATCGCGTTCGTCGAGCCGGACCAATCACGATCGCGCGCGAAACGACCAATCAGCGATCTGTTTTTACCATCGCAAGTTCGGCAAAGAGGCGAGAAGGTGCACGCGGCCGTGTAGCTATGAAGACAGCAGCGCCCGCTCGGAAAACTAACACCTGCGTTGGCCGAGGCGGGAACCGGCGCAAGCAACTCATCCTACCGCCTATTTATAACAGATAAAAACTCACGTTTATCTTTCCTGATTGATACTGGCGCCAACGTATCCGTGATACCGAAGAGGAAAGGCAGGAACACAACACCAACCGATTTCTGTTTGTATACTGCGAACAACACAGTGATTCCAACGTATGGTGGAAAGACACTACAACTGGATCTCAACCTACGTAGACCTTACACGTGGAAGTTCATCATCGCCGCAGTCAGCAAGCCCATCATTGGCGCCGATTTTTTAACTCATCATCAACTTCTTGTCGACGTAGCCGGCCGATGTCTCGTCGACAAAGTTACCGAACTCACCGCCAGAGCACCAATCACCTACTCAGCCGAGCCTACAGTGAGAAGTATCGATGTTGGTCAGCCGTATCACCAGCTACTCAGCAAGTACCCCGACATCCTTCGACCGTCATGTATGAAGGACACTCCAAAACACCGGGTGGAACACCACATTGAAACTACCGGTCCACCAGTATACAGCAAGACCAGACCATTACCACCACATCGATACCTGCCCGTGAAGAAGGAGTTCGAGACGATGATGCAGCAGGGGATATGTCGTCCCAGCAAAAGTCCATGGTCCAGCCCGTTACACGTTGTACCAAAGAGAAACGGTGACATTCGCGTATGTGGCGACTACCGCAGACTCAATGACGTCACTAAACCTGACCGCTATCCAGTACCACGACTCAAAGACTTCACCTACCTACTTCACGGCAAGAAGATATTCACTACGCTTGACCTGAATCGTGCGTATCAACAGCTGCCTGTATATGAACCCGACATCGAGAAGACCGCCATCACCACTCCATTCGGTCTATTCGAATTCCCTCGAATGTGTCCAGGACTCAGAAACGCCGGACAGACATTCCAGCGGTTCATTAATGAAGTACTCACCGGGTTAGACTACGCATTCCCATTCATTGATGACGTCATCGTCGCTTCAGATAATGAAGCATGCCACATCGAAGACCTACAAAAAGTGTTACGCAGATTAGACGACTATGGAATAACAATAAATCCATCGAAATGCGTCTTCAGCAAAGAAAGTGTCAAGTTCCTGGGCTACGAAGTGTCAAGTAACGGAATTAAGCCACCACAAGAAAAGGTCACTGCGATCACTGCCTACCCCCAACCAGAAACAATTCATGACTTATGTATGTCGATTCATCGGAATGGTAAACTTTTATCGCGACAGCATTCCAAATGCCGCACACATACAAGCACCACTCAATGCGTACCTACATAATTCCAAGAAACGCGACAAAACCAAAATCGAGTGGAACACAGAAGCTATACAAGCATTCGAGTTGTGCAAAGC
Organism: Standfussiana lucernea; assembly: GCA_964057025.1. Taxonomy (NCBI): domain Eukaryota; kingdom Metazoa; phylum Arthropoda; class Insecta; order Lepidoptera; family Noctuidae; genus Standfussiana; species Standfussiana lucernea. The sequence goes on from OZ059793.1 coordinate 25,409, forward strand.
CGAAAATACAAAACGCAGCTTTGCTCGCTCATCCATCCCCATCGCCGAACGACGCCATCTCCCTAATATGTGACGCATCGAATACCTGCGCAGGAGCCGTACTACAACAACTTGTAAACAAGAAATGGATACCACTGGGCTATTTTTCAAAGAAGTTCACCGACACGCAACAACGATTCAGTACATTCGACAGAGAATTACTATCCATCTATATGTAAGATGGAAGAGAACTCATTGTTTACACCGACCACAAGCCGCTGACCTACGCTATTCGCAAGCCGCCGTCAGACAACGACACCCAAAGACGAACTCGGCAGTTGTTATTTATCAGCGAGTTCACTACGGACATTCGTCATGTGAGTGGAGTAAACAATGTTGTCGCCGACGCACTCTCACGCATCGAAACCGTCGACTTACCATCGCCAATTAACTACGATGACGTATCTCAAGCACAAGAAAGGGACAGCGATAGACCCAATTTATTGCAACAAACAAATATTCAACTTAAGAAAATCGTCATGCCCGCTACAAACAAGCCAATATTCTGCGAAACGTCTACGTCACACGTTCGACCTACCAGCTGACTTTCGTTGCATCGCATTCAACGCAGTGCACAATCCAAGTCATCCCGGGTTACGAACTACACGCAAGCTCATGCAACAACGCTATTTCTGGCCCGCAATGAACACTGACATTGGCAATTGGGCGAAAACGTGCATATCGTGTCAACGCTCGAAAGTTCTACGTCACAACCACAGTGAAGTTGCAGCGTTCCCACCAAGCGAACGATTCCAACACGTACACATCGACATCGTTGGTCCGCTATCCACTTCATCGTCTGGACATCGCTACCTGTTGACAATGATCAACCGCTGCACACGATGGCCCGAAGCAGTACCTTTACGGGAAATCACTGCCGATATCGTCGCCAAAAAGCTATATGAAACGTGGATATCTCGTTACGGGTGCCCTACAAGAATAACGACTGACCAAGGACGACAGTTCGAAAGCAGTCTATTCCGAGACCTCGCACAACTACTGGGAGTCGAACGAACCCGTACCACTGCCTACCACCCGCAGAGCAACGGCATTGTCGAACGCTGGCACCGAACACTGAAGACTGCACTTATGACTCGCCTACAAAATAGCAACAAATGGATCGCCGAGCTACCGACAGTGCTAATGGGATTACGAGCCGCCGTGCGTACAGACACCGACACCAGCGCCGCGCAGCTCACCTACGGCCAAGCATTGCGACTGCCTGGTGATTTCATAGCACCATCACCAGCAGCGAAGGCAATGGATCACAACTTCGTCGACCAACTACATTCATCACGAAGTTAACACCAACATACAAATCGCATTCCAACAAGCGATGTATGTTCGTGCACAATGATCTACAAACATGTAGCCACGTGTTGATACGCGACGACACCGTCCGCAAACCGCTACAACAGCCATACAAAGGTCCTTACAAGGTCATCGAGCGCAACGAGAAGTTCTTCAGCATCCAACTACCGGGAAGATCCAGCACAATATCGATTGATAGACTCAAACCGGCATACACTATCGACACTGAAGAACACGACCACACGAGTAGTGAGACACCCCAGTCACCTGCAGCTACCAGCGAAGATCACACCAGCCTACTCCCGGCCAACACCAACGAGTACCGCACCAGATCAGGCCGATCAGTGAAGAGGCCTGTACGTTTTCACTAAGGGGGGAGTACTGTAGCTGCAAGTCAAGTCATACATCCGTCCGCTGCCGCCGCCAACCGTTTACTGGAGCCCCGGCACTGGTGGTGGTCGCTACGCCCCCGCATGGGGGCGCGGCTGGCGGGGTGTGGACAACGTCCCATTCCCGCGGGATCGACATGGTGCCCGTAACTACGGGCACCTCCTTGTGGTGGCCATGTAGGCCCGGCCAGTGACAGGCGCGTTAAAACGCAGCCTGTCTATGTGTAGTTGCAAAAGTGTCCGGTAGGAGGCGCTACGGCGCTATGTATAGCACCGCTATCTTCACGCCACCTCGGCGGTCTGTCACCGCCAGGTGAGACCTCCGGTTACCCGGAGGAGGCCTAGCGGGTGACGACCAGCGACGGAGGTGACTCGGCGCTCCCTACCGCGGCTGTTGGCCCCCGCTTGTCACGCTTTCAGGTCTAGCCGATTACGCGCCAGGCAGAGGGGCCGTGTGTGTAAGTATGAACGGTAATGTACTTGTGTAACACCGCTCATGTAGGCGATAGAATAGCAGGCCCGCGCCGCTCATTCATCGCGTGAGTTTGGTTGCTTGTGGAGTCGTGTATGTGTGGTGCGGTGCGTGTCGTGCCTATATTAACCTAGAACACGACATGTACCGAGTGTATGTAGTGAGTTTGGAGTCTCATTCAGTCCGGGGGGGGGGGGGGGGGGCGCTAGCCACGTCCGCTGGTATGAGGTCGCGTGGTAGGCGCCTCGCGTCAGGTGACCGCGCGTGCCATGGCGCGCAGTGCTTGACGTGGGGCCAGGCAGAAGCGTCGGTACGCGCGAACATAGTGGACGCGAGGCGGCAAAAGTCCTCCAGGCTCTCTATCTTGAGGTCCCGCTGGATGGTGGTGTTCCTTACGTAGCGAGGGGCGGCGACAATCCTCCGCAGCGACAGATTCTGTTGTGCGCGGAGGAGTTTTCTAGTGTTCTCGCTCGTGAGGGCGAGCCAGGCTGGGGCGGCGTACGTGAGCAGTGGGCGGATGTACGTTTTGTACACGCCCAGCTTGGCACGCAGCGGGAGGCGGGAAGAGAGCACTGGGTGGAGCCGGTTGCGGGCGGCTCTGCATCTGGCGACAACCGAGCGGAACCGAGGTACTTCACCTGGGGCGACCACGCGATGTCGGCTTCCTGCAGCTTCAGGAGAGGCGGGAGAATGGTGCCGCCGGCGACCAGCGCCTTTCCTACGTTCACCGACAACCTCCATTTTGACAGCCAGTCAGGCAGTAGATCGAGCACGCGCTGCATTTTGACGGCCGCGTGCCTCGCGTTGAGCGAGGTAGCGATGTACGCGGCGTCGTCGGCATACAGCGCGAGCGTGGTGTCGGGAGTGGTGGGGATGTCGTCGGTGAAGCAGGAGTAACACAGCGGAGAGACGCAGCTGCCCTGCGGCACGCCCGCGGCGATCGGGCGAGCGCTGGAAAGCGCGCCGTCGACCGCCACCCTGAAGGACCTGTCAGAGAGGAAGGAGGAGACCACCTGTATCAAGCGACGAGGCGCGTCTGCCTGCGACAGTTTGTACAGCAGACCGGCTTGCCAGACGCGATCAAAAGCCTTTTCCATGTCGAGGAATACTGCAACCGCACGCTCTTTCTTGTTAAACGTTGCCGCCAGCAGGTGCAGTACCCTCGACAGCTGGAGCGTCGTGGAGTGCTCAGCGCGGAACCCAAACTGCTCCGGGCGAGGCGTGACGTGCTGGGAGAGGTGTCGCAGCAGGAGTTTCTCAAACACCTTGGAGATGGTTGACAGGAGAGTAATGGGCCGATAGCTCTCCGGCTTCGTGACGTCTTTGCCCGCCTTGGGCAGCATGATGACGCGCCCTTCCTTCCACGCGGCCGGGAAGGCCCCAGTGCGCAGTATGCCCGTGTACAGGCGCGCCAATGCCGCTACCGTACGGAAGGGCAAGTGGCGCAGCGCTGTGTTGGTCACACCGTCCGCACCGGGGGCCTTTCTCGGCTTGGTTTTCAGGATGGCGCGTCTGACTGCGCAAGGCGAGAAGAAGATTGGTTCCTCTTCGGGAGCTATCAGCGACGCGAAGTACTCCCCAAGGTGCCTCTCGACTGCTGCGATGTGCTCGGTGTCGTCAGTTGGGTTAGGCTCGAATTGACGCTCCAGGTGCTCGGCAAAGATCTCCGCACGGTCTGCTGCGATGTATCTCGGCGCTTCCTCTGGGCGACCAGATGCTTGATGTGGGTGGGCAGAGGCTTGTACACAAGCCCCTGCGGCTGCGGAAGTGTTGTTGTCGCCCCTTCGAGGGCGCGCTGGATGCAAGCGGTGACCTCTTCTCCCAGCCGGTCGACGTCTGCGGCGGTTTCGGTGGGCCAAGTAGGAGTGGTGGTCTCCATCGCTTCCGCGAACGCCTGCCAATCCGTCCTTCGACGTGGCGCTGGAGGAGAGACTCGCGTCGGCATCTGTGATAAGACGACGAGTACAGGTTGATGGTCCGACTGCATCTCGTCGTCTATCACCTGCTGGGTGAGCTGGTGACTCAGGCCTCTGTGGATCACGATGTCCAGCACGTCCGGTGCGTGCGCGTGGTCGTCTGGGTAGTGTGTCGGCGTGTCAGGGCCGGACACCGTGTATCCACAGGCCTCTGCGTCTGCGAAGAGTCGCCTCCCTCCGGGATTCGTGGTCCGGCTGTTCCACGCCGGGTGCTTGACGTTCATGTCGCCCGCGAGGAGTGTCGCGTTCGGCGAGTCGTGTAGCAGTGCCCGCAGCTCGGAGAGGTTGTGCAGGGCCTTGGGCGGGCAGTAACATGCGTAAATGTTCAAGTCCTCGCCGGCGACGTGCAGCTGGATACCCAGCGCGTTGAAGGAAGCCGGTGACGTCAGAGGGAGTGGCTGGTGTACGACTCTTCGGCTCACCAGTACCGCCAGACCGCGGTAGATGATGCCGAGCGGCGACTTCTCGTCCTTCCTGTAGAGGTGATATCCCGGGAATCTGGGATTGTCCGCAGGCCCCAGGAATGTCTCACTGATGAGCGCCACGTCGATCCGTTGTTCTCTGAGGAGGAGGCGGAGTGGGACAACCTTGTTTCTGAGGCCGCGGGCGTTCCAGTGCATGACCCTCAACGGACTAGCCATGGTACAAGGTGAGAAGCTCGGCCAGTCCGTCGAGGATCACCAGCTCCGCGTCTTGCCCCTGCCTGATGGCCTTGATCAGGCCCATCAGGAGTTTTATGGCGCAGGCTGTGAATTCCTTCTGGTGCTCTTCCTTAGGAGCGCCAGTGCGTGGTGCGCGGCGCCGCTGCTGATCGCCGGCGTCGGCTGGTTGCGAGTGTGCGTCGGCCGCCGCCGCTACTTGTGCGACGGCGGTAGTAGTCGCGTCTGCGGGTGGGGCGCGTTTTCCCGCCCGCTTCCCCTTCTTCTTGCCGGCGCCAGCAGCGGCGTCGGTAGGCTTCGGATTGATGGTGGTGGGTGCGGCTGGTTGCTGAGCCTGCGCCGTGGGGGCAAGAACTTGCCTAGGTTGGGACGCGGGTGGCTGGGGCTGTTTGTCCCCCTTTCGCCTTCTCCCGCGCGCCCTCTTCCTCCGCTTCGAGGCAGGAGCTTCTTTGTTGGCGGGCCCGTTCGCTGTCGCCATCAGTGTGGCGCTGGGGGCCTCTTGGTCGTCTGTAGTTGGTGGTGGAGGTGGCCTCTCGTTGGCGGGCCGGCGCCCTTGCTGGGTGATGGCGACAGTGCCCGCTCGCTTGTTCCGGACCTCCTTCCGGAACACTGGGCATCCGCTACTGCACGCTGGATGGTCGCCCGCGCAGTTAGCGCAGGTGGCCGGCTCTGTCCTTGGGCGCGGGCAGTTGCGGGCGGCGTGCTCTCCACCGCATCTCACGCAGGCGAGCGGGCGGTGGCACTGGTGCGAGCTGTGTCGGAACTTCTGGCACCGGTGGCACTGTGCGGGCCCACGTTTGCCTCGCCACGCCTCTATACGGACACCACGCATGCACAGGAATACGGTGGTGTCGTATATTTGGCGGATGTCTTCCTGCCTCCTCAGGACTGCATGGAATATGCAGCCGGGTCGTCCTTGTCGTGCTTGGATGTTGCGCACGTACTCCGGCTGGTATCCCATCAGCCTGAGCTTCTCTTCGATGACGGTCGGGTCTGTGTCCGCCGGCAGCCCCCTGATGGCCACCTTTAGGCTACGCGAGTAGGAGAATCAACTCAGGCCACTCGACCTCTCTAGGTCGGTGAGGTACCGCTGGACCACCCTATACTCGTCCTCACTTTCGGGAAGGAAACGAATTCCCCCTTGGTAAGGGCGGGCATTGGGTGGGTGGCCCAGCTTGGCACTCACGGCCCTGAAGTGGGTGGCCCAGTTTGGCAACCTTTCCACTACCAGCGGAGGGTAGCGTGGCCTCTTCTCCTTCGTCGTCGTCGATGCCTTGGCAGCTGCGGCTGCGCTCGTGCCTTGTGCAGGGGCTGCGGCGGCTGGCGTCGTCTTCGGTCTTGCGTCTTGTCCGGTGAGCGGGCGGCGAGTTGCTTCGGCGAAGGTTGGCGAACCGACTCCGGCTCGACCGCGCGTGGCACGCTGCGGGAGCGGGGAGTCGGTGCAGATGCGCTTCGCCTCTTCGGCGGCCTCGTCGTCCGAGCTTCGTGGGCGGCGCTGGGCTCTGGCATCGAACTGGAGTTCGTAGTCAAAGGCCAGCGCGTCATCGTTGGTGCACATTAGGTTACTAACCTCCATGTCGTTGTCCGGTGAGTCGGGGCGCGCGGGTGTGTCCACCGGGGCGCCTTGTTGTCCGACCGTGGAGCCTCCCGACGTCATTGAGAGGTCGCTGCCCTCCCTCGATGAGCATAGAGACATCACGGCCGGGGAGTCCCGGGCTGCGCTTCTGGGTTGTGGCGGCGACATCAAGCTCCCATCGGACGTTGCGGCGGCTGAGCCTGCCAGCAATAGATGGGGAGCGGGCGACGCGGTGCGCACGGCTCGGGCCGTAGTGGTGGCGGAGCGTACGCGTGCAGGGCGGGATGTGCTCGCAGGTGTGGGCGCAGGTCGCGCGGCCGCAAGCTTGGGTTGCGTGGCTGTTGCAGGCGCCGGGCGGGGCGCGGACGGCACGGGTGCTCGTGTCGTCAGCGCAGCGGAGCGCACGGCGGGAGCAGCTGCGCGCACGGCGGGAGCGCGGTTAGCACTACCGGCGGGCCCCGGGGCCTGGGTTGGCACGGGACGGAACGCCGGCGGGCGGACGGGCACTGGATGGCGGCTGGAGAGCGGCGGCGTCGGCGGAGGGGCCGTGGTGCGCGCTGGCGGCGACGCTTGCGCCAGCGGTATCGACGGTGATGGTGGTGGAGGGTGGCGCCTCCCTTCTTCCTCTTCGGTGGTGGCGGCAACAGGCGGAGAACCGGGCGGCGAGCTCCCAACGCGCGGGAGCGACGTCGTCCGGTCCCCGAGCGCCTGTTCCGTCAGCGGGGTTGCGGGCATCTTCTTTTGTTTTGTGGAGATCGCTGGGGGTGATCCTCCGCAACCGCTACGGTGAGCAGGCACCGGGCGGGGCTGGGCTCTCGCTGTGAGCGCACAGGTACTACGTACCCATCACGGTCACAGCGAGAGACACTTTTCGACGGAAAAGTTTTTGTCGGTTCGGGCGGTGGCGGTTATTTTTTTAAAACACTGTGTACCCGCACTTCGTTTTATTATTGCGACAGAGCGAGAAAAAAAACACGTATGCGCGCGCGCGTGGATCACTGGCTAATCCCCTCGACTGACGAGCTTACGAGTGCACGCTCTTTTATAAGACGATGCCCCACTTTGCAATCCCTCCACGACAACTCTGTCCGTTGACGCATCTGCAACGTCACGTGTTTACTTGATACAAAAATGTGCTAAATCTAATAAGACCTACATTATAAAGTAATCAAATAATACAATAATAATTGTTTTAACAAAATAAATGGTGAATTCACAAAGTAAATCATTTTAAAATCAAAGGAACATGTCATCGATTGTTTTGAACAAAACTAACGGTCACACTTATCGAAATAAGTTGTCAAAAACCAATTAGTGCGTACACTAAGTACTTAATAAATTGCGTTTCGATTTATTAGACAATAAATAGTAAAAATCACTTAGATTAATAATAAGAAAATAGACTCGTAACAAAATCTGGTGACTACCCACAATTGTAATTGACAACCAATTCCGACATATATAATTAAAGTCAAGACATTAGAAAAAAAATGTCTTGACCAGGAAAAGCTATTATCTACGATTTAAAAATTAACATTGTAAAAAAAAATGTTTTAGTTCCGGCACCCTTTGCACGCGAGTTCGATTCGCACTTGGCCAGTTTTTTTTTAAAGTACACGAACTAAATTGTATAAACGTAACTATAAACCAATTAATATGTACCCACAAAAATGACGTTAAGTTGGGAGAGTAAAAAAAAAAAAAAACTGGCAACACTTATAAAATATGGTGAACAATACTTCGCGGTACTCGGATAAATAAAAGACCAAGATACCTTGACAGTACTATGTAAAATATATTTGTATCAGATCTAGGCGTACTCTAAATACTCAAACTAAAAAGAAAAAGTCTGGAAGACATCGCTACGCCCCCGTATGGGAGCGCGGCTGGCGGGTTATGGACCTTGTCCTTGTCCCGCGGGGTCATGGGTGTGCCCGCAACAACGGGCACCCTCGCTGTGTTGGCCTTGTAGGCCATGACCAATGGCAGATGCGCGAACGCGATTTGCCTTTGTGTAGTTGTCAAAATGTCCGGTAGGAGGCGCTACGGTGCTATGTAAATAGCGCCGCTTTCTTCACGCCACCTCGGCGGTCTGTCACCGCCAGGTGAGACCTCCGGTTACCCGGAGGAGGCCTAGCGGGCGACGACCAGCGACGGAGGTGGCTCGGCGCTCCCTACCGCGGCTGCTGGCCCCCGCCTGTCACGCTCTCAGATCTAGCCGATTACGCGCCAGGCAGAGGGGCCGTGTGTGCGTGTGTGAGCGGTAATGTGTCTGTGTAACACCGCTCATGTAGGCGATAGAATGGCGAGCCCGCGCCGCACATTCATCGCGTGAGTTTAAGCGAATGAGGAGTCGTGTTTGTATGGTACGGTGCGTGACGTGCCTATATTAACCTAGCACACGGCACACACCGGATGAGTGTAATGTGTGTGGAGTCTTAATGTTTAAGTAGGTCGCGTGTAGATGGGTGCGACCTACTCGGGTGCGTCAAGTCAGGGGGGGGGGAGTCGTCACGTCCGCAACTAGGTCGCGCGGTAGGCGCCTCGCGTCAGGTGGCCGCGCGTGCCATGGCGCTATGTGCTTGACGTGAGGCCAGGCAGAAGCGTCGGCACGCGCGAACATTGTGGACGCGAGGCGGCGGCAGAAATCATCCAGGCTCTCGATGTTGAGGTCCCGCTGTATTGTGGCGTTCCTCACAAAGCGAGGGGCGGCGACGATCTTCCGCAGGGACAGGCTCTGTTGCGCGCGGAGTAGGCGTTTTGTCGACTCGCTTGTGAGGGCGAGCCAGGCTGGGGCGGCGTACGTGAGGAGCGGGCGAATGTACGTTTTGTACACGCCCAGCTTGGCACGCAGCGGGAGGCGGGATGAGAGCACTGGGTGTAGCAGAGCGCGGGCCGTTCTGCATTTTGCGGTGGCGCTGCGGACGTGACTTTCCATGGTGAGCCGACGGTCGATGGTGACCCCTAGGTACTTGACCCGGGGCGACCACGCGATGTCGGCTTCCAGCAACTGTAAGGGTGGTGGGAGTTTGGCGGAGCCGGCGACTAGCGCCTGCGTCTTGCCCACGTTCACCGACAACCTCCATTTCGACAGCCAGTCAGGCAGCAGGTCGAGCACGCGCTGCATCTTGACGGCCGCGTGCCTCGCGTTGAGCGAGGTGGCGATGTACGCGGCGTCGTCGGCGTACAGCGCGAGCGTGGTGTCGTGTGTGGTGGGGATGTCGTCGGTGAAGCATGAGTAGCACAGTGGCGAGACGCAGCTGCCCTGTGGCACGCCCGCAGCGACTGGGCGGGCGCCCGAGAGCTCGCCGTCGACCACCACCCGGAAGGACCTGTGGGACAGAAATGATGAGACCACCTGAATCAAGCGACGAGGCGCATCTGTCTTCGACAGTTTGTAGAGCAGACCGGCATGCCAAACACGGTCAAAAGCTTTCTCCATGTCGAGGAATACTGCAACCGCGTGTTCCTTCTTGTTCAGTGTCGCTGACAGCAGGTGCAGTACCCTCGACAGCTGGAGCGTCGTGGAGTGCTCAGCGCGGAACCCAAACTGCTCCGGGCGAGGCGTGACGTACTCGGAGAGGTGTCGCAGCAGGAGTTGCTCAAACACCTTGGAGACAGTGGAGAGGAGAGTGTTCGGCCGATAGCTCTCCGGCTTCAGCACGTTCTTGTGCGCCTTGGGCAGCATGATGACGCGCCCTTCCTTCCACAAGGCCGGGAAGACCCCTGTGCGCAGTACCCCCGTGTACAGGCGCGCCAGTGCCGCGACCGTACGGTACGGCAGGTGGCGCAGCGCTGTGTTGGTGATACCGTCCGCTCCTGGGGCCTTTCTAGGCCTGGTTTTGAGGATGGCGCGTCTCACTGCGCAAGGCGAGAAGAAGATGGGGCTCTCTTCGGGAGCTATCGGCGTCGCGAAGTACTCTCCAAGGTGCCTCTCGACTGCTGCGATGTGCTCGGTGTCGTTGGTTGGGTTCGGCTGGAATTGACGCTCCAGGTGCTCGGCAAATATCTCCGCTCGGTCTGCTGCGGTATATCTCGGCGCCCCGTCGCTGTGGAGTAGAGGACGCACCGGAGCCGGGGTATTTGAGAGCTGTCGACACAGTTTGTGTATCGACGGCCAGTCTCCCTCGGCGGCGTCGATGTGTTCCTCCCAGCTCGCGGTGTTGAACTCCTGTAGCTTGGCCCTGACCTTCTCCGCTAGACAGTTGAGGTCGCGTTTGTCTCTTGGGCAGCCCGTGTCCTGCCACCGTTTGCTTAGGCGCCTCTTCTGGGCGATCAGCTGCTTTAGATGGTTTGGCAGAGGCTTGTAAACAAGCCCCTGCGGTTGCGTGGTGGTGGTTGTCGCCTCATTGAGGGCGCGTTGGATGCAAACGGTGACCTCCGCTGCTAGCCTGTCGACGTCCGCGGCGGAGACGATGGGCCAAGTAGGGGTGGTGGTCTCCATCACTTCTGTGAATTTCGTCCAGTCCGTGGTACGACGTGGCGCTGGAGGAGAGAGTCTGGTCGGCATACCTGAAAGGACGACGAGTACAGGGTTGTGGTCCGACTGCATCTCGTCGTCTATGACCTGTTGGGCGATCTGGCCACTCAGTCCTGAGTGGATCACGATGTCCAGCACGTCCGGTGATTGCTTCGGGTTGTCCGGGTAGTGGGTAGGCGTATCTGGGCCGGACACCGTGTATCCACTAGCTTCTGCGTCTGTGAAGAGTCGCCTCCCTCTGTCGTTGGTCGTCCGGCTATTCCACGCCGGATGCTTGGCGTTGAGGTCGCCTGCAAGGAGTGTCGCGTGCGGCGACTGCCGAAGGAGCGCCCGCAGCTCGGGTAAGTCGAGAGGGGACGCTGGTGGGCAGTAGCACGCGTATATGTTGACGTCCTCGCCGGCGACATGCAGCTGAACACCCAGCGCGTAGAGTGTCGCCGGTGACGTCGGAGGGAGTGGTTGGTGGACGACTCTTCTCTTCACCAATACCGCCAGACCGCGGTAGGTGATGCCGAGCGATGACTTCTCATCCTTCCTGTACATAACGTATCCTGGGAACCTAGGATTGTCAGCGGGGGCCAGGAGCGTTTCGCTGATGAGCGCCACGTCGATTTTCTGTTCCCTGAGGAGGAGGCGGAGAGGGGCTACCTTTTTCCGAAGGCCGCGGGCGTTCCAGTGAAGGACCCTCAACGAACTAGCCATGGTAGAGCGTCAGTAGTCCGGCCAGTCCGTCGAGGATCACAAGCTCCGCGTCTTGTCCCTGCCTGATGGCATTTATTAGGTCCATCAGGAGTTTGATGGCGCAGGCGGTAAATTCTTTTTGGCGCTCTTCCTTCAGAGCGCCGGTGCGTGGTAGTGCGCGTCGCTGCTGCTGGTCGCCGCGGGCGCCGGCTGGAGGTTGCAGCGTTGCGGTCGCTGCAACCGGCGTGTCGCGAACTGCGGGTTGTCGCGTTTCTGTTGGAGGGGCGGGTTTCCCCGCCCGCTTCCCCTTCTTCTTGCCGGCGCCAGCAGCGGCGTCGGTGGGCTTCAGCGAAGTGGTGTTCGTAGGTGCCTGCGCCCCTGGGACAAGTACTTGCCTGGGTTGGGACGCGGGTGGCTGGGGCTGTGCTGTTGCCGTCTTCTTTCCTCCGCGTCCACGCGCCCTCTTCCTCCGCCTCGAGGCAGGAGCGTCCTTGGATGTGGGCCCGTTCGCCGTCGCCATCAGCGTCGTGCTTGGGGCCTCGTGGTCGTCGGTGGAAGGAGGTGGAGGACTCACCTTGTTTGGCCGGCGCTGTGTCTGGGAGATGGCGACGGTGCCCGCTCGCTTGTTCCGGACCTCTTTCCGGAACACGGGACAACCGCTGCTGCATGCCGGGTGGTCTCCCGCGCAGTTGGCGCAGGTGGCCGGCTCTGTCTTCGGGCGCGGGCAGTCCCGGGCGGCGTGTTCTTCCCTGCATCTGACGCATGCGAGCGGGCGGTGGCACTGGTGCGAGCTGTGCCTGAATTTTTGGCACCGGTGGCACTGGGCAGGCCCACGCTTGCTTCGCCACGCCTCTACACGGACACCCCGCATGTACAGGAATGTGGTGGTGTCGTAGATGCGGCGAATGTCCGGCTGCCTCTTGAGGACCACGTGGAATAAACAGCCGGGTCGTCCTCCGCGTGCGTTGATGTTTCGCACGTACTCCGGCTGGTACCCCAGTGTCCTCAACTCCTCTTCGATTTCGGCTGGGTCTGTGTCGGCCGGCAGCCCCCTGATCGCCACCTTTAGGCTACGCTCCGCCGGCAGCGAGTAAGAGAACCAACTAAGGCCGTCCGACCTCTCTAGGTCGGTGAGGTACCTCTGTACCACCCTGTACTCGTCCGCCGATTCCGGGACGAAACGAATTCCGCCCTGGTACGGCCGAGCGTTGGGTGGGTGGCCCAGTTTGGCACTCACGGCCCTGAAGTGGGCGGCCCAGTTGGGTAACTTCTCCACTACCAACGGAGGGTAGCGTGGCTTTTTCCCCTTGGCCGCTGCGGCTGCGCTCTTGTCTTGTGCAGGGGCTGCGGCGGCGGGCGTCATGTCCTGGAGGGTGTCGAGTCCGGTGGGTGAACGGCGAGCCGCCTCGGCGAAGGTCGGCGAGCCTGTTCCGGCTTGACCGCGCGGGGGGCGCTGCGGGAGCGGGGAGTCGGCGGTGCAGACTCGTTTCGCCTCTTCGGCGGCCTCGTCGTCCGAGCTTCTGGGTCGGCGCTGGGCTCTGGCATCGAGCTGGAACTCGTAGCCGAAGCCCAGCGAGTTGTCATCGTCCATAGGGGAGGGAGCGCCACTAACCTCTGTGTCCCTTGGAGAGCCGGATCGTGCGGGCGTTTCAGCACAAACGTCGCGTCGACCGGTCGCGGAGCCTCCCGGAGTCAGCGACGTGTCACTCCCTTCCCTTGAAGAGCAGGGGGACATAGCTGCCGGAGAGTCCTGGGCGGAGCTTCTGGGTGGTGGCGGTGATAGTAAACCGCCTTGGGTGGTTGTCGTTGCGGCGGCTGAGCCTGCCAGCAAGCGGCGGGGAGCGGGCGATCCAGTGCGCGCGGCTCGTGCCGCGGCAGCGGCAGGGCGTGCGCTTGCGGCCGAGCGCGCTGTGGAGCGCGCTGATGAATGCGCAGGGCGCGCGGTAGCGGGTGCGGGGGGCGCAGGCGGGGCGGGCGCCGCGCGGGGCCCAGGCGGCGCGGGCGCTCGCACCGGCTGCGTCGCCGGGCGCACAGTGGGGGCAGCAGTGCGCGCAGTAGGCGCGCGGTTTGCGTTGCCGGCGGGTCCCGGGGCCTGGGTTGGCACGGGGCGGAACGCCGGCGGGCGAATGGGCACCGGATGGCGGCGTCGGTGACACGGCTGCAGAGCCTGGCGTGCGCGCTGGCGGCGACGCTTGCGCCAGCGGTAGTGGTGGCGACTGAGATAGAGGCGGGCGCCTCCTCTCTTCCTCTTCGGCATAGGTGGAGGCTGGTGGAGCACCAGGCGACGCGCCCCCGATGATCGGGAGCGACGTCGCCCGGTCCCTCGCCAGCTGGTCCGTTGGTGGAGATGCAGGCATCCCGTTGTAGTGGGCTTCCGCAACCTCTACGGTGACCGAGCACCGGGCGGTACGGGGTTCCCGCTGTGAACACACAGGCGCTAGGCACCCATGTATTCACAACGGAAAAATTCCTTTGTTCGCAGCCCGACGAGTCACACAACGAACAAAGGAATAGAAAAAGATGAGGTTCGGGCGGTACACGGATTTTTCCGTTTCAACCGCCTACCCTCAATCGAGTTGATTTTGGGTCGGCGGTTGGACGAACGCGACGATGCGCCGACGGTGGCGCCGCGACTCACTGAACGGCCAACGGAGGCCTAAGGAGTTATGGGTTCGGTGGTTCGCGTTTGGATCGTGTGTGGAGCCACTAGCCAATCCTAAAAAGAAAAAAAAAAAAAAATACATTCATTGACCTTATATTATCGGCGGAAAATCTTAACACCGCGATTCAGTCTAAATGAACAACGCCATCTAGTTACAAAAATGGAACTAAATTTCAAACACTTTTATTGCACTCAAAATTGAATGCGAACATACCGCCCACCAAGGACATTATGATATGTCCTTCATTACCCAAAACCGCCCACCATGAGGTCAGGGGCTCAAACTAGAATAACAATAAATTACGTCTGCAACAATAAGTGATGACGTGAAACAATAAAAAATTCATAAAGTACTGTATACTTTATGAAAAGTGCCCTTGGCACAAAAAAAATAAATCTTACAATACTTTGTGGACTGTATAAACTTAAACTTATCTAACTTACATTACTTTGTGGACTATATAAACTTATCTAAATGTATGTCAAATTACTTAAAAATAGCTTAACCAAAACTTAATACTGTGTACTATAAAAGGTTTACATTACTTTGCAATTGGCAAAATGCACAATTTTGATGTAGGTCGTTTGATCAAGGATCCATTGCACTTGAGGGTCACCACTCGAGTAACCTTATCCAAACCAGGGTGCTTGTCTACGACCTTGCCCAAAAGCCAACGGGCAGGAGGTAAGTTATCCTCCTTGACTAAAACTATATCTCCGATATTTGGTTCTGGAATATTTTTAGTCCATTTGTAACGCTGTAACAAATGAACCAAGTACTCATCTGACCACCGCCTCCAAAAGTCTTGCAACATGCGTTGAGTAACCTGCCAACGTCTCAGGTTGCTGATGTTAGAATTCTCATAATTACGTTCAGGCACTGCTATCAGAGGCTCACCTATCAGGAAATGACCTGGTGTTAAAGGAGTGGGATCTGTGGAATTGTCAGGCAATATTGATAACGGCCTGGAATTAAGGCACGCTTCTACCTGGGACAAAAGTGTTGATATCTCTTCGAACGTAAGTGTAGAATTACCTATTACGCGTTTTAGGTGGAATTTGGTCGATTTGACCCCGGCCTCCCACAAGCCACCGAAATTAGGAGAATGAGGCGGAATGAAATGCCAAGATGTGCTGTTGTTGCCTAACCACTCTCTAATTTCTACAGCTACAGAAGATTTTTCCGCAGCGACTAAATGCTGAAGCTCCTTGGAAGCGCCAACAAAATTAGTTCCATTGTCGCTCCAAATGTTACTGACAAAACCTCGCCGAGCTACAAATCTTTTAAAGCCACCGATGAAACCTTGCGACGTCAAATCACTGATGGCTTCTAAATGAATTGCCTTGGTCACCATGCATACAAAGACACAAATGTACCCTTTGTATGATCGATGGCCTCGACCTTTTGACGTTCGGATGCTGATGGGACCAGCAAAATCCACGCCGCTATTTAGGAATGGTCTTGCTGGAGTGACTCTACTAGACGGTAACTGACCCATAAGTGAAGTTTGAATAGATGCCGAGTACCGCCTGCACTTTACACATTTGTGTACATGAGCTTTAATCTTTGATTTGGCGGAAAGGATCCAATACCTAGTACGCAGCTGGCTCAACATTAGTGTTGGTCCCCCATGTAAAGTCTTCTTATGGGCTTCATCAATAATTAGATTGGTGAAGTGACTTTTAGATGGCAGGATGATGGGATGTTTGACAGCCTCGGCTAAATTAGCGTTATGAATGCGTCCACTAACACGAAGAATGCCTTCATCGTCGATAACCGGACAGAGACTTTTAAGCTTGCTTTTCGCTTTTACGCTTCCAGTTTTTCCTATATCCTTTATTTCTTCGAAAAACTCTTGTTTCTGAACAAGTTTTATACATGTTTTTGTTGCTTCTTGTATTTCTTCCTTGGTTAAATACCTTTCGAATCTCTTTTCACCATGTGATCGTTTCTTCCAACTCAAAACTCTTCTGCAGTACGCTATAACCCGAACTAACCTTTGTAATGATGAATACCTTATCCAGAAAAGATCTTTCTGAATAGGTTCAATTACGACGTGAACCTTGATTGATCTTTGCTCTGTGTTGGTGATTGACTTTGGTCTTGTGTATTCTATCGTTTCATCATGAAGCCATGAGGGTCCTTGACTCCACAGTGAGTTGCATACAAGTTCTTGTGGTGTTACACCTCTGGATGACAAGTCTGCAGGGTTATGCGTAGATTGGACATGAGCCCAATGTGAGTTGTCGACGTGAGAGAGAATAGTTGACACTCTGTTTCCAACAAAAGTAGTCCAGTGACTGGGATGTTTGCTGAGCCATGCCAAAACCACTGACGAGTCAGTCCAGGCGTGTATTTGAGGGAGTTCGATTCTCATTACTTCAGCGACTTCAGAAATGAGTTTGGAAAGCAACACTGCCCCCATCAGCTCCAAACGCGGAATTGACTGCTGCTTGATTGGTGCAACCTTAGTTCGAGAGGTAATTAAACTAACATGAATAGTTTTGTAGGCATCGATGACTCTGATATACACCACAGCGGCATAAGCAGCAATCGACGCGTCGCAAAATCCATGTAACTCCACCAACAGATCGTCGGATTTAGTTTTAACCCATCTGGGAATGCTGAACTTGTTCGTCTCTACAAGGCTTAAACGGTAAGTTTCCCATTCTGATAGAAGTTCCGGAGTTAATTCTTCATCCCATTCCAGGCCAGCAAGCCAAAGCTTTTGAATGAAGATCTTGGAGGTAACAATGCAAGGTGCCACCCAGCCAAGCGGATCGAACAGGCGTGCTATGTCTGATATTACCTTTCTCTTGGTAATTGGAGTCTGCTGTGGATTAAGTTGCACTGAATATTTAAATTCATCACTCTCACGATCCCATGAAATTCCTAAAATTTTTACAACTGAGTCCAACTTAATATTCTTTCCCTGTTCTTCTTCTTCATTCTGTCTTACTTTTGTTTCCGTATATTCTTGAATTCTCTTGTTTAATTCATCGCAGCTGCTAACCCATTTCTGTAGTTGAAATTGACCTTTCATAAGTAACTCTGTTATTTTTCTATGTATGTGTAAACCTTCTTCAAATGTTTGACATCCTGTCATTAAATCATCTACGTAAAACTCATTTTTTATTATATCAGATATTTCAGGATGACCTCCGCCTGCATCAACTGCCACCTGCTGTAAGGACTTTACTGCAAGGTAAGGAGCCGATGCTGTACCAAACGTAACTCTTACTAATTTGTATTCTTTTATTTCAGATTCTGGATCATCGCGCCACACTACTCGCTGAAACTCTGCATGTTCAGGAGAAACCTTCACCTGTCTGTACATTTTTATGATGTCAGCACAGAGACTTATGGGATGCATTCTCCATGTCATAATGATGTGACGTAACGGAGGTTGCAACATGGGACCAACCATGAGATCGTCGTTCAGAGATACTCCATTTAACCCTTTCATTGAAGCGTCGAACACTATTCGAACCTTGGTTGTAGTTTTGTCTTCACGTATCACGGCGTGATGTGGCAGATAAACAGCTGTACTCATATTACGCTCATCACTGTGTATAGGCTTCATATGACCAAGATCGATGTATTCTTGGAACACATCTGTGTATCGAGCTTTAAGTGTCGGATTCCTCTTGAATTTATTTTCAAGAAAATGAAATCTTTTTATTGCGAGATCTCTCGAACTCCCATATTGGCACTGCGGATCTTGATCGCGAAAGGGAAGATTAACCACATAGCGGCCTTCCTCATCACGGTAAGTAGTTTGTGCATAAATATCCTCACATTGTTGCTCTTCAACAGAAAGGATCTTCTTATCAGGAATAGTAGACTCTATTTCCCAAAACTGTCGCAAAAGTGCGTTGTCATCAGCCTGATCTGAGCTGCTGTGAATGACGTGATGACAATGAATAGAGTCACTGCTGGACGAAATCTGTCCAGAAAGGATCCAACCCAGAGCGGTATTCTGAGCTACCGGTAAGTTTGGTGGACCTTGAATTAAACCATCTCTAAGAACTTGACTATATATTTCCGCACCAAGTAACATGTCTATCTTGCTTGGCGTATGGAACTCTGGATCAGCTAAAGTTATTCCCTTTAGCTCAGCCCAATAAGATTGCTCTAATTTTTCTAAGGGTAAAAGCGACGTAATGGTACCTAATACAAAAGCATGCACTTGAACACTAAATTTTGGATCTAAGCGTGATTGAATAGTCATCGTGACTGTAAACTTGGAAGCAAAAGCACTTCTCTCACCGCCTATTCCAGATATAACCGACTTAGTCGGCTTCTTCTTAAGTCCTAGTAGCTGCACTGCTGATTCTGCTATGAATGATGCCTGAGATCCCTGATCCAATAGCACTCTCAGCAGTTGTATAGAGCCACTTCTTGTCTGTGCTTCGACAAGAGCAGTAGCCAACAAAACTTGAGTAGGTACTGACCCCTTAGAAAAATGTGAAACTATATTTGAAGTTGATGGTTCGCTTGCTGATGACGATGCCTGAACACTAGACACCGCTGATTCAACTTCAGCTGCTGTATTAGAGCTTTCACTAACTACTGTGGAGTTTGAGATCGAAATAGGATGTAGTAGTGAGTGATGCCTTCGCTTACATATACGACAAGACGCAGTTTGTCGACAAAACTTAATGGAGTGATTCGCATTTAAACAATTATAACACAAGCGCCTGGTTTGTGCAAAGCTATGACGAGATTCGTAACTTTCTTTAGCAAACTTCTTACAATTGGCAATTTTGTGGGTTTCTTTACAGAATGGACAAGTTGTTACAACGGCCTTATTGTCAGTACTAACTACGTGGTGAACCTTTGCTTTGGGTTTACTTGATGTGTCTAAAAACTCGAGCGCACGAAATCTGGCTTCCAAAAATTCTATGAACTCTGAGAACGCGGGTAATTCATCTTTGGAGCTAATTTTAGTCTCCCATTGCTTTCGAGATTCAGAATCAAGTTTGGAACTAATTATAAAAATAATTATGATGTCCCATGTGCTAACGTCAACTCCGAGATTTTTCAGACCATTTAGACATTCCATTGTGGTATCCAGTAAACCCTTAAGGCTATTTGAGCATTCTGTTACATTAGTCTGACTCAACAAGCGCTTTAGTAAACAATTCGACAGAAATCTCTTATTGTTATACCTACTATGTAGTAATGACCAACATTCTTTGTAATTATCTGAAGTAACCGCAATATGTCTGACAAGTTGATCTGCTTCTCCCGACAATAAGCCCTTTAAATAATGCAATTTTTGCACGGCTTCTAAACTATCATTGTTGTGTATCAAACTTGTAAATAAATCTTTAAATGTTGTCCATTCTGCATAGTTGCCCGAAAACTTTGGAATGTTTATTTTTGGTAATCTGACACCAGTTGATGTTGTGTGGTCGACATTTGTCCTTGGGCTTCGATCTGAATTATGATTGCTAAATGTATTTAAAACATCTTTTAAATGCGTTTTGTGGGAGATGTAAGTTTCTTCTGTGGTCTCATAATCATCAGTAAAAAAATACCTATCGGACTTACGCTGAGCGTCTGTAACATTCTGTATTATGCTTTTATGAGTTGACGAGAACTCTTTCCACAAAACTTCAAATGCTTCTAATCTAGTTTCAACGTACGTTTTAGTTACTCTTTCTTTTGGTGATTTTTTAAAGTTGATCTGAGCTTTTTCAATGAGAAGTTTTGTGTTATTTTGCAATTTGTATAAAGCCTCCATTTTTATTACTTTTATTAAGGCCGTAAGAAGTGACTAATATGAACTTTAAAAATTAAATTTCTACTAAATTACCGAGAACAAAATGTTAACCACATTCACAAAATTTCGCCGTGTCAGAATATATCTTCAAATAATTATTTGCTACACAAGATAAAACATCAGTACTATCTACTAAAATCCAGTTAAAAACTTTTCAGACGAAATCTTCCATCTTTAGAAAACCCGACTTGCAGATAACAATAATTAATGTACTCACGATTTTGCCTTCACAAACCGCACTTCACTATTCACTCCACTGATGACTGCGTCACCCAGATGCTGAAACCCAGGTGTAAACTCCACTATCGCGCTGGCGAACTCCACTATTCTCGCCCTGCGCCTCACTCAACTGGTGCTGATGGTGTCCAGCCCGCCCTGCTGCACCCTCACTCCGCCGGTGTCCAACTCCGCCCTGCGCCCTGCACCATCTCCTGGTGCTGGTCCACGCCAGCTCCGCTGCAGCAGCACTTCACTGTGCACACCAGCTTGGGTGTGCGGCGCTTCAGGGCGATCCACCCTGGTTTCTACGCCAAGAATCACAAAACACTGTCTGGATCTCACTTATCCGGCTCGAAGGACCATGAACAATACTTCGCGGTACTCGGATAAATAAAAGACCAAGATACCTTGACAGTACTATGTAAAATATATTTGTATCAGATCTAGGCGTACTCTAAATACTCAAACTCAAAAGAAAACACACAGTGGGTTGTCGCAGCGCCCCCGTCAGGGGGCGCGGCGAGCGGTTACGGGGCATCGCCCCTTAGCCGCGGGGGCTATCCTCGGCCCGTAAAAACGGGCCCGGCGTTGGGTGGCCGTATAGGCTTCGGCCTTGGGGGACACGTATAGCTAACGTGTGCCCCTGTGTGTAGTTGCTGTGAGAGTTATTGCAGGCGCGCCACAGCGCTGTCAGACAGCGCTGCTTTCTTCACGACACCCGGCGGTCAGTCCCTGCCGAGTGAGACCCCCAGTTGCCCAGGGGAGGCCCAGCAAGTGACGACCAGCGACAGAGGTGTCGACTACGACGCACCTACAATGGTTGTGTGGCTCCCGTCCGCCCCGCTTCCAGAGCTAGCCGGTTACGATTCGGACTAAGGAGCCGACGTGTGTGTGTGGGCGGTATTGTATTGTGTAACACCGCCCAGTGTCTGCAAAGGGACGCGGGCCCGCGTCGCGCCACCTTGCGTGAGTCTAAATGAGTGTAGAGGGATGCATGTATGATCGAGCTGCACGACGTGCCTATATTAACTTAGAACACGTCATGCAGCAGGGTGCGAGTATGGTGTGGAGTCGTATTGTGCAGGTAAGCTGCGTGTAGCCTGGTACAGCTTACCCGGGAGTCAAGTCAGGGGGGGTGGAGTCATCGCCGTCCGCGGCCAGGTCGCGGGGAAGGCGCCTCGCGTCAGGGGGGCGCGCATGCCAGGGCGCGATGTGCTTGACGTGTGGCCAAGCAGACGCGTCGGCACGCGCGAACATTCCCGTCGCGAGGCGCCGGATGAAGGCGTCCAGGCTCTCAATCCCGAGATCCCGCTGGATGACATCGTTCCTCACATAGCGAGGGGCACCAACTATGGTCCGCAGCGCTAGACTCTGCTGCGCGCGGAGGGTTTTCTTGCTCGCCTCGCCAGTGAGGGCGAACCAAGCGGGACCGGCGTACGTCAGTACTGAGCGTATATAGGTTTTATACACGCCCAACTTGACGCGCACCGGGAGGCGGGACGAGAGCACTGAACGGAGTTGGCCGCGGGCAGCCCTAGTCCGTGCAACGACCTGGCGGACGTGATGACTCATCGAGAGCCGACGGTCGATGGTGACACCCAGGTACTTCACCCGGGGTAACCACTCGACGTCGGCACCTTGTAGCGTCAGGGGGGGTGGGAGGGGCGCTAACCCAGTGACCAGCGCCTGCGTCTTACCCACGTTAACCGACAGCCGCCACTTGGACAGCCAGTCAGGCAGCAGATTTAGCGCGCGCTGCATCTTTGCCGCCGCGTACTTCGCATTGAGCGAGGTGGTAATGTACGCGGCGTCATCAGCGTACAGCGCGAGCATCGCCTCTGGCGTCGTGGGGATGTCGTCGGTGTAACGTGAGTAGCACGCCGGTGACACGCAGCTACCCTGCGGGACGCCGGCTCTCACCGGGCGGGCGCTGGAGAGCGCACCCTCGACCACCACACGAAAACTCCTATGGGACAGAAAAGATTGGACCACCTTTACCACGCGACGGGGCGCTTTGGAGGTGGCCAGCTTATAAACAAGGCCGTCATGCCATACCCGGTCGAAGGCCTTCTCCATGTCGAGGAGTACTGCAACCGAGTATTCCTTCTTGTTTAGGGCAGCTGCCATGTGGTGCAGTACCCTCGACAGCTGAAGCGTCGTGCTATGTTCCGACCGAAACCCAAACTGTTCCGGCCGCGGAGTGATGTGCGGCAGGAGGTGCCGCAACAGGAGTGACTCGAACACCTTGGAGATGGTCGGCAGCAGCGTGATAGGCCGATAGCTCTCCGGCTTCAGGATGTTTTTCCCCGCCTTGGGCAGCATGATAACGCGCCCTTCCTTCCATGAGGCGGGAAAGGTCCCGGTGCGCAGTATTGCCGTGTACAGGCGCGCCAGCGCCGCTACCATGCGGTACGGCAACTGGCGCAGCGCTGCGTTGGTGATACCGTCTGCACCGGGAGCCTTCCTAGGCCTCGTCTTTTGGATGGCGCGTCTGACTGCCCCAGGCGAGAAAAAGATGGCGTCTTCCTCGGGAGCTATCGGTGAGGCGAAGTAGTCCCCAAGGTGTTTCTCGACTGTTGCGACATGTTCCCCGTCGCAGGTCGGGTTCGGTTGGAACTGACGCTCCAGGTGCAAGGCGAAGACCTCCGCCCGGTCCTCCGCTTTGTACTTGAGCGCCCCTCCGCTGTCTAATAGCGGGCGCACCGGAGCCGGGGTACTCGTGAGTTGACGGCAGAGTCTGTGAACGGACGGCCAACTGCCGGCCGTCGCCTCTATTCTTTCCTCCCAGCTCTCGGCTTCTCGGTTTTGCAGCTCGGCCTTGATCTTCTCCGCGAGACGATTCAACTTTGTCTTTAATGTGGGGCATCTTAACTGTTGCCACTGCTTGCGAAGGCGCCTCTTGACGGCGATCATCTTCCGCAAGTACGCAGGTAGGGGCGGCTGTTGCACGGCGATTCTCTCCTGCGATACAGGCGCTGTCGCCGCTTCCAAGGCACTCTGGATGCAAGCAGTGACGTCTACCGCCATCTGGTTGACGTCCGCGGAGGTACTCGTGGGCCAAGCTGGAGTGGTGGCCTCAATCTTTTCTGTGAAGGTGTCCCAATTGATTCTTCGACGTGGCGCTGCGGGCATCTGTCGGGTCGGCATCCCCGATAGGACGACGAGTACAGGATGATGGTCTGACTGTAACTCGTCGTCTAACACTCGCTGTGCGATCTGGCAGCGTAGCCCTCGGTAGGCCACGATGTCCAGCACGTCCGGCATGTGGTTGCGGTTATCCGGGTAGTGGGTAGGCGTCTCTGGGCCGGACACCGTGTAGCCGAAGGCTTCCGCGTCCGCGTAGAGTCGTCTCCCTCCCGGGTTCGTCACGGCCGAGTTCCACGCCGGGTGCTTGCAGTTAAGGTCGCCGGCAAGGATCGTCGCGCCGTGGGCCTCAAGTAGGGCCCTCAGCTCCGTGTGGTCTAATTGAGCCGAGGGCGACTTGTAGCCGGCGTAGATGGCGAGATCCTCGCCAGCGACGTGTAGCTGCACACCCAGGGCGTAAAACGTGCCGAGCGACGGCACGGGGAGTTCTTGATGGACGACTCTACGCCTCACTAGTACCGCCAGACCACGGTAACGAGTGTTGCTTGCCGACCTTTCATCCTTCCTATAAGCGAGGTATCCTGAGACTCTGAGCTTGTCTTCTTGTCCCAGGTGCGTCTCGCTTATTAGCGCCACGTCAATGTCCTCTTCGTACAGGAGGCGGCGGAGGGGGGCGACCTTGCCTCGAAGGCCGCGGGCATTCCAGTGAATCACCCTCAGCGGCCTAGCCATGATACAGGGTGAGCAGGGAGGCTAGACCGTCGAGGATGACCAGCTCCGCGTCCTGGCCTTGCCTGATGGCCTTGATCAGGTCCATCAGTAGCTTTATAGCGCAGGCTGTAAATTCTTTTTTCTTTTCTATGCCGACAGCTGGGTCGGCACTCTCTGGCTTTTTATTGCTAGCGTTGGGTTTGGTCGGCAGCTGTCCTATGCCGGCGCCAGCTGTCGGCCTCGCCGACTTCACCACAGCGGTCTTTGTGTGGACAGCCTGCGCCTCGGTCGAGGCTAGGTCGGCCCGGGTAGTGTCCTCTTCAGGTGCGGGGGGGGGCGCGGGTTTCTTCCCCTTGCCCCCTCGCTTCTTCCGCTTCCTCCGCCTTGAGGAGGTGGGGGCTTCTCCCCTGTCGGTGGGCCCGTTGGCCGCCGCCATTAGCGACGCGCCCTGGGCCTCGGTAGAGGCCACTTCTGTCGGCCTCTCGGTGACCGCAGCCGGTCGGCGTGAGGCGGTCGTGGCGGCGACGGTGCCCGCTCGCCTGTTCCGCGTCTCCGCCTGGAAGACGGGACAACGGATGTTGCAAGCGGGGTGATCACCCCCGCAGTTGGCGCACGTGGCCGGTTCCTCGCGTGGGCGAGGGCAATCACGCGCCGCGTGCCCTTCTCCACAGCGGACACAGGCGAGCGGCCGGTGGCAGTGGTGCGACGAGTGCCTAAACTTCTGGCACCGGTGGCACTGGGCGGGCCCACGCTTGCCCCGCCAGGCTTCTATCTTGACACCCTGCATGTACATGAACACAGTGGTGTCAAA
The DNA here is from genome assembly GCA_964057025.1 of Standfussiana lucernea. Classification (NCBI taxonomy): domain Eukaryota; kingdom Metazoa; phylum Arthropoda; class Insecta; order Lepidoptera; family Noctuidae; genus Standfussiana; species Standfussiana lucernea. The sequence goes on from OZ059793.1 coordinate 50,268, forward strand.
GATATTGCGTACGTCCGGAGTCCTTTTCAGGACGGCGTGGAACACGCAGCCGGGTCTTCCTTGGCGCGCCTTGATATGGCGCACGTACTCCGGCTCGTATCCCAGCGCGCGGAGCTCCTCCTCAATCTCCTCTGGGGTGGTGTCCACTGGCAGCCCCCTGATGGCCACCTTTAAGCTTCGCTCCGCTGGGAGCGAATAGGCGAACCAGGAGACGCCGCTCTCCTTCTCCAGGCCGGTCAGGTAACGCTGGACCAGCCTATATTCGTCCTCGCTTTCAGGCGAGAAACGAACCCCATTGCCGTAAGGACGGGCATTGGGGGGCCGGCCCAGCTTCTCCTTGATGGCCCGGAAATGCGCGGCCCAACCCGGCAGCTTCTCCACAACCAGCGGAGGATACCTTGGCCGCTTGGGCGGCTTCGGCTTGGGCTGGTCGGTGGCCGCTCCAACGTTGTCCGTGGGGGCCGCCGTCTGTGTAGGGGAAACAGATTTATTATTGGCACTCACCCCGTGTTGTGCCTCCTGTAATCCATGCGTCGGCGTCGACGTTGACGGCGTCGGCGACGCGGGAGGGGTGTGGCGAGTCACCTCCGCAAACGTAGGTGAGCTTGCGGTGCCATGACCCGGCGGCGATGCGCGTGCGCGCTGTGGCCGCGGCGGGTCGAGGCAGTAGCGCTTCGCCTCCTCCTCAGATTCGTCCGTGCTCCTTCTTCGTCGCTGGGGACGCGGTTCTAGCCGGAATTCAAAATCGAATCCCAGCGACGGCGTCGGCGATGCAGGTGGGGTGCGCCTCGCAGGTGCACTCGAACCCAGCACATAGTCGGCGTCGGCGTCGACCGAGCCCGCCGACACCATCGACATGCTCGAGCCGGCTCGCGACGAGCATGCCGACAGGCCCGCAGGCGAGTCGTACGCCGAGGCACGAGGGGGTGCCGGGGAGTCAGGCACCTGGGGCGCCGGAGTCGTTGGGCGAGTGATGGCCGCCAATTTTAGCGGGCGTCGGCCACGCTCCGCCTGCGACGGCCCGGGCAGCAAGCTGTGAGGGGGGCCGGCGGCGGTGGCACGTGGTGTTGGCGCACCACGAACGGGCGCGGACGCCACGGACGCAGCCACAGAGGGCGCTGTCGACGCGGTGGGGCGCGATGAGGCGGTGGTGCACGTCGTTGGTTGCGCGGCGGGGCGCGCGGGTGGCGCGGAAGGCGTTGCGGGCGCCAGCGGGCGCATGGTAGGCGCCGCGGTGCGCGGCGGCGCGGACAATCGCGCAGGTTGCGCGGCGTCGCGCACAATGGCTCGCGCGGTGGGTGCGGAGGCGCGCGCATGCGGTGCGCGATTTGGGTTCGCGGCGACAGGCCCTGGGGCCTGTATCGGCACTGGACGGAAGGCGGGCGGTCGCACGGCTACGGCGTGCGGTCGGCTCGGCGCGGGCACCGGCGCAACGCGCGCAGGCGCCGATGACGTCGACGGGCCGTGCGCAGCTGCCGCCGTGCTTGGTCCGGCTCCCTCCAGACTTCTTCTGGACACCTTCCTCTCCTCACTCCGAGGAGGGGGGGGTCCAGCGGGCGTAGCACCGGACGTTGGGATGCCGATGTTTGGCATCGACGTCGTCCGGTCCAGCCCCGAGCGAGACTCGCCAGTGCCGGCGCCTCCACGGCCCGATGGACCGCGGGCGCCTGGCTTCGGCATCTTGGTTTTTCACGTGGTCCGCCGCGACCGCAACAGTGATAAACACTGAGCAGCGCGACAGTGGCTCCCTCTGTGCTCGTACCAGTACGAGTGGTACCCGTACGAACACAGAGAAAAACAAATAAAAAGACGGTCCGGGCGGAACAAGTTTTCAGCAGGTACCCACAATCGCAGTCACTTCCTGAGCACTTGAGAGTTGAGACCACTGGCTGATCCTCAAAAGAAAAAAAATACATTCATTGACCTTATATTATCGGCGGAAAATCTTAACACCGCGATTCAGTCTAAATGAACAACGCCATCTAGTTACAAAAATGGAACTAAATTTCAAACACTTTTATTGCACTCAAAATTGAATGCGAACATATGGCGTGATTTGATAATCATAAAAACAAAAAATAAATATGTAGTTTCTTGGTTACTTACCGATGGTAGGTGATGTGTTTGGTATTTTTTACCCTTCCTTTATAATTCCGGCACAATTTAATAGCACATACCGTCATTTTATCGCTGAGATTTGTTTTTTACTTGGCGCGCGTAATACGTAGTGACAGTAAAGCGACACGATCTGCACTGATTGGCGGGCAAGCACTTGTGAACCAATAGTTGGTTGACACTTTTTGACACGTTTGCGCGCACTTGACGCTCCATCTAGACATTATATAATCAGGGTTAGTCCCTGAGTACCCCGATCCCTGAGGCACCCGTACCGGAGGACCCCGAATTCGATAAATATGATTACATTTCTTTCTTTTGTTTTTTCTATTGTTTTCAACTTGTACGGTCGACATAAAAAGTGCTTAAATGTATGTGTTTGCAATACATAAGAAGAAACTAATTTATTTGAAAGAAGATCGGAATTTTGGGGCACTTTTAATTTCAAAAGCGTTCTTCAAAGAAAGTATGTACATTATATGAAGCAATCACGGGGCTTTTCTTTCCATATAATATCTTTTTTTTTAATACAAGCTGCACAAAGTAAAAAAAGAAAAAACAAATATTTCGCTTAAGCTGAACATCTAAACGAAGTCATTTGCAACATCAAAACGTAAAAAAACTTTTTTGCAAAAAAAAACCGACTTCCAAAAAAAACACTAAAAAAGTGGGAAATAACTTTACTTTCGGAAGTCGGTGACTTTGTTTGTTTCATTGACTTTTTTGCCACCGACTTCCGAAAGTAAAGTTATTTCCCACTTTTTTAGTGTTTTTTTTGGAAGTCGGTTTTTTTTTGCAAAAAAGTTTTTATTTTACCCTTTTTAGTTCAAATTCCATCACACACAAATCCTTGTCAAGTATCAATTTCGCAATTTCTTTTACTTGGATGACATATTGTTTCCAGCTATTTTGATTTCAAAACCAAACTACTGAACCGATTTCGATGAAATTTCTATGGGACCAATCGGGAAGTAGATCCATTCAGATAAAAGAAGAATTTTTCAAATCGGTTCATAAATGACGAAGATATGAGGTAACAAACACAAAAATTTCCAGCTATTTTGATTTCAAAACCAAACTGCTGAACCGATTTTGATGAAATTTCTATGGGACCAATCGGGAAGTAGATCCATTCAGATAAAACAAGAATTTTTCAAATCGGTTCATAAATGACGGAGATATGAGGTAACAAACACAAAAAAAAAAAAAAAAAAACATACAACCGAATTGAGAACCTCCTCCTTTTTTAGAAGTCGGTTAAAAATAGTGACGTCCCATCAAATCTAAGCCATTTGCGGTAAGACTGCTCCTATCTTTGGAAGCCCAAGAGTTCTTTGATTCTAAGTCAGCCTCTTTTTCGATTCGTAACGTGTTTCATGTTACTAAATAATCATGTTATTAAATGAATTATTACCTGCTGTTGGCGCTGTGTTATTTATTTCTTGTATGAAATAAAACTCTTCGATATCTATGGACTGTAAGTATATTAAATTGTTAACGTTAAAAATGGCTGCTTGGATGTTGGTGGTCTGGTGAGATCGCTGCTGGCGCGTGCGACGTGCGTGGAGTCGCTCTGGCGCACGGGCAACGACTCTTTCGTGTGGTGGGGCGCTCTGGCGGCGCGGCGCAGGAACTCGGGCTTGCATGGCACCGTGAAGTCCCGCACGCTTGTAGCCCACGGCAGAACATAGTCCCGCGGGCGTCCGGTGATAATGCCGAGGCCGTAACAGGCTCCCGGGGTTGAAGCTTGCTTCAAGATGATGCTGTGATGGGGAGAGGGCATATGTTGTTGTATGCTCTCTGTATGACACCCTTGGAGGTGCGGATGTCTGCCACCCTGCTTGTGTTGTCTGGTCCAGGATGCAAGTTTTGTCAGTCTGAATCTCTACTGACAAAGCGACAGGAACTGGTGTTTCTGTCTCTTTATCCATATGTAAAAGTGTGTTGTGTCTGTTGGTACAGTATTTGCAATGTGATAATTTGCAATTCTTTTCTGTGTGACCTGAGCGTAAACAATTTTTGCAAACTTTAAAATGTGTCATTTTCTGATTGCGGGTAATAACATCCAAGTTTCTGAAATCCTGACAGCTAAAAAGCTCATGATTCTTTTTACACATAGGACATGTAACAGTAGATGAATCATTTGAATTAGAGGGTGATGAAGTTTTAGTTTTATTATTATCTGACTTTTGAATGTTCTGTTTACTGTTTTTGTGTAATGTTTCTTGTTGTATGGTATCCAACAAGTCTGCTCTGTTTGTTAAAAATGTAAGAAATTGCTCAAGTGTAGGACGACCTTTGATGGAACTGCGATGTTCTTCCCATTCTCGGAATGTTTTGTAATCTAATCTCTTAGTTATAAAATATATGACTACATCATCCCAGTTGTTAGTGGGTAAGCCAAGAGAGGAAAGTGCAGACAGGTTTTTATTAGTTGAGTCAATTATGTTTCTTAAGAACGCACTGGATTCCTTCTGTGCTTGTTCGCAATCAAAAAGAGCATTCATATGGTTACTGATTAACAAGCGCTCATTGTCAAACCTACTGGTGAGCAAATTCCATGCTATGTTGTAGTTTTCTGATGTGCAATCTAAGCTTTGTATAACTAAGGCTGCGCTGCCTTTAAGAGCAGCACGAAGATAATGAAATTTATTAATTTGGTTTACTGATTTGTTGTTGTGTATGAGTGATAATTATATACGTATCTTTAAATGCCAGCCAGTCCTGAAAGTTGCCGTCGAATTGAGGCAGGTTGATTTTAGGTAGCCTCACGAAACCTTGATGCACGCCGTCGCTGGCGTCGTGCCTGCCCTCCTCGAGCCCGTCACGCGCCACCCGAGTCCGCGCCGACTTAACCAGCGCGGTGGCTTCAGCGAGCAGCGAGTACAAGCGATTATCAAATTGCTCGCGCTGCTCGTACTCATCGTGCTCTTCAGCGGCTAGCGACTCGATCTCTGTTTGGATAATATCAAATTGAGTGGAGGTAGCATCAAGTTTAGACAAGCGGCATTCAAGCTCTGTTATCTGAATTTCTGCTAACGATGATTTTGATTCTGAAGTTATAGCTTTTAAATGGGTTGCAAAATGGGTAAGCTTAGCTTTTAGGCTGCCACGTGCTGCTACTAGTTGCTTATAGCGTGCTTCAGACATTTTTATGACCACGTGCGTTTAGCGTGAAGTCGGTAAAGCACCCAAAAAAACCAGTCAAGTGCGAGTTGGACTCGCGCACCGTGGGTTCCGTACAAACCTGTGGGTATATAACTTTTTTTATATGACGAAACTAAAAATTTACGGTTTTCGTAATTTTTCCTATATCTGTACTATAAGACGTGACTTCGTACAAAATTTCAAGATTCTAAGTTCACGGGAAGTACCCTGTAGGTTTTGATTCCCGTGCGAGTTTCGAAAATTTGCGGAAATTTGCGGCCTAAGTGGCTGTATCTTTTGATTGCGTTGACTTAGAAGGTTGATTTTTCTACAGCTTCCAGGGACAGTAGAACTAAGTATCATATTATACATAGAAATTTCAGTTTGATACCTCCACGCGTTCCTGAGAAAAACGGTCTTGACAGACGGACGGACGGACGGACGGACAACAAAGTGATCTTATAAGGGTTCCGTTTTTTCCTTTTGAGGTACGGAACCCTAAAAACACGAAAAGCACAACCCACCAAGCACAAATAGAGTCTGGAATTGAAAGAAAGGAAAATAGCAAGGATTGGAACGAACTCACTCAATACAGTCCCTTTCTTTGTTCGCCTTCGCCTCGCCGCGTGGTGTTCCACAAGATGGCGCGACTTCGACGCTGCTTGATTTTCTGAATTTCTGTTTTCTTTGTTCTGGTTTTTAAATCCGGTTGAAGGACCACTGTTGGCGCTGTGTTATTTATTTCTTGTATGAAATAAAACTTCGATATCTATGGACTGTATATTAAATTGTTAACGTTAAAAAATGGCTGCTTGGATGTTGGTGGTCTGGTGAGATCGCTGCTGGCGCGTGCGACGTGCGTGGAGTCGCTCCGGCGCACGGGCAACGACTCTTTCGTGTGGTGGGGCGCTCTGGCGGCGCGGCGCAGGAACTCGGGCTTGCATGGCACCGTGAAGTCCCGCACGCTTGTAGCCCACGGCAGAACAAAGTCCCGCGGGCGTCCGGTGATAATGCCGAGGCCGTAACACCTGCTGTTATTAAAAATGTTAAGTACGAACGTAATGTTTTTTTTTTGGAGAGAGGAACCTCCTAACAATACGAGCCGTGTCCAGGAGTACCGCTTTCTTAATCAAGCCCTTGATCCAGCGGTCTAACGAGAGCCTCCTCAGGTATTGGTCGAGGCTCTTGGCAATTAAGCCATTGGCAATGATCACTGAGTTCACATCCCACCCATGTCGACAACCTCGCGAGCCAAATCAACATATTTAATTATTGCTTATCTATGTTGGCTTTCACGAGGTTCTCGTCATGCGGGACTGTTATGTCAAATATCACTGCGCGCCGATCTGATCAATCCATCACCACTATATCAGGCTTATTAGCTACAATAGTCCTGTCAGTGATGATGGATTGATCCCAGTGCAGTGTTAAATTGCCATTTTCGAGAATTGGATCGGGCACCTATAAAGGGTCCTACATATAGTGCGGCACTTCTGTTTTTGCGTATTTTTTAAATTATGTTATTACTGGAACAAGATAATGTTCCATGTAGGGTAGTCATTTTGATTTTCGGTATTGAAAATGCAACTATTGTGATAATAATTAAAACCTGTGATTGCTCTACGAGACTCTATATTGTATTCTCTAATTATAATATTTACCTTAACCAAGCAAGACTTACATAATAAAATTTTATTTAACATTTCATCTGCTGACGGTACTTTTGAGCTAAACTGACTTTTGATTGACTTTCTCAAGACAAAAATAAATCGGGGTACTCCGGTACGGGTGCCTCGGGGATCGGGGTACTCAGGGACTAACCCTATAATCAAAGGTTACTATGTGCACCACACCAGTTTACCGGTTTATGACATAAAGCAAGCCACAACGATGTGTGAGGCACAAGTTATAGTAAACAATAAGAACTTATCAGCGTGCCACACGACTGTATCAAGTTGATATAAGCTTCAGACTTTATATTCTTTAGTTACATTGTCTATTTACTGTTAAGGTACTTTTACATTTCTTTTACTGTGTTTACATAATTTATACATTTTGATTATTTTTTGTGATTTGGGAGCATGTACGAGCACGCTCGACAACTTTATGCTGACGCCCGCGATCACATGTACTCATGTTTATACCTTATTACATGCGAATTACTGTAATTAAGTTGAGTTCAATAAAGTTGCTTGGTGCATACACATGTCGGGGTTTTCCTTCCACATTACACATAACAATTCCCGGCATACATCGCGCCTCTGCGGTAGGACTTCACATCCTATGATTTCCTATCATTCTATGATGAAGAAGAGGGTTTTACAGAAAAATAAAAAACGTCACTAAAGTATAGTGTTTAGTTTTAAAACACACAAGTTATTAGTGATGGTGTGTGTTTTAAAACTAAGTATTTATTTTAGGCTAGATCTGGATCTAGTGCCGTGTATGAACTGCAACCTGGTCGCTTGGCTTAGTTTAGACACGATTACTTACTTTTGTTTCCGTGATTGTTCCGAAAACAAAGTCCTAATAGTATGAATGAGCAGCGTCGTTCGTTATTAGGGCATCGAAACGGGTTTTCGGTCCCTTAGTAAAACCCGGTTTTACTATGAAACCAAAAACCCTTTCCGATGCCCTATTCGTTATTATAAACCAAATCATTAAGTGAGTGGTCTATTATTATTATAAATCGGACCCCCACCCCCCCGGGAACGCGCCGTGGCGAGCGCGTGGCACGCGGCGCCGCGGACGATCCGGCAGTGTCGCGGCGCGCGAGCGGCGCGACGGACGCGACTCACGCCTCGAGCGACGCGTGCCAACCTTGCGATGTGCGCGGAATACTTCCGCAACTTTTACAACTTACTTTGCCATCTTCATTGACGTTGAAGACTTGCAAGACACTTTCTGAAGTGACTTGCTATGACATGTTGGGTGCTCTATGCTGAAGGATATTAAGCGTGAAAACTTGCTTATCGATAAGTATGGTGTTGTCCAGTAATAGTGTCATCAGATGCGGATAGATATCAGCCGTGGTCGCATCGAACACAGCTCGCTCGGTCGCGGGCGGCCCGTGCGGCATGCGGCGCGGCGCGGGGTGACGCCGGTGCACGCTGGTGCTGGCGCGGCATGGCGGCGCGGCGCCTCGTGCTCAACGGGCTGACGGCGGAGGTGGGCGCGGGGGGCGCGGGGGGCGCGGAGGGTGCGGGCTCGCCCGACTCGCTGGAGTTCTACCACGAGCTGGAACTATACCGCCAGCTGCTGGCGCTGCCGCCCGCGCCCCCCGAGCCGCACGCGCCCCCCGCGCACACGCCGCGGCGCGCGCGCACACCCGACCCGACGCCCTCGAAGAGATGCCACGGTACTTATTGCTCTAGTACTGATACATTATCCTCGCACAGGGAACCATGCAACGTTCCTTAAGCGATCATGTACTTACAGCTTCAGCAGTTGGTCTCCGCCTCCTGAACTCGAGCAGGTGTCTGCGAGAACAGACTGGTTGTATGCCTGGTATACAAATCTACCCAATCAATAGTAATATTTCATAGAGGTAACGTTTGTAAGTTTGGATGCAGGAGGTAATCTCTGAAACTACTCATCCGATTTCAAAAATTCTTTCACTGATGAATGAAAGTTTTTCTCTTGTCCATACGGGTGAAGTCGCGGGTAGAAGCTAGTATCGAGCTACTCGTCAGTCATCACTGTGGTCTTCAGCCATGAGTTTCATGACATGACAGTCAGTGGTTTGTATGTATTCAAGAAAAGTATCCACATTAGTTATGCAGCGTGTACTTGAAAGGTGAGATCATTTTTCAGGGTGAGATTCAGACCATCAAACTGAACAAATTTAGTCCATGGGACAATAGCCGAATGCGCGAAAAAAATCTTACTACTATTATAAATACGAAAATTTGGATGAATGATGGATGGATGTTTGTTACTCTATCACGCCAGAACGGCTAAACGGATCTGGATGAAATTTGACACAGAGATAGATTATAGTCTGGAATAGCACATAGGCTATATATTATCACGCTAATTACCTAGGGGGATAAGTAATATGGCATTATGTTCATATTCCTCAACTGTTTGACAACTGACAACTGTCATAACATGGATTAGAATAGAACGGTTATTTCAGACCATTTGTCACCAAAGTAACTAGCCTGACGGCTTAGCGACCGCCCTGTAAACCAGGGTTTGCAGGTTCGAGTCGCAGTCAGTATCAACTTTTTGTTTTTTTTTATGTTATAAGATTTCCAAAAATAATAAATATGTTGCCAATGAGCCTCTTGGCACGTCGCTCAATAGCTTCCAACGCTTGCAGCTGATACTTGGCTGATCCATCCCAGAGGTGCGAACAGTACTCCATGCGCGATCGAACTTGTGCTTGGTATAATGTGAGCAGCTGTTCCGGCGTGAAGTACTTTCGCACCTTTGCGAGAACACCCAGCTTTCTAGCGGCTATTGGGCTTTGGACTCAATATAGGAACCAAAGTTGAGGGCTATGCCCAAAGTAACACCAACAAGCTCGAGATGGCTAGTGATAGGGACGGATACATTTCGAAAAGTAGGGGCCATTATTTTAAATTTTAAAGAGTTTTTTTTTTGGTAGTATATAAATTCGTAAATTTTTATTTGGTAATTTATGATTACCTAACTGTCTTTTCAATGGTAAAAAAAAACTAAAAGTATATAATTATTAAACTATTTTGTACTGATTTCAAAATCATAAAGAATTAAAATAAAACAAAATAACTATATACAAAACGTGGAAACCAGGGATCGAATTTACGAACCATGTTTATTCTTTTTGAAAATCTTATAGCATTAAAAAAAAAACACAAAAAGTGGATACTGACTGCGACTCGAACCTGCAAACCCTGGTTTCCAGGGCGGACGCTAAGCCGTCAGGCTAGTTACTTTGGTGACAAATGGTCTGAAAGTAATAAAGTAAAACTTATTTGCAGATATTGTAGGTACATAAAATAAGGTGTAAAAATAAAATAGTTGAGTATTCTAATTCATGTTATGACAGTTGTCAGTTGTCAAACAGTTGAGGAATATGGACATAATGCAATATTGCTCATCCCACAAAGTTATTAGCGTGATAATATAATTATAGCCTATGCGCTATTCCAGACTATATCTATCTCTGTGCCAAATTTCATCCAGATCCGTTTAGCCGTTCTGGCGTGATTGAGTAACAAACATCCATCCATCGAAACTTTCGTATATACGAGTATAATAGTAGTAAGATAATATTGTAGATGATTATCGGCGATTTGATTCAAAAGTATACACATTATAGATACTGATGCCTAATGACGATAGTACTGTTTTCAACTCCGGTTAACGGGCGTGCCGTCCCATAGTAGCGTTCCAGTTCTGCTGATGAGAAAACTTGAAGCACCCAGACTGTGCAACGGCACCAGGTTTCGTATCACAGAGCTGGGCAGTAATATCATAGAAGCCACCATTATTACAGGATATGCTAGAAGAGAGACCGTTTTAATCCCCGAATTCCCATTATTTCAAATAACTTGGCATATCAATATGAGAGGTTGAAATTTCCCTTAAAATTGGCTTTTACAATGGCGATCAACAAATCCCAGGAACAAACCTACAAAGTGCCAGGCATTCATTCCGGCGCTCCATGCTTCTCATACGGTAAATTATATGTTGGTTGTTCACGTGTTTCAAGTGCCCAAAATTTGCATCTGCTGACGGAAAATAATAAGTAATTTATTAATGTTGTTTATATAACGGTACGTATTGGAATAAATAAATAAATAGCGCCCAACAAGGCGTCTGATTGTTCACTTTGAAAAAAAAAGTTGTATAGCGCCATAATGTTCCAGTTTTTAAACCATAATATCGTCTCCTCAACGCCATTTAATTTTGTTTCCGATCTCTGCCGCCCAGAATTACAGCGCCTAAAAAGGACGCATTTTGTAGTCATCACCCACATTATCACATTTTGAATCGGCTGTCAGTTCTCACACATAACATAACATGCTAACATAACATCACGCTTGTAATCCCCGAAGCGTTAGGCAGAGGTGTACCTAATCGTATATCCACATTTCGCCGGTTATGTTGAAGTCTCATATAATAGGGGGCGAGCATATTGCCACTAACCGGGCACAACTCCAGACTCACAGTCGCGCTTGCGACCACTCGGGCAACGAGGGAGTCTCACATATACACATCAAAATATAGACACGTACGAAGTCGCGGGCAACAGCTAGTCATTAATGAACCTTTCTGGTACACGCTGTATACAAGGTGTAAACGGACCCTTAACAAAGCCGTCAATGAAGCATTCTGTACATCAGATTGAGTAAGTATTTACTTCCGTGCCGTTTTGTCGAAATAAACTACTATAAAACAAGCGTAAAAAATAAGTCTACGCACAATTTTTTTTTGGGGTGAAAAATCACTTTTTACGGTAGGACTCCATGTAACGCACTCAACACATTTTGCTGGGGGATGCATTGTATAGTACGGAGTCAAGGGGGTATTCAATGTTACGATGTAACACTAAAAACTTGTATAAAAAAAACCATGCGAATAAGTTGGAACGTTGACCCTCAATATCTCCGTAATTAGAAGTTATGTTTCAGAACAAAAAAAAAATCGCAATGACGGGGAGAGCAAGTGGCTTGCGGCTGTGTGAAGGGTAGTTTTGTGGCCATTACTTAAGAACATTTGGTGCAAAGGCCGATGATCAAGCCAGTCCTTTTACTTTTGAACAACAATACTGATTAACGGTTCACACGTATACTCGTACTTATAAAATCATGCCTGTATTTTCCAAAGCGTTAGGTAGAGATGAACGCCTTTCCGCCTAGGGGGCGAGCCTATTGCTACTATACTATTATATTTATACTAGGCACAAATTTAGAATGAACTACTATTGAGAAATTCGTATGAAAACACCCAATAGCTCTGCATGTCAGATTAATATATGTCGTAGGTTGCCTTGTCAGTGTTGTGGTCGCAAGCGCAAGCGCTACTAATGAGCCTGAGCTTCTGGGTTCGATTCCGAGGTCAGGCACTGCTATTGAGTTTTTTCATCAGAAATTTCTTGGTAGCAGCTACGGATCTGAATTTACACCTGACTCGCCCCCTAATTCGCGGGATATTAGCATAATAACTGGCGAAACGTAGGTGTACTTTTAGGTACACATCTGCGTAACCCTTTGGGGAATATAGGCGTGATGTTATGTTAAATGTAGGTTCTGTGTCGCACCCTGCACAGACCCAGTGAACGTACGGTCGTACAGTAGCGTAACGTGGTGTGTTGTGCGCAGACGAGCCGCGCCGCAGTCGCACGCCGGGCGGCGCGGGCGCGGCTCCCCCCCCGCTGCCGGAGCGCGCCTCCTCCCCGCCCGCGCCCGTTGTTCGCCACGCCAGGGTGAGTCACTAACATAACAATTAATAATAGTTTAAGAACTTTCTTATAATGTAAAAACAGAGCTGCAGAAATGCTTATTGGACGAGTATATTAAACAAACGTGTGAATACAACAATGATGAATGATCAGATATACTTGTGGTCAGTTCGTGACATAGAGTATATAACCACTAGAGAGCTTATAGGCCGATTTCTTCTTGCATAGGTATGCCTATCGTTAGGACTGATCTACTTGATTAAGGGAAAACAGTCGATATCAATAAAATGAATTTTAACATTATTAAAAATACTCAATTAAAATCGTATAAAATAATAATTATATTTAATCAAAATCAATCAATTAATAAAAATATGTATCCTGTGATTATCAGTGATCGGAATAGGTAGGTAGCGCTATTCGCGGGATTTAGTGACCGTTAACATGAAGGGGCAGCCCAATGGTGGTTCACGTACCGCGCGGCATTATTTCAAGGATAGGGCCGAGTCCCAATATGCATGGAGAGGGGCCAGTTCCCACTTCGTTGGAATACGGGGACTGGTCCTCACTAAGAAGCTGGGGCGCCCTGCGGACTCTCCGTCCGCTTTCCGGCCCATCGTGCTGCTCGACGAGGTGGGCAAGCTCTTTGAAAGAGTCATTGCAGACCGCCTCGTCGGGCGGCTGGTGCGGGTGGGGCCGGACTTGGCGGAGAGCCAGTTTGGTTTCCGCAGAGGGCGCTCTACGGTGGATGCTATCATGCGCGTGCGAGCCCTCACGACGGAGGATGCTGTGGCCCGGGGTGGGGTTGTCTTGGCGGTGTCTCTAGACATCGCCAATACCTCTAACACCCTGCCCTGGAGTTGCATCAGGGAGGCACTCAGGTATCACAGGATGCCGACCTACCTCTGTCGTGTTGTCGAGGACTGTTTGACGGACAGGGCAGTCATCTACCCCGGTCACCAAGGAGAGTGGAACCGGCGAGAGATGTCGTGCGGTGTCCCACAGGGATCGGTCCTGGGGCCGCATCTGTGGGACATCGGGTTCGACTGGGTGTTGTGCGCCGACCTCCCCAACGGCGTCAGCGTTTTATGCTACGCTGACGACATGCTGGTTTTGGTACAGGGGAGTTGCGACAATCGTTGAGAGGATCCGGCAATTGAGACTTGAGGTGGCATTGCACAAGTCCGAGGCCATGTGTTTTCATGGTCCTCGGAACGCGCTACTGTCGGGTTCCCAAATAACGGTGGGAGGGGTTCACATCGGCGTCGAGTCGACGATGAAGTACCTGGGACTCATCCTCGATAGCCGGTGGAACTTCGTGGAGCATTTCCGACGTTTGGCTCCCAGACTGGAGCGAGCCGGGGTTGCCTTGAAGCGGCTCCTGCTCAATCTAGGAGGTCCAAACGCCTCCTGCCGGTGGCTCTACGCGGGGGTCGTGCGCTCCATGGCCCTTTACGGGGCACCGGCTTGGGCGCGTTCCTTGTGGCGGCGACCTGTTCGCCGGTTGAACGCGTCCCAAAGGGTCATGGCCATCCGGCTGGTCCGGGGATACCGCACGGTCTCCGGTGAGGCGGCGAGCCTCCTTGCCGGATTACCGCCATGGGACTTGGAGGAAAAAGTCCTCGCACCCATTTGGGAGTGGCGCGAGGAGGCGAAACGCCGGGGCGTTACTCCGCTGCCGCGAGAAATCACGGCACAGCGGACAGAGCTCCGGCGGGATCTCATGGCGACATGGAGAGTGCGACTGTCGCAACCCAGCGCTGGGCACGCCACAATTGCGGCGATAAGTCCTCTCTTTGAGGAGTGGCTGGAGAGGCGCCACGGCGTCCTCACCTTCCGCCTGACGCAGGTCCTCACCGGACACGGTTGTTTCGGGAGGTTCCTGTTTCGGATAAAGCGGGAGGAAACGCCCGGGGTCACAATTGCGTGGATCGCCCGGAGGACACGGTGGAGCATACGGTGGAGGTCTGCCCAGCTTGGGCGGAGCACCGCCGTATCCTCGTGCAGGCGATCGGCGGTGGCGATCTCTCGCGTCCGGCCCTGGTCCAGGCCAGGGTACGGAGCGAGAGGGCATGGGAAGCCGTCACCTCCTTCTGCGAAGCAGTAATGCTCGCGAAGGAGGAGGCGGAACGCGTGAGGGAGAGGCAATCACTGCGCCCTCACGCCCCTAGCCGCCGCCGCAGGAGACGCCCCGGGCGTCGGGAATCCCAAGCGGATTCCCGGCCACCGTAGGCGTGGGCTTGCGGACGGCGAGCAATGGGTAGCTCGCCGTCCGGTAAGGACCAGGCCCGGGTCGATGGCGCGTTGTGTTCCACGCGCGCCTCAAAGAGATATCAGCACAAACTGACGAGGACCATTAGGACCGATTCCTGCCAGGGTTGCGGATTTGTTCGAAAGAGTTACTGTGGCCCTTGGCACCTTGGCACAGGCAAGTGAAGGAACACGGGTGGGTTTTAGCCAGTAAGAGTCTGACACGCCCTCCCTCTCCACCCAGAGCGGGAGAGGTCATTTGATGATTTCCCACCCAAAAAAAAGGCCCGAGACACAATACTGATAGATATCTATGCTGTGATTTAACTTCCTCTAGTACATCGACATTCAGAAAAATATTTCCAGGAATTTCGGGGCATGCCCATATTGATACCACTTGTAGGGGATCTCTTCACTTATGATGATGGCGAAAGGTCGATTCGTAGGGGATGATGATGAAATAAAATCGACCACCGCGAATGATTTATTGAATTAATTTACTTACACAAATTACTTTTAGTGATAGGTATAAAATGCTGAGATCACAGAACTCACGGCGGCGCGGCGGCCGCGGCGTGAGTCTGCAAAATAATGTGCGGTTCCGTACATCCTGCCCGCCCAAATGAGATAGTTGACATGATTGATTGGCAGATAATTGAAGTAAAAAACAAGTAAAATAGTAAAATGATATTGAATAGTAAAATGATAATTATATAGATAGCTAATGATACAGATGCGATAAGATTAACTATAACAATGATTAACTATTCTAAAATACACAAATGTCCTTAATACCTATTTCGATCCCTAGTTATTATTGATTTATAAAACGAATCGGGCCGATCGGTCCCAGCGATGCCTGAGGAAATCTAAATAAAATTATCCTGCACAGTTTGATCCCGGTCGGTGACAGAAAAATAATTTTATTTTCAAATGATGATGATGATGGTCCAGGCGTCTTCAAGTAATCCTGGAACATACATACATAAAAATCCAACGAACGCAGAACCTCCTCCTTTTTATAAATTCGTTTAAAAGTAGATAGGTAATTTTTTGCAGTATTTGAATTGAATAACATTTTTATTAATTTTAATTTTCTTTATTTATTTCTCTTACTTACTAATTACATTTTAAAATATTCCAAAAAAAAAAAACATTTAAAAATATAAAAAATAGTAGCCCACCAGTATCGGGAACAGGGTCCAAGCTACCGGCGGTCAGGGCTCCAGAGAGAGGAACCTCCTAACAATACGAGCCGTGTCCAGGAGTACCGCTTTCTGAATCAAGCCCTTGATCCAGCCGCCTAACGAGAGCCTCCTCAGGTATTGGTCGAGGCTCTTGGCAATTAAGCCATGGGCTGAAACTACTATCGGCACAATGATCGCCGTGTCCACTTCCCACATGTCGACAACGTCGCGAGCCAAGTCAAGATACTTAATTTGCTTATCTTTCTCGGCTTTCACGAGGTTCCCGTCATGCGGGACCGTTATGTCAACAATCATTGCGCGCCGCTCTGATCGATCCACCACCACTATATCAGGTTTGTTGGCCACAATAGTCCTGTCAGTGATGATGGATTGATCCCAGTACAGTGTGATATTGCCATTTTCGAGAACTGGGTCGGGCACATACCTATAGTACGGCACTTCCGATTCCACAAGGATGTATTTTAGAGCAAGTTGCTGATGGATAATCCTGGCTACAAGGTTGTGTCTATGTAAGCACTCTCCGTTAGCTAGACGAGAACACCCGGAGATAATGTGACGAATTGATTCGCCCGGACGGTGGCATGCCCGACATATGTCAACCGTGCCGTCCTTCACAATAAATCTCCGGTAGTTATTCGTCATCATAACTTCATCCATAATTGCACAGACAAAACCTTCGGTTTCTCCGAAGAGATCGCCGGAACGTAGCCAGGCTACGGACGCTGATAGGTCTACATCGGGCCCATGAAGGGCCTGGAAAAAGCGTCCGTGGAGCTCCTTACTCTGCCATACCTCCCTGCGGTCGTTAGTGTCAAGTACTACAGGTTTGCGCCAGTTCTCTTTAGCCAAGGAAAGCGGGGTGAGGCCCTTGTCCACCGCGACCACATCCCGATGCATCCCCACGTCGGTTTCTAGGAAAAATTCCCTGAGACTGCATATCTCGCGATTGTGGAGAGTCTTAGCGTTTAAAAAGCCTCGACCTCCGCACCTCCGCGGGATATACAGTCTCATAACCGAAGATTGTGGGTGATGCATTCGATATGCCGTCAACAATGTACGGACCTTCCTATCCAGGGCGTCTAGTTCTGTTTGTGTCCATTTGAGTATGCCGAAAGAGTACATCAAAACCGGCATGACCCAACCGTTGAAGGCACGCACCTTGTTCCCGCCTGATAAAAGACTATTAAATACTTTTCTCAGGCGGCCAAAGAAGCGTTCCTTCAACGATTGCTTCATGTCAGCTACATTGATGCCCAGTGCTTCCGACATACCCAAATACTTGTAGGTTTCGGTTGCTGAAAGGGATCTAAGATTTATGGAATCCGAGAGTTGGGTTCCCACAGATTCCACAATCTCCCCTCGCTTTACATGCATGACCGCACATTTGTCCACACCAAATTCCATCCTGATGGCGCTACTGAAAGTTTCAGTTACCTTCAGTAGCTCCATCAGTTGCAAATCGTTGGGGGCAAAGAGTTTCAGGTCGTCCATGTAAAGGAGGTGAGATATAATCTGACCACCTCTCCTCAACCGATAGCCTAGACCTGAATCCTCCAGCAGCGTGCTAAGAGGATTCAAGGCTAAGCAGAACCAAAGTGGACTCAAACTATCGCCCTGAAATATACCTCGCTCTATCCTTATCGGCTCGCTATTCCTCTGGATTTGCCGACATCCTGGATAGCGAAGGACTGTCCTCCATTACCCCATACACGACATCAGGAAGGAGCGCAGAGTCGCATCAACTTTATACAACTCTAGCACCCTCATGAGCCATGTATGTGGCACCGAGTCATAGGCCTTCTTATAGTCTATCCAACATGTCGACAGATCTCTCCGGGAACGGCGAACTTGTTGACTTATGGCCATATCAATGAGGAGCAGCTCCTTAGTACCGCGGGACCCATTCCTACATCCATTTTGAGAAGCGGACATGATAGAATTGTCGTCAATGTGATTGCTAATTTTAGCTCTCAAAATGGATGTAAGAACTTTATAGACTGTTGGTAGACAGGTAATCGGTCTATAATTTTTGGGTTCCGCAGTACTACCCGATTTATGGAGCAGGTGGGTTATACCTGTTGTCAGGAACTCGGGCAGCGACCCTGACTCTAAGGCTGATTGAAACAGGGAAGCCAGGCGAGCGTGCGATCTTTGGAACCATTTGATCCAAAAGTTGTGCAGCCCGTCCGGTCCTGGGGATTTCCAGTTTGGTAACGGACGGACTGCACGAGCTACGTCTTGGGGGCTGATAGAGATTGCCCCCATTTCTGGTACTGGATCGCACGCATGCTCGACCTCCCGAGTCCATTCACCCTCGGTGTGGCTGACAGGCACCGACCAGATGCTGCGCCAGAACGAAGTCATGACGTCATCATCCGGCAGGCGCGTGTCAGTCACACCTTGGTCCGGTCGCTCCCAAGCCCTATAAACCCACCTTTCATCTCTTTGGAATGTGCGATTCTGAGTGTATCGTTCCACCCGCCGCTTATACCTACGAATACGGCTTGCCCATGCATACACTTTCTGCTTCAGAAAGTCAATGCGCTCTGTGACACGGGAGATGTAATCTCGAGGACTAATATCAGTCCCCGAGAACGCCCGCCTCACAAAGCGCATCACTCTAGGGCGCGTATTGCCCTCCCTGAAGCAGATTAGTTTGCCAATGAGTGCTCTGGCCCCACCAATACGTCGCTCAATCCTGTACTGCCATGCTGGTACGGCTGGCTTAGGTCGTGTAGCTCTGTCATCAAAAAATTTGACATGAGCTACACGACATGCCGCTACAGCCGCACAATACAGGATTGAGTGAGCATCAGTGAGGTCTTCTCAGTTATTAAAATAGTTTGACAACTGCGAATCCAGAACAGCCACCAGCGCCCTATTTTTGTTATGCATGGGCAAACGCGGTATGCGCGGTCTAAGTTCGGGCGACATGAACCGATATTCTCGAATCGCACCCTCCAAAGCACTCCTCATTTCCTCACTGCACTGGGTACTTACATTAATAGCCATGTCATCACTCAAGCCGTCAGCGCGATCCGGTATTGTGGTAGACTGTGGTGGTACCACAGCCTGCACCGACGGGGTAATGACATGGCTACTCTGCATTTCAGTCCGCAGGCGATCAAGTACGGTGTCATCCAACATACGATTACGCTGGATGACTCGCACCTGATCCGACAGTCGTTGCGCCGAAACGTTGACAGCTGGCTCAAGCACCTGAAACAGAGAGAGCATCCGAACACGGTAAGCGGTCAGGTTGTTTCCTCCCTCTGTAGCCCCATAGTATGAGCGCATGACGTTTTCATTGATGGTCTGCGTCCATCGCATGCGCTGCACACTTCCGCCGGGAGCTGGGACCCTATCAGAGGCCGGTAGGCCTCGAGATCCTAAACCGTCCGGCGGCCGGCGTCCTCCCCGTCGACGAGCAGGTGGTGGCGTCGTGGGCGGAGAGAAGTACTCGTCGCTCGAGCTCGACGCAACTGCCACGGCAATTTTAATTTTATTATTATCGATATCAATTTCAGCTATTTAAGTGCGTTTACGTCCATCGCGCGAAGTCAAGTTTAGGTAATTCAATGCATTTTTTACGCACACAGAAGCGCACGTGACTGCGAGTATTTGCGTAGCAATGGCGCGTTCTCTTGCGCTAACCCACTTTGATCCGTTCGAGTGCAATTGTTGTAGTAAAATTTTATTCCAATTTGAACGTACACGGATGACTAAACTACGTGTGCATAAAATAAGTATTTAATAATATATTGCAAGTATAGCTATAATTATGATTAATATTAAAGTCGTTTTTAGGGTTCCGTACCTCAAAAGGAAAAAACGGAACCCTTATAAGATCACTTTGTTGTCCGTCCGTCCGTCCGTCTGTCAAGACCGTTTTTCTCAGGAACGCGTGGAGGTATCAAACTGAAATTTCTATATGATACTTAGTTCTACTGTCCCTGGAAGCTGTAGAAAAATCAACCTTCTAAGTCAACGCAATCAAAAGATACAGCCACTTAGGCCGCAAATTTCCGCAAATTTTCGAAACTCGCACGGGAATCAAAACCTACAGGGTACTTCCCGTGAACTTAGAATCTTGAAATTTTGTACGAAGTCACGTCTTATAGTACAGATATAGGAAAAATTACGAAAACCGTAAATTTTTAGTTTCGTCATTGTACGGGACAGTTTAGTTCCTGAACTGTACACTATAATTGTTCGGTTGTTAAGTAGGTAGTGAGTGTGGCCAACATGTAAAACTCTTCACGTAGTAACCCAAAAGTTTATTTATCACAATTATCGTACACCGTAATAAAGATTGGTGATTCCTACATGTATGTCTGTTCCGCGTGTTGGTTAGTTGCACACTGAGTAAAAATATTAGTTGTGACAAGTGAACCAGTTGATTCGCTTCGTCAGCCAGAAGTCGGGTCAATGTACGTAAACCGTACATACTCCTAACCCAAGCAAGGGATGAGGAGAATATAACCATGTAAGAATCACCAGTACAAAGGAAGAAATTATAGTAAAAAATGTAACATTGTAAAAAGTAAAAAATATTAAAAATACAATTAAAATAGAATTTTAAAAATTAAATTCAATATCCGTGTTGGAATCCATTGTGGACCTTATCGGTGGATGGTTGCCGCTCGTCATCCGCTCTCCCTCATCTCTTGACTTCTTTGAAGGCGGGCGATCTAGTAGCGAGCGCGACCTGAACAGCCTTCTCATCCTAGCCTCAGGTTTCTTGGACTGCATTTCCACGTCTGCGGTACTATGTCGAGTAACACGATTTGCGTCATCTGTTGTCTTCGTACAATAACCGCGCTTTTTTGCCACCCATGCAATTATTGCAACTCCGATTACAGTCAGTAATACGTAAGAAATGACGTACTGATGTATATCGTGTGTTGTTAGTGTTACCGGAAGTTGTTCCATACTTTTCAAGTACCGCAGTCGTTCTTCGACGACAGCGATGTCTTCGTTGTGTTTTACTTGCAGCAAAGGTGTTGTATGAGTATTTATGATGCCATTTATTGTTTTGTCCAGGGTAGGGACTTGGATGTCGTAATCTAATTTGGCGTTGCTGTCGTAGTTGTTGTGGGAGTGTATTTTCAGCTCCTTTGTTTGAAGAAGGCATCCTTGTTGCAGCGACACTATAGACGACGTGTTGATGACGTGCGATCTGATATCATCGTTGCAGACAGTACGTATAGTGCATGTGTTGCAACATGTCACCAGCCATGTGTTCGTGTTATGTAATGCGATCCAGGCCGTTTCACATTTCGTTTGTTCCGTGATGCATGGCAAGGTTGAATGTTAACCTAGTAGTCTGGCTGATCGATGTTCTCTTCGTTTTTCTTCAAGATGTCGTTTTCTATTTCAACTATAGAAGTCTGGTTTTTTACGAGCTGCAGGATGTAATCTTCATTCTTCTGCACATTCTGGATATCCTTGTGATATTGGTCTGCAAATCTCTGATCCAGAATTCCGAAGAGACTGTTTGCCACGTATCCCACTCCGTCAATCAGACCTCGCTTGCTGCGTTCCGCCAAGTGTTTATGGGGGGCCAGCAGTATGTCGTTGTAGTATTGCAGAAGGTCCAATTCGTGCGAAAGCTGACGAATTGTGGTTTGACAAAATCTTGGTTCCAACTTATTGCAGAGGTCCGAAATGTCTTGTAAGTAGTTTTCGAACCTTTGTACTCCGCTCCAGTAGGTAGATAAGTTGTAGTATATGGGGCGATCACTTCCTAAAGTTGTTATTTGAACACTTGATGATTCTTGTGGGATGACACTGCCTTGTATTCTGGTCACCAAGTAGATGAATGATAGTTTGGTTAACATGATGACTTGAAGATTGTTTTCTATCGAGTTTTCAGTGTAGTATGTCGCGGTTTTGTTGAGCAAGTGAGTGCGTAGCGATTTGTGGTTTGTATTTATTTTGCTTAGTTTAGTGCATAGTTTCAATTGGCAACAGTGACAATTTTGTGATCGGTCGCTTTAATGTGCCACCTTGCGTTTTTATAGTTGCGACTCGGACATGTCCGTCGCTGCCCGGATGCACTTCGGTTATGCGTCCCAGGGCCCACTTTCCTGGTGGGAGGTTGTTTTCCTTTATTAAGACAACATCATCTGTCTTGATGTTAGGCGTAGGTTTCAGCCATTTACTGCGAGCCTGTAACGATGTTAAGTAGTCTGAGGACCAGTGCTTCCAGAACTGATGGAACATGTTTTCGGTTAACTGCCACCTTTTGCGTAGATCTAAGTGGCGGTCATCTTCATAGCTGGACAACGGAAGCGTCATAGTTGGACTGCCAGTAAGAAAATGTCCCGGAGTAAGATAGTTGTAGAACTCATCTGGGTCCTCTGTGAGGGGGCAGAATGGTCTTGAATTCATGCATGCTTCTATTTTTGCCAGTAAGGTCGAAAATTCTTCATAGGTAAGTTTCTGTTCCCCTAGAACTCGACGTAAATGATGTTTCATAGAGCGCACCGCTGCCTCCCATAGTCCCCCCGCGGTTGGCCACGCAGGGGCGTTAAAATGCCACTCCACTTTCATTCTGCTTAATTCGTGAAAAAATTCAGAGGGCAACTCCATTTTGAACATTTCGAACTCGTTGTTCAGCATTTTTGAGGCTCCGGTGAAGTTTGTGCCGCAGTCCGAATAAACATGACTTGGTGTTCCACGTCTTGAGCACATCCTCTGGAAAGCACCCATGAACGCTTCAGTGCTCAAGTCTGAAACTAGTTCTATGTGAACTGCCTTTGTTGCTAAACAAACAAAGATTGCGATGTAACCTTTGGATGTCTTAACGCCTCTTCCTTTATTTAATTTGACGTCTACGTGACCCGTAAAATCGACTCCCGTGTGAGTGAAGGGTCGGGACGGTGTCACACGCTGTGGTGGAAGATCGGCCATGAGCTGGTAGTTTTCCGTAGCTTTGAATCGATGGCACCTTATACACCGTCGCAACTGAGTTTTTACTGCTCGGTTACCTCCAATTATCCAATAATGTTGACGGATGAAGGCGAGCGTCAACCGGGCTCCACCATGTAAAGTAGCGATGTGAGCTTGGTTTATCAGTAGTTCTGTGAGTCTATTCTTTCGTGGTAGAATTGCGGGATTTTTCATTCCCGGCGGTAAGTTGGTTTTGTTCAGTCGTCCGCCGACACGCAAGACACCCTCCTTGTCTAAGTAAGGCCATAGTTTGCTAATTTTGCTTTTATTGGGAACATGTTGATTTTTTAGTAATAGATCATATTCTGTGCTGAATTCTAATCGTTGAACATTTCTTGTTATTATGTTCGTAGCGTAATTAAGTTCATTGGCCGTTAGGTCATTGTGTTGTGTCGGTTGATCGGCATCAAATTTCTTCATTTGTTTTGCGTTGCTAAGTGAATTTGTCTTGAATCGCATAATCCAAGCGACAATACGCGTCACCCAGTTTAATTTGCTGGAATTGTTTAATAAGCTGATTATTAAGTTTTCTGATTGTCTTAGGGTTGGCACGATGATTTTTTGTTCCATCTTAGTTGTAAATAGACAACTACGTTGCTCCTCGGGTTTGTCTGTAAACGTTCTCAGTGTTGCAGGTCCATTCCACCACAAGGGAAAATTCACCAATTGTTTTGGATATAACCCCCTGGTTGCGCAATCTGCAGGATTATTTTTTGATTCTATGTAGAACCAATGGGATGCTGGTACCACTTGCTTGATCTTGACGACCCGGTTTTCTACGTACTTTTCCCATTTGGATGTCACTCCTTGCAACCAAGCTAGCACCACTTTTGAATCGCACCAGGCCCATATAGTTATGGTGTGTCCTGTTAGTGACTCGATGATTTTGTTTACCAACTGTGATAGAAGTAGTGCCCCGCTGAGCTCAAGTCTTGGAAGAGAAAGTTTTTGTGCGAGCGGGGCAACCCTAGTCTTTGCTACAAGCAGGCTTAATTTAGGTTCTCCGGCTTCGCTCAACGCTCGTGTATAGATGACGCAAGAATATGCTTTCTCGCTTGCATCGCAAAATGCAAGAAGTTCAATTTTGTTTTGGATGTTTCCAATCCAGCGATTTATTTTTATAGTTTTCATTTCGTCTAGTTGATCTTTCAGTTTCAGCCACTCTTCTTGTATGCTAATGGGTACCGGTTCATCCCAAGTTAAGGTTTGCATCCAGACGCTTTGAAAAATTAGCTTGGCTCGTATAGTGACCGGTGAAAACCAACCGAGTGGGTCGTATAGTTGTGAAATCTGAGACAGTAGGGATCGTTTAGTTAGTCCCTTTTGTGAGTCTTGTTTCAGGTTCCAGTTGAACGTAAATGTGTCCGCCGTAGGGTTCCAGCCAATGCCGAGTGTTTTCGTGCAATCTTCTTGTTTAAAGTCGAAGTTAGTCTTAGAAATTTGGTCTTCCCGAAGATGTTTTAGTAATTCGGTACAATTGCTGGACCACTTCCTTAAGTTCATACCTCCTCGCTGAAGTAGTTGTATCAAGTCATTTTGTAGTTGCTTAGCAGTTTCGAGAGAGTTGTGGCCGCTAATTAGGTCATCGACATATAGCTCGTTTTGTAGTATTTTCGCTGCGTCAGGGTATAAGTGACCGTCATCGCTAGCCAATTGTTTTAAAGTTCGCATGGATAACCATGGCGCGCATTTTGTGCCGTATGTTACAGTCCGTAGAGCATATTCTTGTAGTTGTTCGTCCGGAGAGTCTCTCCATATAATTTTCAGAAGCTGCTGTTGGTCTTCGGCTATCCAAATGCATCTGTACATTTTTTCTATGTCAGCAGTTATTGCATATTTATAGGTTCGCCATTTCAGGATAAGGGCTTGAATATCCTTTTGTAGGTTAGGCCCTTTTTCCATGAGATTGTTCAAACTTTTGCCACTAGATGTTTTTTGTGACGCGTTAAAAACCACCCTTAGTTTAGTGGTTGTCGATTGGTCCCTTAGGACACCATGGTGAGGTAAATAACATTCACGTTGGTTGGCTGTAATTTGATCCGCAGGCTTCATGTGTTGTAGTTCTAAGTACTCGCGGATAAAGTTTTTATACATCATTGAAAATTGTTCGTTTTTACGTAGTCTTTTTTCTTGATGTAGGAATTGCGCAATAGCAGCTGACTTGGAATTTCCAAGTTCTTTTTCGTAAGTTTGGGTCATGGGCATTTTGACTATGTATTTGCCATCTGAGCTTCGCTTGGTGTTTTCTTGGTAGTAACGTTCACATTGATCGTTTCTCTGCATGTCTTCCACACCTGGAGTAATGTCTTCACTCTCCCAATATTTCGACAGATCTGTAGTGTCGAGTAAGGTCAAGTGACAGTTGAAGGTCTTGAGTTTTCCACACAAGATCCAGCCCAGATGAGTTTGCTGAGCGATAGGTGAGTGTTGGTCGCCTTTTAGAACTCCGTCCAGGATGATGTCTGCGTAAACGTCAGCTCCCAGTAGAATATCTATTGAGTTTGACATATTGTAGTTAGGATCGGCCAGCTTTAAATTTCGAAGATGTGTCCAGCCCGCACTTTGGAAGGTACAGCTGGGCAACTTGTTTGTTAAGTTTTGTAGGACTAATGCTTGCACGTTGAATTTATAGCTGGAATGTATCGATTGACAGTTGAGATGCAGGAGTCCCCTGCAAGTTCGTGATGTAGAACCTATTCCAGTCACAGCTGCGTCCAGTTTCTTTCGAGGTAAGCGCAATAGTTGAGCGGCATTCTCTGTTATTAAGTTTATTTGAGATCCCTGATCTAGGAGACCCCGTAGTGTTACGTAAGTTCCGTCAGCTGATTTAACCTTAACTAGGACTGTAGTTAATAAGATTTCAGTATTATCGGTAGCCAAGTGGTGAGCTGCCGGTTGTGTTGATGTCGACGGTCGTGAATTTTTGGTTGATTCATCCTTGTTTTCTACAGTCAGTTCAGAGTCAGAGGGGTTTTTCGTATGCAGTAGTGTATGATGTTTTGAGTTACATTCGCGGCACGTTTTCCTTGAGTTGCAATTGTTGTTGCCATGGCTGTACAGACAGTTTTTGCAAAGTTTTAGTTTCGCAACTGTTTTGTTTCGTTGCGAAATATCCATATTAACAAACTTGTCACATTGCATCAGCACGTGATCGTTATTGCAGAGAGGGCATTTTCCAAATGACGCATGAAATGTTTTAGAGTAACCCACTTTCGTTGGATCTTCTGACTTCTTAAAGTTGCTTTTGAACTTGTAGTTATGCTTCCAGCTGTTATTGTTCGGTCTCTGTGTAGTTTTATTCTCACCCGAGTCCTTAAAGCAGCTCTTTGCGGTTTCGTGAGCGAGGAAGTTGAGTTCCAGGAATTTAAGGAATTCGTCTAGATTTGGCAATTCCCTATTGTTTTGCGTTTCCTTTGTATACTCGTTGAGTGTTGTGGGATCCAATTATTGCGACATCATATAAACAATTATCGGGCCCCAACTGCTGACTTCAACTCCCATGTTGCTGAGGCCGTTTAGACACTCGGTTATCACGTCATGCATCCTTTTCAGGTTGTTGGCGTTGGGTTGCTGAATGGTGGGTAAGTGCTGCATAGTGCTCATAAACGAGGTGAACTGTAGTCGGCGATTGTCATACCTGTGAGATAGTATTTCCCAACAGGAATCGTAGTTGTCCGCACTGATTGACAGATGCTGGACGAGTCGTTCTGCTTCACCTTTTAGTTTCGTCTTCAGGTGTTGCATCTTCTGCGCCTTGGGAATACTCGGGTTAGTGTGTATGGTTTCAAGGAAAATGTCCTTGAAAGTAATCCAGTGAACATATTTACCGGTGAATTCCGGGATTTCAATTTTAGGTGTAGATTGTTGTAAATGAATCTTGGACCAAATCTTACTGTTTAGATCTCTTTTCAAGTTGTCGTATTTATGTTCAATGGTTTCGTACTTTTCATTGTAATCTTCTTTCAGGCTAGACACCTTCAGCTCATCTTCAAGTTCCCAGTGTATCTTGTCGATGGATTGCCACTTTGATTTTAAGGTTGCTAGATGTTCTTCGAACTCCCAATTTTCTGTTATGAAGTCAATGTTTATCTTTGACATAGCCTTGGTTAAAGCCTTAAAATTGCGTTCTTGCTGAGTGATGAGCTTCTTGACGTCGTCCTCAGTTTCTTCATCCATTAGCCCAGAAAGATCGAAGTTTTGGTCTTGTTTTGGTTGTCTCTTGTGAAAAGCCAATAGATCCATAATATGCCTTTTAGTTGACTCGTACATAATCTTTGTTTTCGTGTAAACATCATTGTTAAAGTATCCGATGTTTTTATGTTCAGTGGTCTCCAACAGTATTTGATGCTGCTCATCAAAGGCTCCCCACAGTTCTTCTAAGTTCTTTAAACGTTTCTCCAGGTAATCAACGTTTTTCCTAGTTATGCTGTCCTTTTTGTAGTTGGTGCACAACGTTTTGATGTCTTCAAAGATGCCGACTTGTTTGGTAAGTAGTGCCATAGTAAGTCAGTAGTTTTAAGTTTGACTTAAGTGTAGTAGTAACGTACCTTAAGTTAGTAGTAGTAGTAGTAGTCAGTCGTAGCAGCCGCAGTAGTAGTTGGCTGGTTGACGTAGTTGAGTTTTCTTTGTTCGCTTGATTCACGAAGAAGTTCCAAAGTATTCACTCTTCGTTGTTTGCTCAGAGCTCTTGTACTCCTTCTACGAATATGCGCGCATTCTCAACTTGACTGGTGAGATCCGCTTGTGGAAGGCCAGCCAAGCCGATTCGCTGTCGTTTCCAGAGATACAATAACCCCAAACAGTGAAAGGCTCGAAGGACCACTAAATGTACGGGACAGTTTAGTTCCTGAACTGTACACTATAATTGTTCGGTTGTTAAGTAGGTAGTGAGTGTGGCCAACATGTAAAACTCTTCACGTAGTAACCCAAAAGTTTATTTATCACAATTATCGTACACCGTAATAAAGATTGGTGATTCCTACATGTATGTCTGTTCCGCGTGTTGGTTAGTTGCACACTGAGTAAAAATATTAGTTGTGACAAGTGAACCAGTTGATTCGCTTCGTCAGCCAGAAGTCGGGTCAATGTACGTAAACCGTACAGTCATATAAAAAAAAGTTATATACCCACAGGTTTGTACGGAACCCTCGGTGCGCGAGTCCAACTCGCACTTGACCGGTTTTTTTTATTTATTCAAACACGAATTTGTTGATCTAAAATTTAGAAAGAAACCCAACTTCATTACTTATTATTGATTTGTGATTGATTAATAAATCTTTTTTATTCTAATCAAATAAATCACTATTTACTAATCACGGATTTACTTATGTTTATTTTATATTTAACCTGACGTGATGTTCCTCTTAGTGACACCTGTTATGAGGGAAATACAACAGGTTGGCGTTAACTTTAAAAACAATTTATGATCTTATTAAAAAAAAAAAACTAAATAAGTAAAAGTTTTAATAAATAAAATTAGTAGGTAAAAAATAGGATAAAAATATTTCTTGTCACAAAAATAATTTTGTCAGTCATCGAAAATAATAATAAAAAAGTTTAATCATCAAAGTACCAAGATTTTTCAATCACACTATAAACGTCCACTATCCTGTTACGTATGGCAAAGGTCAACACAGGCCAGGCCGAGCGACATGTCCTCTCTCTAGAAAGCCTCGCGGCGGACTAATTCAATTTTTTTTTTTATATATGGCATCTCGCAGTTCAACCTAGGAGGTTGTCGTCTGCTTAACCGGTCTATCCTGTGGATGCCTTGAGTTTAAGGCCTCCAGCCAGGGCAAAAAACTTACAAACTACGCGACTACACGCTAACGGCACCCCCTGTCGGTACGGGCCTCGGCTTAGGGCGTCGCTGGGGGAGGGCAGCAAAGAGACAGGCTGGATCTGATTGGTATTATTTTGGGGCTGGTTTAAAACTACTGGCACAGCATCGCGGGCTGGCTCGAGCAAGGGTCGGTGAGGGCAATTACCGAGACGTCGCGACGGTCCTCGACGGCGAGGACGGAAAGACGGCGGCCTGAAACGGGTTTTACGCTTGAGCGTACTAGTTTCCCTAAGGCTCTCCTGGAGAAGAGTGATAGCATCATCGGGTGTGACGAGAGTGTGCCTTGATCGGCGAACCTGACTGATACGCGAGGGGTCGTATCGGGCGGCCGATGCGATCAGGGAATTGCGATGCTTAATTGCACGATCGAAGAAACGCTTGGAAAGGCGTTTCATGAACTGCAAGATGGTAGGCATCCTAAGGTGTACGTGTAGACGTTCGATACGGACGTAAAAGTGAGCACCCGTGACCCTACGTAAGTACCAGTTTTGGACCGTCTGCATCTTATGAATGTAGCGGGGCTTGGTATATGCGAACCATACCATAAAATGAAGCCTACTCATAGCGAAGGCAGCTCGGTCGAGAGCTGCTT
This sequence comes from Standfussiana lucernea, assembly GCA_964057025.1. NCBI lineage: Eukaryota > Metazoa > Arthropoda > Insecta > Lepidoptera > Noctuidae > Standfussiana > Standfussiana lucernea. The sequence continues at coordinate 79,769 of OZ059793.1, forward strand.
TGGTACGTGCCCCGAAGAACAGGTGTTGGTCTAGTATGACTCCAAAGTATTTGGCTTGCTTCTCCCAAGGGATAGGCTTACCGTACGTAGTGATCGGAGGGGGCTGGGGGGATTAATACGCGGTTTTGAGAATAGAACCGCCTGACCCTTATCGGAATTAACCTCGATTCTCCACTTCCGGAACCAATCGCCAAGGACGCTGGCTGAGGTTTGGAGGGTTTTGGCGAATACGTTCTGACAACGACCAGTATAGTAAATGGCCGTGTCGTCTGCGAATAGGGCTAACTGAGCCTTTTTGCTCTTAGGGAAATCGCTGGTGAACAAGGTAAAAATGAGAGGGGAGACGACCGAGCCCTGCGGGACTCCGGCTCGAATTGGGTGAAGGGAAGAAAGAGCTCCCCCGATGTGATAGCGGAAGGTGCGATTCGACAAAAAGTCTCGCAAGATGAGCACGAGACGGTCTGGCACTCCCAGTTGGTACAACTTGTATATTAAGCCGTTGTGCCAGACTTTGTCGAAGGCTTTAAATAAAGCTTCTATCGAAGAACAACACGCCCGTCATCGATCCACGCTGGAAACCAGCGCTTAAGTGCTCTACGATTCGGTGGACTTGTTGGATATACGAGTCGTCGTGATTTGAAATTGCTCGCGCGCAATGATTTATAGTAGTTTTCAAATATTTATAGAAAAATAATCACTGTTAATAAGTTGAAATTTTTAAGTGGATGTTTTAAAGCATATGTTCTTCTATTATATTACGCTATTATTATATTAAATTAAGTAAGATATATCGGCGAAAAAATCATTTTAATTTCTTAATATTTCACATTTTTGAATTTCTTATAATTAAGAAATTAATTCTTTCTTTCTTTTCTCTTTCTTAATTATCTAATTTCTTAGATACCTAAATCAAAAAATCTTCTTCATGAACTATTTTCCTTAGAATTTTAGCAATTGGTAAAAAAAATCTAATTAGGTTTGCCAGTGGTTTCCTATAATTAGAGCTTCGAAACTGACGCTGAAAGGGAAATTAAGAAAACCTCTGTTGAGTTATCTTGATAGAATTTATCAATACTCTATTAATTGAAATATTTTTTTCCATAACTATTGAGACAGCGAAATTTCCTAAAGTTATTAGTACTTAACAATTTTGTAAGATCAAGGGTTGATGGTATTAAAGGATTTGAAAAGTACTGTTTTGGAGTCAAACAGCGAATGGATGGCGTAAACGCTCTTAAAGTAAAACAGCACAGGTTTTTACAATAAACATACAAAGGGAAAGAAAGGGATGGAAGCATTAGAATTGTCAAATGAAAGAACGAGACATTTCCAAAAGACATCAACGCGGAAATAAAACTTATGCTCTTTCACCCAGCCACCATTTTAACAAGACCCCTGCGGTCGCTCATAATCTGATTAAATCAAAAATAATACTTACTGTTAAATTACCGGTGGAAAGTTATGCCATCCTTTTTGTTACTAGATGCCTTGGAATGCTTCCCACACCATTTTTTTACCGCGCATGAAGGTATTTTGATGCGCTATAATTGCATAATAACTTATTTTTTTTTTATAATTTAGCGTGCACAAAGGTCTAACACTTGGACACAACTAAAATGGTTACTAGTACCGTAACTTATGCATAGGCAACAAAATGCAATAAGTATGTAGTTTTCGAGCGTCGGGGCACTGTATGCGCAGTCAAGTGGTTATACAAGGTGTTGCTTTGCATCCTCGTCAAATTCAAGGAGGTACCCAACTATGCTAATAATTCTCGACCAGAATCAATAATAAAATGGGTAGGTAATTTTTCATATTTTTTTCTTAATATCGGAAATCTATAAGTTTACACCACCCGTATTAAAACACGGCCCGTCTAGTACTAGCCCTGTAACCGCGCTTTCACACACATGAACAAACGCAGACGTTTATTCGATAAACGGGTGATTCTCCTGTTTTGAAAAGGGCTTCATTCTGAAATAGTGTCAAATTAAAACAACAAAAAAAGCAGCGTTTATTATTATTGACCAGGTACCGTAATTTATATTGATTATTTACGTCTTCTATGACAACCTCCTGAATTTTACCGAGGTTGTAAAACTACACCTTGTATGGTCTTTGGTTCGCAGTGACCACACGGTAACGAATACTTCAGCGAAGCACACCCTTTCAGTTACTAAAGTAAAGTTGTGACGTCGAACGTTCTCTGGTGCCACGGTAGTGCCCCGCCAAGTCGAGCAAAAACAAACAAAGAAAGGCACAACCAGCACACTGACATCCTTTTCTAGAAGCGATTCAGGACATTTTCGACTCCCTGTGACTTCGTTATGGATAAAGCTAGAAGCCAGTAGCAGCGCGTAACATAACTAGGTACTTATATTTCTAAATTATATTCAATTTAAACTTGTAGTTTAAGAGCAAGTCAAAGTACTTTAATTTTGTCACTGACTCACTCACTCACCGAACATCATAATTCTAAGGTACGAGTACTTCTAGCAGATACACAAGCATGCAGTCTTTAACACTATTAGTGTTTAGCCTATAACGCGAGACAAAACTAAAAAATACTGCAATATCAATTCCATTTTCTAGATATATGAACTGCATAAGTAACTTCGTAACGCGATATAAGTAATATGCGATTGCAATGTAGGTACATAAATAGGTCTTGTTGAACACAGCGCTAACCGGCCAAATTTATTCATACTCAAATAAATAAAGCACTCAGGGCGCTAATATTAGACAGGTTTTGTTGTTTGTAGAATCTATTGCCGTGTAAGATTATCAAGTAATACTATTTATTTAAGAAATAAACATGTCTAAAATTTATACAGTCGAGACTTGCATTTTTGCAAAAGAGTGTCCATGGAGTTTCTTGCCCATTCTTCTCCATAGAGATCTACGCTTTCGAATGGGCAACTACAGTACTTTCACAAGTTATTATGCCCTGTGACTGGGACTGTAGCTTAGTTTATTTTTTTGTGTTTTGACATTCAAAAGTGCCTGTAATGGTCTAATTGAAATAAATGCTTTGAGTTTGAGTTTGTTTTGCACATGCTATGTTTCTGATGGGATTTATTTATTTACCATCAGCTGTCATTTACGATATTTATCGTTTGCAAAGTATTTATTCATATACATTTTATTCCTTACATAATCACCTGCCCGCCTTTTCCCTACTATGTTGGGGTCGGCTTCCAGTCTAACCGGATGCAGTTGAACACCAGTATTTTACATGGAGCGACTGCTTTTCTGACCCACACAACCCTGTTAGAACTGGGTAGTGCGATACCCCTTGGTAAGACTCATGGTTGTCAGACTTTCGGGTCACTGACTACCTGTAACGACTGTGTGCTTACAGCCGCTAACATTGACTTAAAATACTGCTGCACTAATTACCTAGAAGCTTTTGAAATTCTTAATACAGGGTAAAGGGTACTTACCAACGGTATTGTAGGGATTGTCGCATGACCCCAAGTCCAGGAACCCAGCGATGGAGACAATCGTATAGAACAGGGTCCAAGCGACGATTATCATGTAGTATATCGATATAATAGAAATGACCATCAGGGTACAGGAGAATAAAGAACGAAAACAAGTATGGTATTAATAATTGTGGTAAACCATTTCTTACTGAAAAACAATCGGTTATATTCTAATGATATTTTTTATGTCCTTTATTTATTTTTCTAACTTACTAATTACATTTTTAAATATTATTAGTAAGTTAGAAAAATAAATAAAGGACATAAAAAATAAATTAAATTAAAATTAAATTTTTTATTATTATTTTAAGAGCGTTTACGTCTATCGCGCGAAGTCAAGTTTAGGTAATTCAATGCATTTTTTACGCACACAAAAGCGCGCGTGCCTGTGTGCATAGCGCTGGCGCGTTCTCTTGCGCTATAGTCAAACTAACCCACTATGATCCGTTCGAGTGCAATTGTTGTAGTAAAATTTAATTTGAATTTGAACGTACACGGATTACTAAAGTACGAGTGCATAAAATAAGTATTCAATAATATATTGCAAGTATAGCTATAATTATGATTAATATTAAAGTCGTTTTTTAGTTATTCAAACATGAATTTGTTGATCTAAACTTTAGAAAGAAACCGAACTTCGTTAATTATTATTGATTTGTGACTGATTAATAAATATTTATTATTCTATTCAAATAAATCACTTTATACGGATTTACTTACGTTTATTTTATATTATATTTTAACCTGACGTGATGTTCCTCTTAGTGACACCTGTTATGAGGGAAATACAACAGGTTGGCGTTAACTTTAAAAACAATTTATGATCTTATTAAAAAAAAAAAAACTAAATAAGTAAAAGTTTTAATAAATAAAATTAGTAGGTAAAAAATAGGATAAAAATATTTCTTGTCACAAAAATAATTTTGTCAGTCATCGAAAATAATAATAAAAAAGTTTAATCATCAAAGTACCAAGATTTTTCAATCACACTATAAACGTCCACTATCCTGTTACGTATGGCAAAGGTCAACACAGGCCAGGCCGAGCGACATGTCCTCTCTCTAGAAAGCCTCGCGGCGGACTAATTCAATTTTTTTTTTTATATATGGCATCTCGCAGTTCAACCTAGGAGGTTGTCGTCTGCTTAACCGGTCTATCCTGTGGATGCCTTGAGTTTAAGGCCTCCAGCCAGGGCAAAAAACTTACAAACTACGCGACTACACGCTAACGGCACCCCCTGTCGGTACGGGCCTCGGCTTAGGGCGTCGCTGGGGGAGGGCAGCAAAGAGACAGGCTGGATCTGATTGGTATTATTTTGGGGCTGGTTTAAAACTACTGGCACAGCATCGCGGGCTGGCTCGAGCAAGGGTCGGTGAGGGCAATTACCGAGACGTCGCGACGGTCCTCGACGGCGAGGACGGAAAGACGGCGGCCTGAAACGGGTTTTACGCTTGAGCGTACTAGTTTCCCTAAGGCTCTCCTGGAGAAGAGTGATAGCATCATCGGGTGTGACGAGAGTGTGCCTTGATCGGCGAACCTGACTGATATGCGAGGGGTCGTATCGGGCGGCCGATGCGATCAGGGAATTGCGATGCTTAATTGCACGATCGAAGAAACGCTTGGAAAGGCGTTTCATGAACTGCAAGATGGTAGGCATCCTAAGGTGTACGTGTAGACGTTCGATACGGACGTAAAAGTGAGCACCCGTGACCCTACGTAAGTACCAGTTTTGGACCGTCTGCATCTTATGAATGTAGCGGGGCTTGGTATATGCGAACCATACCATAAAATGAAGCCTACTCATAGCGAAGGCAGCTCGGTCGAGAGCTGCTTTGGTACGTGCCCCGAAGAACAGGTGTTGGTCTAGTATGACTCCAAAGTATTTGGCTTGCTTCTCCCAAGGGATAGGCTTACCGTACGTAGTGATCGGAGGGGGCTGGGGGGATTAATACGCGGTTTTGAGAATAGAACCGCCTGACCCTTATCGGAATTAACCTCGATTCTCCACTTCCGGAACCAATCGCCAAGGACGCTGGCTGAGGTTTGGAGGGTTTTGGCGAATACGTTCTGACAACGACCAGTATAGTAAATGGCCGTGTCGTCTGCGAATAGGGCTAACTGAGCCTTTTTGCTCTTAGGGAAATCGCTGGTGAACAAGGTAAAAATGAGAGGGGAGACGACCGAGCCCTGCGGGACTCCGGCTCGAATTGGGTGAAGGGAAGAAAGAGCTCCCCCGATGTGATAGCGGAAGGTGCGATTCGACAAAAAGTCTCGCAAGATGAGCACGAGACGGTCTGGCACTCCCAGTTGGTACAACTTGTATATTAAGCCGTTGTGCCAGACTTTGTCGAAGGCTTTAAATAAAGCTTCTATCGAAGAACAACACGCCCGTCATCGATCCACGCTGGAAACCAGCGCTTAAGTGCTCTACGATTCGGTGGACTTGTTGGATATACGAGTCGTCGTGATTTGAAATTGCTCGCGCGCAATGATTTATAGTAGTTTTCAAATATTTATAGAAAAATAATCACTGTTAATAAGTTGAAATTTTTAAGTGGATGTTTTAAAGCATATGTTCTTCTATTATATTACGCTATTATTATATTAAATTAAGTAAGATATATCGGCGAAAAAATCATTTTAATTTCTTAATATTTCACATTTTTGAATTTCTTATAATTAAGAAATTAATTCTTTCTTTCTTTTCTCTTTCTTAATTATCTAATTTCTTAGATACCTAAATCAAAAAATCTTCTTCATGAACTATTTTCCTTAGAATTTTAGCAATTGGTAAAAAAAATCTAATTAGGTTTGCCAGTGGTTTCCTATAATTAGAGCTTCGAAACTGACGCTGAAAGGGAAATTAAGAAAACCTCTGTTGAGTTATCTTGATAGAATTTATCAATACTCTATTAATTGAAATATTTTTTTCCATAACTATTGAGACAGCGAAATTTCCTAAAGTTATTAGTACTTAACAATTTTGTAAGATCAAGGGTTGATGGTATTAAAGGATTTGAAAAGTACTGTTTTGGAGTCAAACAGCGAATGGATGGCGTAAACGCTCTTAAAGTAAAACAGCACAGGTTTTTACAATAAACATACAAAGGGAAAGAAAGGGATGGAAGCATTAGAATTGTCAAATGAAAGAACGAGACATTTCCAAAAGACATCAACGCGGAAATAAAACTTATGCTCTTTCACCCAGCCACCATTTTAACAAGACCCCTGCGGTCGCTCATAATCTGATTAAATCAAAAATAATACTTACTGTTAAATTACCGGTGGAAAGTTATGCCATCCTTTTTGTTACTAGATGCCTTGGAATGCTTCCCACACCATTTTTTTACCGCGCATGAAGGTATTTTGATGCGCTATAATTGCATAATAACTTATTTTTTTTTTATAATTTAGCGTGCACAAAGGTCTAACACTTGGACACAACTAAAATGGTTACTAGTACCGTAACTTATGCATAGGCAACAAAATGCAATAAGTATGTAGTTTTCGAGCGTCGGGGCACTGTATGCGCAGTCAAGTGGTTATACAAGGTGTTGCTTTGCATCCTCGTCAAATTCAAGGAGGTACCCAACTATGCTAATAATTCTCGACCAGAATCAATAATAAAATGGGTAGGTAATTTTTCATATTTTTTTCTTAATATCGGAAATCTATAAGTTTACACCACCCGTATTAAAACACGGCCCGTCTAGTACTAGCCCTGTAACCGCGCTTTCACACACATGAACAAACGCAGACGTTTATTCGATAAACGGGTGATTCTCCTGTTTTGAAAAGGGCTTCATTCTGAAATAGTGTCAAATTAAAACAACAAAAAAAGCAGCGTTTATTATTATTGACCAGGTACCGTAATTTATATTGATTATTTACGTCTTCTATGACAACCTCCTGAATTTTACCGAGGTTGTAAAACTACACCTTGTATGGTCTTTGGTTCGCAGTGACCACACGGTAACGAATACTTCAGCGAAGCACACCCTTTCAGTTACTAAAGTAAAGTTGTGACGTCGAACGTTCTCTGGTGCCACGGTAGTGCCCCGCCAAGTCGAGCAAAAACAAACAAAGAAAGGCACAACCAGCACACTGACATCCTTTTCTAGAAGCGATTCAGGACATTTTCGACTCCCTGTGACTTCGTTATGGATAAAGCTAGAAGCCAGTAGCAGCGCGTAACATAACTAGGTACTTATATTTCTAAATTATATTCAATTTAAACTTGTAGTTTAAGAGCAAGTCAAAGTACTTTAATTTTGTCACTGACTCACTCACTCACCGAACATCATAATTCTAAGGTACGAGTACTTCTAGCAGATACACAAGCATGCAGTCTTTAACACTATTAGTGTTTAGCCTATAACGCGAGACAAAACTAAAAAATACTGCAATATCAATTCCATTTTCTAGATATATGAACTGCATAAGTAACTTCGTAACGCGATATAAGTAATATGCGATTGCAATGTAGGTACATAAATAGGTCTTGTTGAACACAGCGCTAACCGGCCAAATTTATTCATACTCAAATAAATAAAGCACTCAGGGCGCTAATATTAGACAGGTTTTGTTGTTTGTAGAATCTATTGCCGTGTAAGATTATCAAGTAATACTATTTATTTAAGAAATAAACATGTCTAAAATTTATACAGTCGAGACTTGCATTTTTGCAAAAGAGTGTCCATGGAGTTTCTTGCCCATTCTTCTCCATAGAGATCTACGCTTTCGAATGGGCAACTACAGTACTTTCACAAGTTATTATGCCCTGTGACTGGGACTGTAGCTTAGTTTATTTTTTTGTGTTTTGACATTCAAAAGTGCCTGTAATGGTCTAATTGAAATAAATGCTTTGAGTTTGAGTTTGTTTTGCACATGCTATGTTTCTGATGGGATTTATTTATTTACCATCAGCTGTCATTTACGATATTTATCGTTTGCAAAGTATTTATTCATATACATTTTATTCCTTACATAATCACCTGCCCGCCTTTTCCCTACTATGTTGGGGTCGGCTTCCAGTCTAACCGGATGCAGTTGAACACCAGTATTTTACATGGAGCGACTGCTTTTCTGACCCACACAACCCTGTTAGAACTGGGTAGTGCGATACCCCTTGGTAAGACTCATGGTTGTCAGACTTTCGGGTCACTGACTACCTGTAACGACTGTGTGCTTACAGCCGCTAACATTGACTTAAAATACTGCTGCACTAATTACCTAGAAGCTTTTGAAATTCTTAATACAGGGTAAAGGGTACTTACCAACGGTATTGTAGGGATTGTCGCATGACCCCCAGTCCAGGAACCCAGCGATGGAGACAATCGTATAGAACAGGGTCCAAGCGACGATTATCATGTAGTATATCGATATAATAGAAATGACCATCAGGGTACAGGAGAATAAAGAACGAAAACAAGTATGGTATTAATAATTGTGGTAAACCATTTCTTACTGAAAAACAATCGGTTATATTCTAATGATATTTTTTATGTCCTTTATTTATTTTTCTAACTTACTAATTACATTTTTAAATATTATTAGTAAGTTAGAAAAATAAATAAAGGACATAAAAAATAAATTAAATTAAAATTAAATTTTTTATTATTATTTTAAGAGCGTTTACGTCTATCGCGCGAAGTCAAGTTTAGGTAATTCAATGCATTTTTTACGCACACAAAAGCGCGCGTGCCTGTGTGCATAGCGCTGGCGCGTTCTCTTGCGCTATAGTCAAACTAACCCACTATGATCCGTTCGAGTGCAATTGTTGTAGTAAAATTTAATTTGAATTTGAACGTACACGGATTACTAAAGTACGAGTGCATAAAATAAGTATTCAATAATATATTGCAAGTATAGCTATAATTATGATTAATATTAAAGTCGTTTTTTAGTTATTCAAACATGAATTTGTTGATCTAAACTTTAGAAAGAAACCGAACTTCGTTAATTATTATTGATTTGTGACTGATTAATAAATATTTATTATTCTATTCAAATAAATCACTTTATACGGATTTACTTACGTTTATTTTATATTATATTTTAACCTGACGCGATGTTCCTCTTAGTGACACCTCTTATGAGGGAAATACAATAGGTTGGCGTTAACTTTAAAAACAATTTATGTTCTTATTTACAAAAAAATAAGTAAAAGTTTTAATAAATAAAATTCGTAGGTTAAAAAATAGGGTAGATATTGGTTGTCACTAAAAATATTGTCAGTCATCAAAAATAATAATAAAAAAATTTAATCATCAAAGTACCAAGATTTTTTAATCACACTATAAACGTCCGCTATCCTTCCAAGTACGACTAAGGTCAACTCGGGTCAGGCAGAGCGCCGAGCGACATGTCCTCTCTCTAGAAAGCCTCGCGGCGGACTGATTTGAAATTTTTTTTTTTTTTTTGTAATGGCATCTCGCAGTTCAACCTAGGAGGTTGTCGTCTGCTTAACCGGTCTATCCTGTGGATGCCTTGAATTTAAGGCCTCCAGCCAGGGCAAAAAACTTACAAACTAAGCGACTACACGCTAAGGGCGCCCCCTGTGGGGCTCGGACCTCGGCTTAGGGCGTCGCTGGGGGAGGGCAGCAAGGGGACAGGCTGGATCTGAGTGGAATTAATTAGGGGCTGGTTTAAAACTACTGGCTCAGCAACGCGGGCTGGCTCGAGCAAGGGTCGGGGAGGGCTATTACCGGGACGTCGCGACGGACCTCGACGGCGAGGGCGGAAAGACGGCGGTTTGGTTCGGGGTTTACGCTTGAGGAGCGTACTAGTTTCCCTACGGCTCTCCTGGAGGAGAGTGATAGCGTCGTCGGGAGTAACGAGTGTGTGCCTTGGACGGCGAACCTGACTGATACGCGAGGGGTCGTATCGGGCGGCCGATGCGATCAGGGGATTGCGATGTTTTATTGCACGATCGAAGAAACGCTTGGTGAGGCGTTTCATGAACTGCAATAAGGTGGGCATCCTAAGGTCTACGTGGAGACGTTCGTTACGTACGTAAAACGGGGCACCCGTGACCCTACGTAAGTATCGGTTTTGGAGCGTCTGCATCCTGTGGATATAGCGAGGCTTGGTATGTGCGAACACAACACAAGCGTACGACATGATGGGACGGATCACTGCGGTATAGAGACGCAACTTGCACTTGAGTGACAACTTGCTCTTAGCCGCTACCATGAAATGAAGCCTACTCATAGCGAAGGCAGCTCGGTCGCGAGCTGCTTTGGTATGTGCCCCGAAGGACAGGTGTTGGTCAAGTATGACTCCTAAGTATTTGGCTTGCTTCTCCCAAGGGATAGGCTTGCCGTACATAGTGATCGGACGGGCTGATTTGAAATTGCTCGCGCGCAGTGATTTATAGTAGTTTTCAAATATTTATAGAAAAATAATCACTGTAAATTATTTGAAATTTTAAATTGGATGTTTTAAAGCATATGTTCTTCTATTATATTATGCTATTATTATATTAAATCAAGTAAGATATATCGGTGAAAAAATCATTTTAATTCCTTAATATTTCACATTGTTTGAACTTTAATTTCTTATATAAAGAAACCTAAATCAAAAAATTTTCTTCTCCAACTATATTCCTTAGGATCTTAGCAATAGGTAAAAAAAAAATCTAATTAGGTTTGCCAGTGGTTTCCTATAATTAGAGCGTCGAAACTGACGCTAAAAGGGAAATTAAGAAAACCTCTGTTGAGTTATCTTGATAGAATTTACCAATACTCTATTAATTGAAATATTTTTCTCTCCTACTATTGAGACAACGAAATTTCCTAAAGTTATTAGTATTTCCTAAAGTAATTATCATTTTTGTAAAATAAAGGGTTGATGGTATTAAAGGGTTTGAAAAGTACTGTTTTGGAGTCAAACAGCGCATGGACGGCGTAAACGCTCTTAATATGCACTTGCTACGCCGTAGAATTTGATACGGGACCGATACGCCGCCGAGCTACAATTACAGACGGAACTTTCTGAACTCTTTTCTGCCAAAAATAACCAGTTCAATAAACATGGCACAAAGTGCAGCGTAATAATAAACCGACATCTCAAAGCAGTGCCACGCAGGCCCCCGGTCAGAGTCAGAATAGTTGACTTTACGTAGGATGTTCCCATTCCTTGTGTGGAGCCGCCGACATAAGTGAGCGCTGCACGCGCTCACTGGTTCGTCTAGTTTATGAGTTTGCATTTTATTTGAATGTAAAACATGTACGCACGCCACTCCACGTTTACAGTATCACAGAAAAAAAAAACATAAGCTTAACTAAGCTGCTGTTAACGTATCGTAACAGTATGATAACTTTTAAACTATTACATAAGAACTAAATTAATTGTCAGTAATGCAACAAAGTTAATAATTATTACGTGGTGTATCTAGTGTACCTTGCTACGCGAGGCATGCTACGCGTGCGCAGCAGTACGAGTGCGTAGCACAAGCTACGCGCTACTAGAAGAAAATAATGTCGATTCTCTACGATAGTTGTTCGTTCTTCTCTATTATTTCGGTTCAGTAATTGCAAACCAATTTTTTTTTGTGTTTCTTATTTTATTTGCTTTCTTACTTTAAGTGTTTTGTTTTTGTGCTGACACCATATGGTTGTATTATTATAAGTCTATACGCGAGGACTTGTAATTGGCTTTTTGGTGACTATAGTTTCCTTTTTTGTTTGTTCTTATTAGCTGTAAGTCCTCGTTATGCGTTAAAATAAAAAAAAATATTAATGGCACCCAAAAAAATCTTAGCATTGAATCGTCTCGTGTTGAGAAAATTGATAAAATCATTTGATCGAGAGCCACGCGACGCCACGACCACCTGTGGCGAGCGACTGAGCCGCGCCACGATCAGGCGCAGGAGATATTATACAGCAAAAGCGTGTGCGCAGGCACAGGTGCACTCTCTATTCCCTCACTTTCATAATCCGATGGGTCGGCAACTCGCGGAGAGAGATCAGGCGTACGACTAACGGCCTCACGTGCGCACTGAGGCACGGGGTAGCGTACCGCCATCTTCCAAACTCCGGGCTGTTACTGAGAAATCCGTAATGGAAAAACCCAATATAACTTTTTGCACGACCTGGGAACCCCGGACCCTTCGCCCAGCAGTCGCGCTTGCGACCGCGAGACCGCGTTTGCGCGTCTACTTTATACAAGATTGTGGTGGTTGTGAGCGCTCACGCGCGTAGACTGACTGCCTTTTAATTTAGGTTTATTATAATTGATCTCCCCAAAATAATCAACATAAATATTGCAAACCCATTTAAAAAGGTTAGTGATTTAGCGACTCCATCTCGTGGGATCGTTATGTTATGATCTGCTCTATTGTAAAGTTTCTAGGTGTCGCCATGTCTATCTACTGCATACAAAATTGCTGAAAAAAAAACACCGGGATTGGTTCATTAATTTGTAAACATGAATATTAGTATTAGTGCTGGTACATAGTAAGCTACCGGCGCGAGTACGTAGCACTAGGCGTTACAGTGCACTATTTAGCTCGGCGGGTTATTAAAATTTGGCAAAACAACGCGCCGGTAATCTGCCGCTCATTTGCCGCTCCAGCGCCACCGCCCCCCCTCCCCCTCGCACCACCCGGCACCCGCCGCCTCATTACTGATACATTTTGCCGAGCGATTGCATGCTAAATGATGAGGAATATTATAATTGAACGATTGGACGCAATCCTCTCAACTGCTACGGGCACTGGCGTCTGCCGGCAAGCGAGCGTCGGTCACGAACTTAGTCATAGTACGTACAGTATAGCAGTGAGGAGGCCGTTGAGTACGTGACATCGCGGTAAGTAATTGATTGATGATTGTGCGTGGCACGCGGCGGGTCACGGGCGGCGCGGTGCGGTGTGGTGCGGTGTGGTGCGGTGTGGTGCGGTGTGGTGCGGTGTGGTGCGGTGTGGTGCGGTGTGGTGCGGTGTGGTGCGGTGCTGACACGCGCACCTGCTGCACGCTTCTTAGAATCAGTTTTTGTTATGACGAGATTAATAACGCGAACTGAGGCGCGGCGAGGTCGGCAGCTTCCAGCAGAGCGCGAAGATTTAAGCACTTACAAAAGCTACTAGCTGACCCGCGCAACTTCGTCTGCGTTACATTTTGATTAATGCTCCGCTCCTATTGGTCGCAGCGTCCAACACTAAAAGAATGTTTCAATTCGAACCAGTAGTTCCTGAGATTAGCGCGTTCTACCAAACAAACTCTTCAGCTTTATAATATTAGTATAGAAGACATGAAACCAAATACTTTTACAAGAACTATTTAACTTTTTTAGACCAATGTATATATATGTATGTACATATACCAAAACACCAATATTGAAACTAAATACTTTTACACACGAAATGACACACTTAAGTGCAGTTTACCCGGCGAGGGTCGTTCTTTCACGGAAAATCTTAACACCGCGATTCAGAAACTGGCGTCAAATGCACAACGCCATCTATCGAGCACGGAGTTAAACTGCTAAAATAAAATTCATGGAAAACGATTGAACAGTCACTCAATATTATGTAGATTTTCAAAGCAGCGCCATTTGCTATCATAACTTTGACTGATTTTAAAGGTGATCTTGTGAGCACATTTATTCATTAGTACCATTTTGGTATTATATGATTGCTTCTTGAACACTTTAAATTCATATATCTTTTGATTAAGAGCACGGATTGCAATAAACAAAAACTAATACCTTCTCTAAGATACGCACAATACTTGTGCATTGAAACTAACCATATTGGTTTTGTAATTTTCACGTGATATTTAAACAAACAAACATAGCCGAAGACTCACAGACTACAGACAAATAGACAAAAAAAATAATAGTAGAAATGGTTTCTGTTTGTCATCCTTTAACAACCCTACTAATTTTTTTTTCGAAATATTTTCAATGCACAGAAACGCCACGTCTACAGATTTATTATAAATGTATAGATATTATTTGCATTGAAAAGTATGAGACTATCCCCACTAGACCGTTCCATCACCGTCGCGTGCCATGCACGTAGCGTATCGGCAACGGCAAAATATTCTCGCCGACAATTGTTGACGCTGTGTTGGTTGGTGATGGAACGGTCTTTTGGGTAGTTTCATACTTTTAAAACAAAAAAAATATTTTTTGCCTTTATTGTGAATGTGTTTGGTCCTAGGCTTAAGTCTACCGCACAATTTGATAGGATATCGTCAGAGTCGTTATGCAAGTACAGCTAAAGAAAAAGCTAAAGATTAGCGCTCATCCTGCTACAGGAGAGAGCACATGGAGCATTTTGCTTAAAATGGGTGCATTCTGTGCGGGCGCCGAGGCGATTCTCTTCTTCGTTTATTACATGTTCCAAAAGAACAAGGTACATGTAATAACAAGGCTGTGACACACAAGTGCCGCGCGCCGGGCACCGCTCGACGCGCTGAATATTCATGCGGCGAGTGTTCGCGCGGGAGAGTGGCTTCTTTGCGACTCGCCTTCACTACGGAAATTACCTTATCAAGGACCGTTTTTAAAAGTTGCCAATGTGAGCCTTCGGATATAAGTTTTGTAATGTTCGTAAGACTGCCCGCGCGGCACGCCGGGGCATAGTGTTTTAAGAATATTACGTGTTCCTGGCGAAATAATATGCTGAACACGTGTCATCTCTAATCCCGGGTATGTCACATGAGACAGACTACAGGTATGGCAAACAACGACGGGTACTTCTATAGATGCATACCTGAATGTTTGTCTTTATTTTTACCCGACTGCGCCAGAAGGAGGGTTATGTTTTTCGAGAGTATGTATTTATGTATGTATAATTGTTTGGCACGCTCTGCGGCCTGAACGGCTCAATGGATTTTAGCTTGAGAGGTGTCGTTAGATTCGTATTTACTGTGAGAGTGACACTAGGTATATCAAAATAATAAAAAAAAACAAAATGGCGGATTTTTGGCGCCAAATTCAAATGTTTGGCACGCTCTGCAGCTTGAACGGCTCGATGGATTTTAGCTTGAGAGGTGTCTCTAGATTCGTATTTGTTGTGAAAGTGACACTGGGTATATCACAATAAAAAATAAAAAAATGGCGGATTTTTGGAGCCAAATGCAAATGTTTGGCACGCTCTGCAGCCTGAACGGCTCGATGGATTTTAGCATCAAAGGTGTCGTTAGATTCGTATTAATTGTGAAAGTAACACCGGGTATGAATTTTGAATCAGAAAATTTGTTTGGCTAATCGTCTACGAAATCTTTCACATTTGTAAAAAGCTGGATATTCTTACTCCGGAGGCAGTGGGGTACACAACATGACAATAACAATTTTGAAAAAAAATAGTCATTAAAAAAACTAAAAAACCCGACTGCGGTAAAAAACTTAAGTCATGTTATGAACCCCACTGCCTCCGGAGTAAGAATTTCCGTGTTCAGGAGTGTACGTTATCCGAGAGCCGCCGCTGTGCGCCGACGTAGCGGACAACGTACAATCGTACAATGAGCCGGTGACAGTATCCCGTCGTTCGGTATAAAACGTTAAAGTGGCTTATCTTCATAGTAAAGGAGACAACTTGACCGCGGGGTTTATTAATTGCTCCCCCCCCCCCCCGCTCCTGCGAAAGGGGTAATGGACTTGTCGCTACTCGTACCCGCTGTAAAAATGCACCGGGTACATACACACAGTACACAGTATGTACCCGGTACACTTTTGCAGCCCCGCCACATGTGAGTGTCCATTTGGTGGACATTTGGTTTCGCGTCGCTTGTTGCTACACTATATGAACCCATGACTACATCACCCCACTGTAATCTTGTTCCTCGGCACGTCGTGGGAACAGGCTCGATACCGAACAGGGTCAAGCTTGTCCGTGTCAGTAGGTATTTGGCTGGAGGACAACCTTCTCAATACGCGACTCAATAAAATACTTCCCATGTATCCATCAGTAAGAGAAGTGTCACTAGTCTATTTAAATTACTTACGTCTGTAATAGGTTGGAATGCGAGAGAATAAAATAATTTTGAAGTATTAGCATCCAACTGATACAGTTACGATCACCGAAGCGCGCTAGCTATTCCATGGGAGCAGGTAAAGTTCATTATGTTGTACGAAGTGCGTGCTTATAAGAGTGTAGATGTGTGTGCTGGGCTCCGTGGCGTCTGATAGCTCAAGTTAATCAGGCGTCAACATAACACTTATCAATTAATGAAACCTACCCTATCCTCTCCCGTTACCCCTCTACCCCGCCACCCCCCTCCAACAAAACTAATCAATTCATTGGCGTTTCTGTGTTGTTGTTCAACGTTCAAGAGTTGTTGGATGCGAGCAGTCACAAAAAAAAAAACATTTTGCTCTTTGGGAGTATAAGTATATCGATATGTGTATAAGTGGTGTTACGGGATTCTGTTGAAGTTGCTGCCGTAGAGGAGGACAGTCTGTCCAGCACGGCTTGTGCTCAGAATTACTTGCGACGATAGCGAGAGGAGCATTATGTCGTCGCTACAATCGGCTGAATTTTTGGAACCTACTTAACTTGAATCGCACCGCATGTCAGACGCACGAAGTAATACGCGTTAAAACTGCGCGCGTTTCGCAGGTCTACACCGCCCATTTGCGTCGCGTCGCACGTTTACGTCGGTTTCAATTACCGTGCAGAGTGAAACGTGTTCGTAAACAGCGTCTGTCTTGGAGAAATCCGTTTAGTCTGTAAATTACCTTCGACCGATTACGTTGCCGACGATTCGTTCGTTCGTTGTCTGCTTAATCTTAACCTCCTTGGTATTCTCTCGAAGGCTCCTACTTGAAATAGAATATCGCTTATTGGGTTTTGTGCTAAAATAATAGCGGGTTGTTCGAAAGAGATACCGCGGCCCCGGAACACAAAGGGCGATGAAGGAACATGGGTGGGTTTTAGTCAGTAAAAGTCTGACACTCCCTCCCGCTCAGCCCAGAGCGGGAGAAGTCATTTGATGATTTCCCATCCGAAAAAAAAAAAGGCCCTTCAGGTAACTGTGTTTTAACTCCCATAAACCTCGTTGGTCCAACGTTAAGTATGACAGTACATCGTCTGGCTTCGATTTCCATGACATACAGTAAAGTCCACAGTAGTCTAGAACAGTGGTCGCAAACTGTAATTGAATTTTCCCGTTTGAAAGTTCTCAGTTGGGTATACTCGTACGAGTAGCTCGGGATTGAAATTGTATATGGTGATAGGCTTTTCTTGGCTTAAGCCTGTCTGCGGCGTTTTTTGCCAGTACTTCAACTCACAGCGCCGTACTCATATTTTGCGCAAGAGAGTAATGAGGATTGTGTCAGTTGTAAGATCTGGTCTTAACCAATAAATATGTAGACATTCATTTTTGTACACTACCTTTGTATATTGCACCGCCCCGCTCTGCACCGCTCCGCTACGCCCCGCTCCGAACCGCCGCCGCGCATTTCGGCTGCCTTTAATAAGTTCGTGTAAATAAGTACAGGAGTGAATGTCACTAGTTGTAAATTATGAGTCGGCAGTAATGGCTACACGGCGCAGTCCACGTTCTTTATTACCTCAAGATATTTTCTGCTCGAAACATAATAGAATACATTGTTATTGTTTTCAGTATCACAAAGCACAAACAAACAAGACATAGACAGTACAGACATAGACAGTACTCTTGCACAAGACATTCTGGGGTCATAACTCATTAGTGACCTTTCGTCCTGCAATAGAAGGGTTTACAATTTGTTTTACGCAGTGATAGCCTAGTGGTGTGACCGTTGGACTGCCAAGTCGTAGGTCTCGAATTCGAACCTAAGACAAGCCCCTCTGATTTTTCGGAATCATGTGCGTATTGTATAATTATGACTTGCTTCGGTGAAGAAAAAACATCATGAGGAAACCGCCATGCTGAGAGATATTTTTCGACGGCATGTAAAGCCAAGTCAGAAGCCCATGGGCGGCATAAAAACGGACACCAGGTTAGGCACAAACCAAACGATAAAGAAAAAGAATTGGTTTTAGAATGGAGTAGTGAGTTATTTATTGCGCTGCAAATATTTGTCGTAAAACTTGTCAATATCAGATGCATTTGTACCTACGCTTTCGATATGTGTAGTGTGAGGTGTCCGCAGTGCCACACTCACTTCAGAAGACTCGCTCCGTACGACAGTACAAGGTAGCTTATATGATACATATACCAACCCAATAAGTAATCAGGTGCGTCTCTTGTATTTTTTTTACTTTCAAGTGGGCTTACTGTGGGTGTTCACTTAGTGCCCGCTATGAATATTGATGTGTGTCGCCGGGCTGCTGCCACACCGCTACCGCGCCGAGTAAGTACCGCACGTGATGAGATTATCGCTCTGCTCGGTATGACATCGCCGTACGACTGTCGATGACTACTTCAACTTCACAACACTGCTACTTGCGCTACCACTACGCACTGTTTTAATGAGTGTTAGTCACATGCCTAACTAAGATGCAGAATAGTATAAGTAAGATGATTGCTGCCTAAGCCTGAAGCCTCACGTACATCATAAATGAAGAAGACAACTAGTCAAACTGTAAAAACTCGTTAAAGTTAATTGTTTTAATTTAGTCGTTCATTGCCATTAACTAAATAAGATCACAGTTTCCCCTCGCTTCAGTATTGTTAGTTGATGCGACTCGTTTATTTTCGCGTTGATAACAAAACATAAGATAAACGGGTGGTGAGTGTTGTATACACCGTGTGTGCTTATCACTCGTGTGTAATGGGGGCTATCGCGCATGATTTCGCCGCTAGAGGCCTTCATGTAGAGTAAGGTCTTCAGAAATGTCAGATGTCATAGAGTGTTTTATTAATATTCACGAGTGTGGTCAAGATTGAGCCATTCCTGATTAATTATGACTTGAAGATTGTAGTTAGCAAGTTGGTAGTTCTTATTTGTTAGTACTTGAAGGAAGATAGATTTTTAAATTTTTCATGCTTGCTAATTTAAGGGACAACATTGTAGGTACCTTAAGTTTACACTATGTTGTTAAACGTAATTAAATAAACTTTCTATGAAGTTATTGGTACTTTAAAGTATAAAATAGAATTAATGACAGGACGTTAATCGACAGTGGCGCCATCTGGTGAGCTCAAAAACGATAGCCCTCATTGTTTCCTATTTTAATTTTTTTTCTTTCGCCTGACCTGGCCCACTCCTGGGCAAAGGCTTCCACCCATTGTTTCCACTTCTCTCGATGTTGCGCCTCTTCTCGCCAATTTACGAGAAAACCATCCAAGGCGTCCCGCCATCTGCTCATCGGTCTACCGCGACCCCGTCTAGCTGTCTGAGGGCTCCAGTTTTGTGATATGTGGGCACAGCTTGCCGGTACCCGGCAGACATGGCCTGCCCAGTCGCATTTTAGTTTGACAGCTATATGGGCTACGTCAGCAATTTGAGTTCTGGAGCGCATTGCGGTGTTCCTTATTCGATCAGTAAGTTTAAAGTTAAGTATGCTGCCTCCATTGCCCGTTGGCAAACCTTGAGTCTGGACTTATGGTGCACATCACCATATGTCACTATGGGGAGAATATATGTACATGTCCATTAGCTTGCGTTTTAAGGGTATAGGTAAAGCGCCCTTGAATAGCTCTTTCATTAAAGATAATTAACCAGTAGCTCTTCCAGGTGCTTTTTGTGCGTCTTGCAACTTCTTTGTCTTATCTCGCATGGAAGGAGACTACTTGGCCCAGGTAGATGTATTCTTGGTCATAGTGTATTTTCTCCCTATCTATGTGCAAGTTCATCAGTCAGCTGCTGGTCATGAGCTTAGTCTTCGACATGTTCCTCTTTAGTCCGACCTAAAGGCGTACATTGCTTAGCTCTTGAAGCAAGAGAAGAGGACAATGTCATCAGCGAAGCAGATTTGTTAACCCCGCCTCGCCGAGACAAATACCTCTCTCTTCCCAGGTGGTCGCCAACTTTTTAAACACTTCTTCAAGGGTTCTGGTAAATAGCTTTGGAGATAGCGGGTCGCCCTGTTTGACTCGCTTGAGAATTTTGAATTTTGGAAGTTTTCAAATATTCTGTAAAAGGCATTAATAACTGGATTCTACATTTTGTTTACGAAGAGCATTAAAGACGGCATGGAAAGGTTTGTGATGTGGGGAAGAAGTATTGGTTCGCCGATTTTCAAGGCCTCAGTGCTAACGCCATCTTCACCTCATGACCTGTTGTTCTTCATTTTACTCAGTGCAAAATTAAATGCGTGTCCATCAGTAGCGCAGGCACGCAATAAGCCCATTCCTGCCGGCTTCCCTTTGGAAATCCAAGTCAGTAGGGTATAATAATGAAGGTATTTAATACACCCTACAATTTAAATATTATGTATTACAAAACGCCTGCCAAAATTACAATTTTTGTCAATAAATTCCAAAAAGACAACATGTTGCTCCTAAATAACTCGTAGGCGTCCCGGCTTTTTCCTTCTAAAATGTCTATACAAATCTATGTCGTCATGACGTCACTTAGAGCCACGTGACACGCGTTATCTTAGGAGTCGGTAAGCCGGAATAATGCGGGTTATAGGCAAGAACTGTTTGCGAGTAAACGAGATGCGTATATCGGAGAGAGGAGACGCATGTACTGGCGCGGGCGCCGTACTCGGTTCGATTCGTAAAATTTCGTAATGCTTCGGGCTCGGCGCTCGAGAATTTGTAAACAAATGCATTGCATTCCTATTTTTCATGTGCATGAATGTAAAGTACTTAATGGCTTTTATTTTGTTTTAGATAGGTAATTTGCAATTTGTTCGTTGTATTAATTGAATTGATTAGTGTATCAATTAGAAATTAGTTTGTGCGTGTATTGTGTAGTGAAAATAAAGTATAAAAGTACGTTGAAATTAGGTATTTGGGTAAGTAGATAGTTTATCAAGTTGAAATTTCTTACCTATTTAGAGTAGATTTAAAAATTAATTAGAATTAGGATGGCATTGATCGCTTTAGACTGCTGTCTCACAGATTATTTGCTTTGCGAAGAAACTAGTTTTTCAAGGTTAAGTTTTGAGAATAATAAACATGTTATAAAACTCGGGCGGGCGCGTCCAAATATGGCAATTAACTATCAACGAAAAGATGGTTTTGTGAAACATTTTAATGTTTCTCTATACGATAAATATCAATGGCTGACTGGCAGCTGTAAATTAAATAAAATGTATTGTTTCCCGTGCCTACTTTTCTCAGATTCTAGTAGCCTTTGGAATAAAGGGGGTTTTACGGATATTAATAATCTGACGAATTCCTCGAAAAAACATGTTCAAACTGAAAAGCATATTCGCAGCTGTTTAGATTTACACGAGTTCGGGTGTAGTAGAATAGAATCATTTTTCGCTAATTCGCATGAAGCTCATAATAGAAAAGTAGATCGAAATAGGAATTTAATGAAACGGTTTATCGACACCGTTATTTTGTTAGGTAAACAAGAATTAGCTTTTCGCGGCCACGATGAAAGTCCGAATTCCGACAACCGTGGTAACTATATCGAAACCTTGTTATATTTGAGCAAGTATGATACAGTAATGGACTCACATTTGGAACTATGTTCTTCAGTTCAGAACCCCGCGTTTTCTGGTCTCTCTAGTGATATTCAAAATGATTTAATACGTAGTATTGCATCCGTTTTACGAGACCACATTAGAATCGAGATAGATAAAGCTCAATTTCTGTCTGTAATGATTGACGAAACTCCCGATGTCAGTCATAGGGAGCAATTAACTGTAATTTTTCGATATCTATCTGAAACTGGAATCGAAGAACGATTCCTAGGTTTTTACGATGTTAGCGGAAGTCGAACTGCTGAAGTTTTATCCAAACAGTTGTTGGAAATACTTGACCAGTATCGTTGTAGGAATAAGTTGGTTGGTCAGTCTTACGACGGCGCGGCAGTTATGTCTGGTGAGCACGGTGGCGTTCAAGTAAAAATTCGGGATGCATGTCATATGGCAATGTTTGTGCCATGTTACGCTCATGTATTAAATTTAGTTCTTAGCCGTTCCCTTGAAAATATTCAGGAACTGAAAACTTTTTTTGGGCACGTAAATAGCATTGTTAGGTTTTTCAACAAATCTACTAAACGGACCAACCTTTTGAAGGAAATAGCTGACCGCCGTATGCCCGGAGTATCCGAAACACGTTGGCATTATCACTCACGCATTATTAATGTAATTTTTAACTGCAGATTAGACATAATTAAAACTTTTAATTCGATGTTAGATAACCCGCAATTTTGGGATAGTGAATCACTTTCCTTGGCAGAATGTTTTCTCAGTAAATTAGAAAACATGCAGTTTTGTTTTTTTTTGCACGTATTATCAGACATTTTTCAAAAAACCGACGTTCTTTTTAATTTATTGCAGTCAAAACAGATTGATATTGAAGTAGCAAACCGCGAAATAGATTCATTCAATAGTTGGCTTGCAAATGATTTAATAAACAATTTTGATTTTATTTATGACAGCGTTCAGGAATTCGGTGAGCCGCCGCGACAGAGTAGACGACTAAATACAGAAGTAGACGTTAGAACGATGTATCGGCGTCTTTTCATTGAAATAATAGACAATGTTAAGACGCAAATACAACACAGGTACCAATCACTTTCGCAAATGAGTTTTCTTAATTTACTCAATAAATCTAAGTATAGTTTTTATAGTAGATCATTTCCAGATGAAATAATATCTTCTTTGTTAATCAAATTTCCGCAAATATTTGAGTTCTCTGCTTTAAAGAATGAGTTGAAAGTCTTATACACAACTCAATCTTTGAATAAACTAGATGTTTACGAGCTTTATCTCAATTTTCAAAATTCATTATTATGTGACACTTTTCCACAAATTACAAAATTATGTAGTATATTTTTGACACTTCCTGTTACAGTAGCATCCGCGGAGAGGTCGTTTTAATTCATACGTACATGCGTAATTCTCAAAAACAAGAACGATTATCTGATCTAGCCATTCTTTCTATAGAGAAACATTTGTTACTTAAAATTAAGAATAATCCCGGCTTTTATGATAATGTCTTAGCGCACTTTGTAAGAAAGAATAGACGAATAGCTTTAGAGTATAAGTAGTTATTATAAGTAGAATAAGTGAGTAGAGTAGTCTTGTTGTTAAGTAGTAGTAGTAGTTTTGCCTAGTATAGTAGACATCATACGTCATCACATCAGTTCATCACACCACAACCGGCTTTTTTCAAAGCCACTTTTATTATACTTGCAAGACACTGTTTCAATCTATCAGTCAGTGCTTACACGTATAGTAAGGGTGGACTGAGAAATATGTACGCCCTACCTACGCCCCCCCCCCCTGGACTACGCCTGGCCTTGGTAAGTTTTTTTTTGTTTTTTTTTTTTGCTGCGGCTTCCCTCCTTCATGAAATCACCCGTCGCCACTGGTGTCCATACTATACGCATCTGTACAAAAATAGCTATTATCTGGTATTTGAGGTCTATCGGAATATAGAGATTTATAAAATGTTGTCATATATCTAGAATTTTGTCTCTATTGACTTGTATAATGCTGTTTTTTAGATTTGTAATCCACGATTTATTGTTTTGTATTCCTTGCTTGGCTATTTTTAGGGCGCGGTTCTTTTCTAATGTGTTTTGTACTATTGTGTTGTTATAATTTCTTGTCTTTTCTTATGCTACGTTTAACTTCCTTGTCTTTTAATCTACAAGGTGTTGCTTTGCATTCTCGTCAAATTCAAGGAGGTAACTATGCTAATGACTCTCGACCCGAATCAATAATAAAATGGGTAGA
Source organism: Standfussiana lucernea (assembly GCA_964057025.1). NCBI lineage: Eukaryota > Metazoa > Arthropoda > Insecta > Lepidoptera > Noctuidae > Standfussiana > Standfussiana lucernea. The sequence continues at coordinate 103,997 of OZ059793.1, forward strand.
TAATTTTTCATTTTTTTTTCATAATATCGGAAATCGATAAGTGTACACCACCCGTATTAAAACGCGGCCCGTCTAATACTAGCCCTATAACCGCGCTTTCACACACACAAACAAACGCAGACGTTTATTCGATAAACGGGTGATTCTTCTCTTTTGAAAAGGGTTTCATTCTGAAATAGTGTCAAATTAAAACAACTAAAAAAAGCAGCGTTTATTATTACTGACCAGGTACCGTAATTTCTATCGATTATTTACGTCTTCTATGAAAAACTCATCAATTTTGACGAGGTTGCAAAACTACGCCTTGTTTATCTTAAATCTCTTTTTTCTGCACCGATACTTTGTCTCCCCATTTGTTTTTGTTTGTCTGCCTATTTTCATTAAACTAATCACATGAGTTTGAATAATACATAAATGGAATGATTTTTCATCTGACCTCTTTTAAAGGCCGATTCACAAATTTATAACTCGAACACTATTAAGAATCGTGGAACAAACATGGGGTATTTTCGAATATGGTTTGTTATAATTTATTGTAATAAATTCGCATGAGGTATTAACGTTTTTATGACGTCAGTTTTTGGACCACTGTTTATTATATACGTGTATGTACTGGTGGTAATCCGAATTATTTTGAACGTGGACATGCATCAGCAAGTCCCAGTTCCAAATTTCTCATTTCTTGGAAGATTTGGTAATTTCCTAGAAATTGCAATGACCAATCTGAAGTGACAAACACATACTGGTTGATAACAGACAGATATAAGATTAAATTATGTTATCAAGCGAAACTGCACAGACGTTATTGGGACGCGATATCTAAATACGACAACACAAACTGGGCAACTGCGAGTCGCTCTCGCACACGAAGGGTTTAACACTAAAAACGCCGAAAACAATACGTTTCTTGTATGGTTTCTTTAATTTTTAACTATATTTTACTTGTTGTTATAGCAGCCGTGGTAATAATTACACGGTTTGTAAAAATTTCAATACTCAATACTCAAGTCTTTATTGCATTCCATATATATTACATAGATGGTGTAACAAGATAAAAGTTCAATATGGACCCTGTCGGGCACAGCAACATTAGGAGAGAGGAAGAGGGCTCAGTAGCAATTCAATAATATTATTATAAATCATTATTTTCAAGTGTGTGTTTACCAATTAGGTACGGTTCAAAGATACAGCCCTGTCACAGACAGACAGACAGGCTCCCATTGGCATCCTTTGGGCTCGGAACCCTTTATAAACACTACTTGATAATTTCTATCTGTTCAAGTATGTGGCGAAACCACGGCGCGATCTAATTAAATTCATTAAGTGTACAGAGTTGACCTATGTGCTCGATAGATGGCGTTGATGTCGAATGTAGTTACTACCATGATCTTTTTATTTTTACACTAGCTGAAACATGCAACTTCGTCTGCGTAACATTTTTGATTGATGCTCAGCTCCTATTAGTCGCAGCGTGTCACATAGCCTATAGCCTTTCTCGATAAATGGGCTATCCAACACTAAGAGAATTGAAATGAACGGTAATTTAAAAATGGCCAAACAGATAAAGGCAACTTAATTATTTGGTTACTTGAACGTAGGAAATTAGGTAAACTAACCGTATTATTAAGAAAACAAAAACCTAAGATGAATAATTATATAGGTGACACCTACTTATTTTATACCTGCTAAATCGAAAAAAAAAACATCAAAACAAAAGAAAAAAAAAACAAAAGCAATGTTACTGAAATATTAGACGAAATTCATAACCAATCGCGGTAAGTCTCGTTATAAAAATATTAGAAAAAAAAACAACCTTTAAAAGAATTCACAAAACAATACCCAATAGAAAACTACTACAAAATGAAAGTGTATTTAAAAAGTATTATTATACGATGAGATATCGCAAAAGCAAATTCAAAAAATCTGTTCGTCGAGTTCAACCGTTCCGTAAGGGGCCGACCACGCATGGACCACGCGTCTGAGCCGCGCGCAGGCTGTACAATAGACATATGCTGGCGCGGACTTTTTTTAGAACTTTTAAAGAGGAACAATTCCACATACATGATGTTTACGTAACTTAAACCGTTTATGCAGCGCACGCAACGCAAGCTCTCAAAAAGGAATAATTTTTCCCGTTTTTGCAACATTTTTCATTGATGCTCCGCTCCTATAGCTTATAGCCTTCCTCGATAAATGGGCTATCCAACAATAAAATTATTTTTCAATTCGAACCAGTAGTTCCTGAGAGAACAAAAAAACTCTTCAGCTTTATAACATTAGTATAGATTAAGTATATACATTATAATAATTAAAATAAGTAAAATAAACTAACTACAAACTATAAAAGGGCATCAAAAAACTCCTCGTCAACGCTGTCAGCCGGTAATGTGCCCATGAGACTGGCGGCGTTTCCACGTTGTATGGCAACACTTAGCCTCTGGCCAAGGTAAAAGCCAGCCCTTGGGTCACGGTAAGCGACAACTAGTTTTAGTTTAGAAAATCATTTATTAGCGGCAGGATATTGCTGCATGTCAGATTGATCATCGAACTATTCTCGCCGGAATATAACAGAAGATTTGTCTTAGCACATCAATGTTCTCGCATAGGACGCGGCCATCTTGAACAAGGCAGGCACGTAGAGGCTACTGAGATGCCGATGGTCAGCTGTAAGCCAATATAAATTCCGCCGTCCGCCCGGCACCGGGCGGCTCCCGGGCCGCACGCCGGGCCGCACGCCGGGCCGCACGCCGGGCCGCACGCCGGGCCGCATGCCGCGCCTGCGGCCGCGTCTTCAGAACAACGCTAATAAGCGAGACTTGCATTCTCACTCAACGTGTACTACAAAAGGAACATTACACGTACAAGACTCATTACTTTAAAATTAGCATAACGTTAAACTTTTATGATAACAACCGACATCATACTATCGTTGTAAGGATCTCTGAATAAATCGGAATGAGTTGGTTATCATTGTTTATCTAATAAACTATCTAAATCAAAAGTAACATTTATTTCTTTTAGTATTTATGAAACCAGGCGGTATCAGCAGTGACACCGTGTACTGTGTTTAACCGAGCATTATGTGACAGGTATAAGTTTTATATACGAGAACGTACATAATACAAACTACTAATAATAGACAATAACGTACATACTTCACCACCTCTCTCTCTCTCTCGTCATTATTACTGTATCCCTACGACGTAGCACGCACTACTTCGTAGCAGGTGCTGCGCTGTAGCATGTGTTTGTCGTAGCATATGCTACGTCGTAGCACGCCACCACCGACGAGCCACGACAGTTGTAGAGCTGTACTACAGAGGACTATATGTTTTTACTATATGTAGTAACTCGGATATTTTCGTTGAGACGACACTAATGCTAATGTGTAAATAATATAAGTGATTTTGAATCGATATGTGACTGCCACACAAACGATGTCCGATACTGTCAGCGTCCGAGCAGGCCTCGTGTCCCGGTTCAGGTCACTTATTGGGTTCTCATCATGAGGAAATAATAGTAATAAATTCAAGTATCTAGATCTTGCTCGCGAGGTTGTCGACATGTGGGACGTGAATACAGCAGTCATTGTGCCGATAGTCGTATCAGCCAATGGTTTAATAGCCAAGAGCCTCGACCAACATCTGAAGAGGCTCTCGCTTGGCGGCTGGATCAAGGGCTTGATTCAGAAAGCAGTACTTCTGGACACGGCGCGTATTGTTAGGAGGTTCCTCTCTCAAGAGCCCTGACCACCGGTAGCTCGGACCCTGTTCCCGGTGCTGGTGGGCTACTATTTTATATATTTTTAAATGTTTTTTTATACTGATTTTGTATAGGGATATTTAAAAATGTTAAAATATGTAAGAAAAATAAATAAAGGAAATAATATTAAATTCATTGCTACAGGAATAACATACATGTTGCCAAAAACCCAATATTCTCCACCGCCTTCTCAATACAGACCAATAATATGCCTACAAGGTATAGTTTTGCATCCTCGTCAAATTCAAGGAGGTAACTATGCTAATGATTCTCGACCCGAATCAATAATAAAATGGTTAGGTAATTATCGGAAATCGGTAAGTGTACACCATCCGTATTAAAACGCGGCCCGTCTTATACTAGCCCTATACCCACACTTTCACACACACAAACAAACGCAGATGTTTATTCGACAAACGGGTGATTCTCCTCTTTTGAGAAGGGCTTCATTCTGAAATAGTGTCAAGTTAAAACAACGAAAAAAAGCAACATTTATTATTATTGACCAGGTACCCTAATTTATATTGATTATTTACGTCTTCTATGACAACCACCTGAATTTTGACGAGGATGCAAAACTACACCTTGTATACAAAATTCTAACATTAGCAATCACTACAAAAATCAATAAACACGTAGCACATCACAACATAATAGCAGAGGAACAAAAGGGTTGTAGGCGAGGCCACATGGGATGTAAGGAGCAACTAGTGATAGATTCGGTAATACACAAACATGCTGCCGCAAAAAATAGAAATTTACACTGCACCTACATAGATTATAAAACAGCTTTTGATAGCATTCCACACTCCTGGCTTATCCAAATTTTACAGATATATGTATGACGGCGTAAGCGATGGCTGAGCGATAGCGCCGTTGTCATTAGGGTTCGGTGGTACCGGGTTCATGATGAAATGTTAAAATAATAGTTTTGGTTTCGGTACACAAAAATCACAGTTTATTATTTAACACAAATTTACATTAAATAACACTAACAAATAATCTCCACAAAATGGGCAAACCGACAGTTTCGTTCTGAAGGAGTGACTTGGTTGGAGTTCCGAGCAAAAGTGATCTCGGCACAATCCCCACTCTACAAAACGACTCTGTCCACGTGCCGCCATTAAAACAACATCTGACGTCACGGCGTTTACCCCTACTACAATGGTCAAATCAGCAACTTGATGTTTAAAAGTTATCGCTTTCTCCGACACGGCCAGCCTGACAAGTTACACGTCCTCGTGAGTACCTGTAACCAAACAGTCAAATTTGGAGCAACAGTACAGGCTCGGTCAACCTGACCACATCTTTATGGAAAAGCATAACTTGAAAATAACAGTTATCAAACAAAAGGTTCCTCTAAGTCTCAATCATATTTACTCAGCAACTAAATCAACTTCGATCACATACAACGCTCATGGCCCAGCTGCCGCAGCAGCTAGTGACACTTATGCCACCCATATCGTCATCACCTCATGTGATACGACCACACACATCACATAGAGTCTGCGACTCCCAGGTCAGTACAAGACCAAAACAACAATAGTCTCCATTGAGACCCAGGTCCCCGCCGTACCACCAGCTGCCCATCGCCCCTGAACAGCTCACAAGTGAGCTGCAGTTACGACTACAGACTAGTGCGTACGGTGCGACCAAATAGCCATGGTATGTGTCTACTACTCGGTGGAGGTACTTTCATCACCGTCCTCTACGTTTAACTCATTAGGAACACTACTTAGAGGCATCTTTCGTATACGATCGTGAGCGTACTTGTAGGTTCTATTACCATTCAAAGATTTTAAAAAAAACGACACCGTCAAGTACTTCTACAACTTTAAACGGTCCCTTATATTTGGGGTCTAATTTAGTCTGATTCCGTTCTTTATTTTGAATTAAAACCAAATCACCAACACTGAAATTAACTACTTTGGCCTTATTTTTGTCAAAACGGGCTTTTTCATAAGCCGCACTCTTCTCAATACCGTCCACCGCGTGTTCTCTCGCTTCTGTTAGGTCAATTCCGGTTTCATCATGGTCATTATAAGCCATTAGCGTTAGAGGCCTAGCAACTTTTCCTATCAAAAGCTCTAAGGGGCTTGATTTCGTAACACGGTTCATTGTGCAGTTGATAGCCAACTGTACATCGTCCAAAGCATCCTGCCACGACCTTTCCGACGTCTCTACCGCGGTTAGCATACCCTTTAACAAACCCATCTCCCTTTCTACTTGACCATTCGCGCGACTAGATCCCGTAGCAATTAAAATGCAAGGAAATGTGTGAATCGCAAAACTCCTTCAACACTTTGTTGGCAAAGGAACGACCTTGGTCGGCGATTATACGACTAGGAGAGCCAAATAAAGCAACGCTGGACTTCAAAGCTTTAATAGTGCTGGCTGCTCATGGAGACTAAGCCTATGTGGGCGACGTTGTACCGTACGTGCTGGATCCACTAATCGAATGTTTAATTCACCCGTAGTCACTCGAGTTAACGGTAAACCATTGATAAAAGCATTCGAATACTCATTCAAAAGGGGACGTCAACCGGTCCTTGTTTTCGTTTGAAATATCAGAATCAACATTGTAAAGATCAATTACGGGAGGTAAATAGCAACAACCTACATTTGTGACTTTCGAAATACGTAGGGTAGATTCAGTTAAATGTACCGTATAGCCAAGTGTCAAAATATCGCGTCCGATCATAACATAGTATTTCATACAATCGTCGGGTAGTACGTAAAATAAAATTGACAGTTCGTTATTGTCGACCACAACATCACTAAGAATTTGTTCAGTGCTAAAAACATTCGAATTATTACCGATACCTATTACTTGCACGGTTGAAAGTGAACGTTTGCCCGAGAATTTATAAGCTACACTTTGTTTAACGAGAGAACACTCGGCGCCGGAATCAAAACAAAATGAAAACGACTCACCGGATTGTTCCAATTGCCCGCAAACACCTGCTATTTCGCAGCTATCGACGCGTCGCTCCGCCGTTGCGTTGGCAGCGCTGCCCGCCGACGATGACGCATTACCTTTCAGGGCTTTGCTCAGAGCTATAATAAGCGATGCACCCTCCAGTGGACGTTCGTCGCAAAAGTGATCTCGGCACAATCCCCACTCTACAAAACGACTCTGTCCACGTGCCGCCATTAAAACAACATCTGACGTCACGGCGTTTACCCCTACTACAATGGTCAAATCAGCAACTTGATGTTTAAAAGTTATCGCTTTCTCCGACATGTATAAAATTAACCCAAAAATAATTGACTTTTTGCAAAATATTATGGGCCGATGGAAAACTACCCTTCAGTTAAATTGCCACGATAACACTGTCACAACCAGACAGATAGCCATAAAAAAGGGTATTTATCAAGGCAATTCCTTGAGCCCTCTAAGGTTCTATCTCACTTACTGCAACGTTGCCAGGCCGGATATTGTCTAAAACATAAAACAGAAGAAACCACTATCTTACATCTTATTTATATGGACGACATTAAATTATACTCAAAAACTGAACAAACACAATCAGTTTGTTCCATAGATGTAATTGTGTCAGAATTACATCTATGGAACAAACTGATTTATATAAATATTTAGGATATAGACAGCTACTAAACAAACACTGAACACATAATACAAGAGAAGAGTAGTCGCAGTATGTAAAACCCTACTCTCCGGAAAACATCTACTAATGGCATTGAACACCTACGCGATTCCAATATTGACTTACACATTTGTGGTGAATAAATGTTCAAAAACTGACATCGAGCAGATAGAGAGAACAACACGCACGACATTAACTAAACATAATAACCTACATCCTAAATCTGCAATAGAAAGGCTGACCATCAAACTCAAACTCAAAGCATTTATTTCAATTAGACCATTACAGGCACTTTTGAATGTCAAAACACAAAAAATAAACTAAGCTACAGTCCCTGTCACAGGGCATAATAACTTGTGAAAGTACTGTAGTTGCCCATTCGAAAGCGTAGATCCTATGGAGAAGAATGGGCAAAAAACTCAATGGACACTCTTTTAAATCAATGTTTTTACAAAATCTTGGTTACATCATTCATGTCAAGATTATACATACATGTGAGAACGATGTAGAAAGACGTGCGAGTAAGAGCGTCCAGAGTAAAAAGATAAAATCAACAATTCAAAAATACAATAATCCATGGCAGCTGCGAGATGACCAGTCCCTACTGACAGCGCCCGTTCACGAACATGACGCATGGATCAGCCATCATTCAACTCAACCATTTTGAAGGGAACTAAACGACCCGACACACGCGCCACCATCAGCGAGACATTTTAGTGACCATAACATTCTCTCAGCCACCAGGGAAAATGCGAGTCAATAAAAGATGTAAATGGTAGCTTTATCGTACATAGTACTCACACAATGTGCTATGCAATTATACAATACTAAGAGATTGAATCTATACAATGCAAAGATATGTTTACAATTTTCTGCAGCTTCCACAATAACTTCCCATGGTAACCAATAAGTTTGCCCCTATGGTTGTGGAGCAGGACCAGCATTGAGCCAAGCATTTTTATCATCAATGTAATCTCCCAACTTATAGTATGCTTGCCCACATAGTGTGCGTTTTATACAAGATTTAAAATTCATCTCATTCAGTTGTAGAATGCCGGGAGGAATTTTATTGTAACATTTTAAACAGTACCCCATGAAAGATAAGTCTACTTTAGATAGCCTGAAACCTGGCTGAACTAGATGGTCCCTGGTTCTAGTATTATAGTGGTGTCTGTCGCCTCTTTTGCTAAATAAATGCAGATTTTTCCTAACGTACATGATGTTTTCATAGATGTATTGGCAATCGCGCCTAAATAGATTATATATGGCCCTGATGGCTCTTTTCTGCAGAATAAATATAGACTCGATGTCTGCAGCCCGTCCCCATAGTAAAATACCGTAAGACATAATACTATGAAAATAACTAAAATAGACCAGCCTCGCCGTATCTACATCAGTAAATTGACGGATTTTCCTAACAGCATATGCTGCTGAACTCAGCCGTCCTGCAAGAGATGTTAAATGAGGACCCCATTGTAGCCTTGAGTCGAGCGTGATCCCTAAGAAAACAGTTTCATCGACGAATTCTAGTTTCTCTTGATTCAATACTATGTCCGTATGTATGTATGTACCTACTATGTTATTATGTGTATGTGTATGTATGTACTAGTTTTGACAATCGGTCGATCGGTGATGATAAATGATAAATGATGTTTATTTTGCGAATAGGTTTTTACAAACACTTTTACACGTCTTCTTTTTTAAAACTAGATGAGGCCGGTGTTTCGTATCTGACTACTGTGAGAAGAAACAACCGAAACAAACTCAGAGGTCATAGTCTCTTTTAAGGTCCAGACATAATCTTGATAAACTCACATGAGGACTATGCAGATGAGTGTCTGAGATGGTCTTTTGAAGAAAGAACCACACAGATTTGAGTAGACCTGTCCAGCCAGTGCAAGCATTTGTCAGTTATCGTGTAGCTCGACTCAACTCAAGGAGCTCAACGAAACGACGAACAATACCAAATAAAGGACATTTGTGTAGGTCGCTTATAGTACTCAAACTGCCAGACAATAGTAAAAACAAACAAAAAACATAAAAATTACCCACATTGTCCTCACATTCACACTAATCAAATAAAATCAATAATACTTACAAAATAAATGTTCATAAAAATCATTAAATGTCACACATAATAAAAAAATGAAAAAATAAGAATAAAAAAAGTAAATAAGCATTCATGTCAAATAATTAAATGTCAAAGTGTATAAAAGAAAGGAATAAACAATAAACAAATGAAAAACTTGAAATCTCGACATTCATTGAGCAAATTTGATTGGAGCAGCTTAATCCCAAGCCTTTTTATCTTCGAGATAGTGATTAACGTTATAGTAGGCTTTTAGGCATAGTTTCCGTTTTATAAACGATTTGAATTTATTTAGGCTTAGTGCTTGAATATGGCTCGGAAGTTTATTATAAAAACGTATACATTGGCATCAAAACGTACCCCCTATTTTTTTGAGCCTCGTTGCAGGAACAACAAATTTGTGTTTGTTCCTCGTATTTATATTATGGATATCACTGAATTTTTTAAACAAATTAACATTTTTATGTGCATATAAAAGGTTTTCATAAATAAACTGAGAGGGGACAGTAAGTATATTAATTTCTTTAAATTTTTCTCTGAGGGAGTATCTGGGACTTAGTTTATACATTGAACGAATTGCCCTTTTTTGCAAGATAAAAATTGTTTGAATATCGGCGGCACTGCCCCACAAGAGAATACCGTACGACATCACACTGTGGAAATAACTAAAATAAAACAAACGAGCTGTCTCTAAATCAGTAAAATCACGAATTTTTCTAACGGCGTATGCTGCAGAGCGAAGCTTTTTTGATAATTTATCTATGTGGGGGCCCCACTGAAGTTTGGCATCCAAAGTTATGCCTAAGAACACTGTGTTATCTTCCGGTTTCAACTCTTCATCCTTGATTTGTCCTTGACCTTGGCACAGGGTTGCTTGTTGCAATCGATGGAATTAACAATTCACTCGCATAACCAATACAATAGCAACATGAAGATGGACCTTGCCATGAATATACCGTCGCTTAACTCGATGGTAAATAACATTGTCAACATAACACATAATATGTCGCACGTGATGTTACCAGAAACTGCGGAATTGGAGGAAATCGACAAGCGATTAGCTATTATGAAAACACGAGAAAATCAGCTCCCATCAACCATTTCCACTCATGACATACACCAATACGCCGTCTCTTATGCTATTGTGGGAGTAATCGTCATTGTCTCTGTGGGGTGGTTTGTAAAGAGATGCGGACCATCTTGTCGCTCAAAACATACTACGAGCCATCTAGCTACGAACAATCAGCTTGAAGAGATTGAACTGCAACCGATACAACATAGAAAGCAAGAAGAAAACATTCACACGGCGAGCCAAGCAGAACTGCAAACGGGACGTCCACGTTATGCAGACAACGTCGCATTCAACTTCGAATAATTTAATCTATTATTTGTTTCTTTGTAATAGGGTTTCTTCTCTTGACAAGCTTTCATTAATCTTCCGTACATCTTTGTGGGGTTGCCAACATGTACGGTCTCATCAACCGTACATTTACTTTGCGAACGCAGCAACCTACTTGGATGTCGTGCGTCACAAATATTACGCTATAATATTGTCACTTTTCGCACTAGGCAGGGCGAGTCAGACAACAACTGTGGAACTAACCACTTGTCAAGAGAAAGAATCGCTACCGCTTTAACTTGTACCTTTTACATTTTAATATAACTTTAAACTCAACTTGAACAGCAAGTTGAGTTTACTCCACAACTGAACCAACATCAACTAAGTGATAGTGTACGGTGCCTACAACCATGTAAAAATGGAACAAGACCGACCTGAAAAATTTGCCAAGGATTATAAACACCACTCTCACTAAACATAGGAGACACCATCCTAGGTCATGTGTACAGAGACTCACACTACCAAGGAACGATGGAAGGAGAATAGTAGATATCACTAACCTACATAACAAACAAATAACATCATTAAGAACATACTTTGATAATAAAAGCTCCACTTCAACCCTACACAAAGCAATAGCCTATAATGATAAAAAAAACTTACCCCTTTGAACATGTATGACAGGACAAGACAGAGTAATGAACAACAGACTGACCGACAGACAAAAATCTTAGAATGGACACATAAGTCATTGCATGGGAGACACCGACATGACCTTAATCTACCTAACGTCGACAAATTAGCGTCGAACGAATGGTTAAGGCGTGGAGAACTGTTCCCTGAGACGGAAGGATTCATGATAGCGATTCAGGACCAGGTCATAGAAACCCGCAATTACCAGAAACACATAATGAGAGTTCCTCAAACGGTAGACATATGTAGGCGATGCAATAGTTCTTCGGAAACCATTCAGCACATCACAGGTGCGTGTAAAGCAATAGTCTAGACCGATTATAAGCACAGGCATGATCAAATAGCGAACATAATCCATCAAAGATTAGCAATAAAATAAAAATTAATCCCTACCCCACCTGTGCCTTATTATAAATACCAGCCTGAAGTTGTCCTTGAAAACGCCACTCACAAATTGTACTTCGACCGAGGAATCTTCACAGATAAAACAATACACTACAATAGACCAGACATCAAATTATTAGATAAACATAACAAAACCGCGCAAATAATAGACACCGCCGTACCAAACACTCACAACCTACAAAATACAATAGCAGAAAAACTTTTCAAATATACAGATCTTAAAATAGAAATGTAAAGTATGGGGCACTTAACATCGTGCCCTGCATGTCCTGATGGTTGTTGCTACAGGAACTGATGGACGCTACTAAAGGCGCCAAACTAGTGGCTCAATTCTGGGCTGACACAATTTAGATTGCCATCGACACGCTAAAAAGAAGAAGCCGAATGTGGTGTCTTAGCAATGTTGCCATAGTCCCTATTGTGTTATCAACAACAGGAGTTATTCCGAAGCAACTCCACCAGTCTTTAAAAACACTTGACTTACCACCATACATATACCAAAGTCTACAGAAAGCCGCAATACTGAATACATGCAGGATTGTCAGAAAATTTTTGCAAAATGAAAATGGATCTGTCGTCACCACCACCAACACACAACCTCGAGTCACCGCACACACACACACAGTTTAATAGACACAGAAACTCATCATCGCAAAATTCAATTATATCATCACCTCATCAGGTCACCACATTCCCGGGGTAGTATTTGGCTTTGGCTCGTACTATTCGTTAAATCCAGCAACTGACTTGGCTCGCGAGGTTGTCGACTTGTGGGAAGTGGACACGGCGATCATTGTGCCGATAGTCGTTTCAGCCCATGGCTTAATTGCCAAGAGCCTCGACCAATACCTGAGGAGGCTCTCGTTAGGCGGCTGGATCAAGGGCTTGATTCAGAAAGCTCTGCTCTGGAGCCCTGACCGCCGGTAGCTTGGACCCTGTTCCCGATACCGGTGGTCTACAATTTTTTTATATTTTTAAATGTTTTTTTATTTTGAATTTTATATAGGAATATTTAAAAATGTAATTAGTAAGTAAGAAAAATAAGTAAAGGAAATAATAATATACTAAAATAATATAAAATAATATAATATATTATATCTATATCTATACTAATATTATAAATGTGAAAGTTTGGATGGATGTTTGTTGCTCAATCACGCCGGCTGAACGGATCTGGATGAAATTTGGCACAGAGATAGATTATAGTTTGGAATAGCACATAGGCTACTTTTAATCCCGGTAGAACGACCCCTGGGTCAATTATCGAACTCCACGCGGGCGAAGCCGCTGGCATAAGCTAGTAATATCATAAATGCGAAAGTTTGGATGGATGTTTATTATTCAATCACGCCAGAACGGCTGAACGGATCTGAATGAAATATAGCACAAAGATAGATTATAGTCTGGATTAGCACATAGGCTATATATTATCACGCTAATAACTTAGGGGGATGAGCAATATTGCATTATGTCCATATTCCTCACTGTTTGACCACTGATAACTGTCAAAACATGCATTAGAATAGAATGGCTATTTTAGACCATTTGTCACCGAAGTAAGTGGCCTGACGGTTTAGCGACCGCCTTGTAAACCGGGGTTTCCAGGTTCGAATCGCAGCCAGTCTCCACTCTTTCTGTTTTTTAATGCTATATGATTTCCAAAAAGAATAAACATTTAGGTATATTGTTAGGTAGGTATTTTGTTTTAATTTAATTATTAATGATTTTCAAATCATGACAGTAGTTTTATATATACCTACTTTTAGTTTTTTTTTAGCCATGTAAAAGACAGGTGTTCATAAATTACAAAATAAAAATTGACCAATACTATCAAAAAAAAATTTTTGATTTTACTTTGGGCTCGACCCTCAACTTTGGGTTCTATATCGGGACCAAGGCCCAATTAGCCGCTAGAAAGCTGGGTGTTCTCGCAAAGTTGCGATAGTACTTCACGCCGGAACAGCTGCTCACATTATACCAAGCACAAGTTCGATCGCGCATGGAGTACTGTTCGCACCTCGGGATGGATTAGCTAAGTAACAGCTGCAAGCGTTGGAAGCTATTGGGCGATGTGCCAAGAGGTTCATTGACAACGACTCCCTTGTCAAAGCTAAGCTCTAAAGCCTTGAACATCGCCGCAAAGTTTCCAGCCTATCGGTTTTTTATTGGTTACATTTCAGTGACTGTGCTTTGGAATTACACAATCTAATTCCCCCATCCCCGTTCTACCATCGGACGAGCAGAGATACGGCGAAGCGTCACCGTTAATATGGTTGAAGTTCCGTGGACCCGAACAAAGCGCTATGCTTCCACATTTATTGTGAGAACCGTCAGTCTGGAATTCACTGCCAGCTTCTCTGTTCCCTGATCATTATAATCTACATCTACTAAATCAAAATCATTTATTTGCATAAATAAGGTACAGTAAATTGTCTAAAATTGTTCTCTTATTCTGCCTTTAATTTCGGCGTGCAAATCAAGGTTCGAGCGAATCGGTTTCTTCTAGGCAAGCGTGCTCCACCCTAGGCCGCATCATCGCTTCACATTAGGCAAGTTACGGCCACACGCAAGCCTATTTAGTATATATATAAAAAAAAAACAAATTATAATTTTATTTTGATAAATCCACTACGTTGTTAATTTGTTCGGTGCGGGAATCCAACCCGCGACACGCAGCGCAGCAGTCAATCGCTCAGCCACTGCGCCAACATTGCCATCACATTGCATTAATAATTGTGCTGAATCTTCTGTTGGCCCAACTCCTGCGGTCCTCGCGGAGTAGAGCCTATAGAAGATTCATATGGCTGTGACTGTGGTTTCCGGGGGGGAGTGAGGTGTAAAACTCCCCCGTTACGAAATGCGCGCGTGGAACAGTGGAACACTACGCGCCGCCACGCCGTCTCGGGTCCAGTGTGATGGGAGGTGACGGATGTCCCCTAATCCATCACCCCTGGACCTGCCGACGCCCAGTGCGTCTGCTGCAGGATGGGCGGGATCCCGTCATTTCCCTCACCATATTCGAAGCTTCCTTCTGTTACATGACACTTTCGCAGAAAGACTTCATCGCATCTCAGGACTCTGCGCTGCCGACCATCGAGCGAACAACGTTCGGCAGCGACAGGTCTCCTCCAACCTCTGTAAAGAGGGCACGGCGTGGGTCATCTCACGCAGCACACTCGGCCAGCGTATGCCGCGCCGTGTTCTCCAGATAATGGACTCAGTGATAGCAGTGGACGCAGTAATGGCAAGCGAAGATATCCCACATGCAACATCACTAAGAACAGCGGCCGGGGAGTCTTTTTGCAGCAGAACAAGTTAATAGTATGGGACGAGTGCTCAATGTTGCACAAGCATGCATTAGAGGCGTTGAACCGCAGCTTGCAGGAAATCCGCGGCAACCAGGCGCTGATGGGCGGCGTTGTTATTTTTCTCGCAGGTGTTTTCAGACAGACACTGCCAGTTATCGAGAGGGGCACACCGGCGGGTAAAATAAACGCATGTCTCAAGGCGTCGCCACTGTGTCCAGAATCGAAAAGCTCCCAGCTTACTTGCAACATGCGCGTCCAACTGTACAACGACCATGTATCAGGTGTCTTTGCGAATAAGCTGCTGCAAATGGGAAAATATTCTATAAGTTTCTTATGGAATCTGGCGCAGATTTGAAAATACAATTTGCCGATGAATTTTCCCATTCAGTGGCTACACAGGATGAACTTATCATGCACGTATTTTTTTTTACAATTTGGAGGTTAATATAAATAATGGAGAGTGGCTGTGTGAGAAGGCAGTGCTGTCGCCAAAGAACGAGTGGATTAGTAAAATTAACAAAAAAATTAGACCGTCGATATACATATATGTAGATGATCGTCGGCGATTCAAAAGTTTACACATCATACACACTGTGATGGCTAATAACGATAGTACTGTTTTCAACTCCGGTTGACTGAAGCTTTATGTTGCGTTCCAGTTCTGCTGATGCAAAACCTGGATGCACGCAGACTGTGCAACGGCACCAGGCTTCGTATCACAGAGCTGGGCAGTAACATTATAAAAGCCGCCATTATTACAAGATCTGCTAAAGGCGAGAGCGTTTTAATTGCCCGCATACCCATTATTCCAAATAACTTGTCATTTCAATTAGACAGGTTGCAATTTCCCTTAAAATTGACTTTTACTATGACGATTGACAAATCCCAGGGACAAACCTTAAAAGTGCCAGGCATTAATTCAAGCACTCCTTGCTCCTCACATGGTCAATTATACATATATTGGTTGTTCACGTGTTTCAAGTGCCTAAAACTAGCATGTGCTGACGGAAAATAATAAGTCCTATATAGAACGGTAATATTGTATACAGAACGGTATTGGAATAAATAAATAACTAGCGCCCAGCAAGGCGTTTGATTGTACACTTTCAAAAAAATTAATGTATATCATCAAAATGTTCAAGTTTTTAAGCCATATCGTCTCCTCAACGCCACTTAATTTTGTTTCGGACCTCTGCCACCCAGATTTACAGCGCCTAGTCCTCATCCACATAACATAACATCACGCCTGCAATCCCCAAAGCGTTAGGCAGAGGTGTACCTAATCGTACACCCACATTTCGCCAGTTATGTTGAAGTCCCATGTAGTAGGGAGCTAGCCTATTGCACAACTTTAGATTCCGATCGCGACCACTCGGCCAAAGAGGCAGTCTCACATATACACATCAAAATTTCCACGCGAACGAAGTCACGGACAACAGCTAGTAATAAATAAAATAAAGACTGATAAAATGATAATAAAAACTGTTATAAATAGGTAACATAACATTACACTTTAGTACAAATAAAATTAATTACCATGGCGGAACGATACGTGAGTGAGTGATCAGTGGCATTCAATTACGATAGCATTATATTGACTAATTAGCTGTTGCCCGCGACTTTGTTCGCGTGGACGAAGTTTCATACAAACTTTTAACCCCTATTTAATCCCTTCGGGGATGAAGTTCCAAAAATCCCTTCTTAGTGCAAAATTTCATGATTCTAGACCCAGCGGTTTCAGCTGTGCGTTGATCGGTCAGTCAGTGAATCAGTCAGCCAGTCAGTTTCTTACCTTATATAAACTAGCTGTTGGCCGCGACTTCGCTCGCGGGGACGAAGTACCTATCATACAAAGTTCCATAATTTATATAAGCCGCGTAAGGTTAGATTCCGTGGGAATATCGGGATAAAAAGTAACAGCTATGTACTTATCAAGTGTCATCGCAATCGGTTCAAAGTTTTTGCGTGAAGAAGTAAGAAACATATTATGTACATTCTTACTACCACAAACATTCACAATTCGAGTAGGATTTGATTAATGGAGACGCTGTAATAAAATCTTTCATAGCTAATATTTCATTTACTTATACATATTGGATGAAGGAAAAAAAAAAGACCGGCCAAGTACGAGTTAGGCTGTTGGACAGTCGGACACACTATTCTGTAGCACCAAAACAATATAATAACAATATGGCGCTCATTCAGATGTAAATTTACACTCAACAGCAAAACTAAATTTGTTTTTCTTAGTATGTTAATGAAAAACAAAGTTACTGCTGCAGTTTGGAGAAAAGTGCCATATCTGAAAAACAGAATATCAAATCTTGTTCAAACCCATTTTCGTTGAAAGTTTTTTTGTATATTCTACAAACTTCATTTTTTACAGAATTTTCCTCCTTTAGAAATTAGAGGGGGGAGGGACACAATTTTTACGGCTTTGAAAGCAAATATCTCATCAACCATTGACTTGAGAATAAAGTGTTTTAGGAATCTTTATTTAATTTTTTAAGAGCTTTCGATAAACACCCCACACAGTTATAAACATTGATTTTTTTCATGTACTTATAGAGAGCCACCCCAATATTTTTTTTTCATAATTTTACATCATTTTTGTGTAGCGGTTTATAGAAGACACCTGTCCTCCAAATTTCAACTGTATCGTGCCTGTAGTCTCGGAATGAAATGGCTGTGACTTACGGACGGACAGACAGACGGACTTACCGAATCTATAAGGCTTCCTTTTTTGCCATTTGCCAAAAACAAAAACAGCTGTTCCATACATTTTGACAGTGTAGGTATTGCACTTTTGAAGGAAACAGCTGTTTTTTTTTTAAATACCAATGAAATAATTCTATGTAGGTTCAGAAGGATGTACTGAGTATGTGGATAAATGTCATGTAACATATGTAGCTTTAATTCCGCGAAAAAGATCCAGGTCTGGTTGCAGGATGCAGTACCGCCCTCCCGCCCGCATAAATATGCACATGCAGGAAAAGCTTAGCATGCCATACACCCAAACCTATACCACGGTAATATTATCTATACAGTATTCCAACTTCATACAAACGGACGAAGCGCGAGCTATGCCTACGCGCCTCGATCTCGGCATGCGCTCGGCATGCAGACAGTCGCGACTGACAACAAATATTTACCCTATTTTTTACCTACGAATTTTATTTATTCAAACTTTTACTTATTATTATTATTATTTTTTTTGTAAATAAGAACATAAATTGTTTTAAAAGTTAACGCCAACTTGTTGTATTTCCCTCATAACAGGTGTCACTAAGAGGAACATAACGTCAGGTTAAAATGTAATATAAAATAAACATAAGTAAATCCGTATAAAGTGATTTATTTGAATGGAATTAAAAAGATTTATAAATCAATCACAAATCAATAATAATTAACGAAGTTGGGTTTCTTTCTAAGGTTTAGATCAACAAATTCATGTTTGAATAAATTAAAAATGACTTTAATATTAATCATAATTATAGCTATACTTGCAATATATTATTATGTACTCGTACTTATTTTATGCATTCGTAGTTTAGTCATCCGTGTACGTTCAAATTCAAATTCAAATTAAATTTTACTACAACAATTGCACTCGGTTCAAAGTGGGTTAGTTTGACTATAGCGCAAGAGAACGCGCCAGCGTTACGCACACACTTACGCACGCTTCTGTGTGCGTAAAAAATGCATTGAATTACCTAAACTTGACTTCGCGCGATAGACATAAACGCTTTTAATAGGCGATTGTCATTTTCTACTGAAGACTCTTCAATACGACGTATTTCGGCTGCCCTCGCCTTGGACATATATATATGTATATGATATATCACTTAAGGTTTAAGCTTAAGGAATAAGGATCTCTATTTTTTTTTAAATAAATTATAACCTATGTTACTTCTTAATAATTTAACTTTCTATTGGTGAAAAAATGGTTAAAATCGGTGCCGTAGTTTCGGAGCCTATTCGGTACAAACAAATAAATCCTTCCTCCTTATAATATTAAAAATTAATATTATAGTAATATAGTATTAATACGTAGATATATATATAAAAGATGTCTCTATGGTGACTGTTACTGAATGGTATCCGTTATGTTTTACGAACAAGATTAGTAAGAAAGTGGCCGCTATCAGCGCTGGGGGTTGACACGCGCTGACCAACACCGTGGGTTATCAACATGTACTGCAGTAAAGACACAGCTGTCTTGCGGGAGCTATGTTACGCTACGTCGGTGTCGCTGCGACAATGAACGACTTAGTGCGACGGCTGTGTTCCTAGGAAACGAGCGAGTGCTAATCTTGAGGGATCTGTCCCAAGCCACTGATCACGCCGTTCAAGTGGCAGTTCCCGTTGATGCTCATCAGGGTGCACCCGTAAAGCGGTCTCCAGCTGTCGCCAGCGCTGTCTGGCGCACATTGATGATTGCCGCCTGCCAGCGTATTGTACTGATTAAAACACTGCATACTTTCCTTGAGTCTGCGATAGATTTACTCATGGGGGCGTTTACAATATGTGATTAATTTTGTAAACGCCTAAAATTAATTTCTATTTACCAGACTGCGCCAGAAGGAGGGTTATGTTTTTTGAGAGTATGTATATATGTATAATTGTTTGGTACGCTCTAGGGCCTGAACGGCTCGATGGATTTTAGCTTCAAAGGTGTCGTTAGATTCGTATTTACTATGAGAGTGACACTGTGTATATCAAAATAAATAAAAAACAAAATGGCGGATTTTTGGTGACAAATTCAAATGTTTGGCACGCTCTGAACGGCTCCATGGATTTTAGCTTCAAAGATGTCGTTAGATTGGTATTAATTGTGAAAGTGACACCGGGCATAAATTTTGAATCAGAACTCAACATAAGCTGGGAGTACCTCTACGCGGTGAAGGCGGTAAAAAAATGTTTGACTAATCGTCTGAAAAATCTTTCACATTTGTAAACTAAAAAGCTGGAAATAAAAAAAAAGTATTCAAAAAACCTAAAAAACCTGACTGCACTAAAAAACTTAAGTTTTTAAAAAACGTAATATTTTAAATTTATAAAAGTTGGAAGCGGGCGGGACCCATTTGAGTTTGAAAATATAAAAATGGAATGTTCTTAGCTTTTCAGTGTTTTTTTAACTTAATTTTTTTACCGCAGTCGGGTATTTTAGTATTTTTTTTTGTAAACTACAGATCCGATTCCAACAAATAAGGTGTCCAGGAAATATTTCATATAAGTGTGGTACTACGAAGCCATTTCGGTAGTGGGGTTATAGTTTTTTTGCTTTGACAAGGAAGCAACGCGGAAGTTTCTTTCTGGTTTTTACTCGTACATGCGCGAGTACTTGGTATAATGTAGTCCAGTAGGAACGCGGGAGCTCGGGAGCGTGGGACTGGTCTCCAGAGACGAGTGTTACCTGAGCGAGCAAACATTACATTTAATTTGATGGCTTACACTTTGTAGCGCGTTATTAAAACATCACATGGGGAAGGAGCAGAAGCCTCACTCCGAACAATGCGAAGACAAGTTCATTAACAAAACAACGAAGTAAAAGAGCGCGTCGCTCGTGAATGAATGATACTGCAGACTGTTTCCTTTCACTTCACTGAGTTGTCGTAGAGGAATGATCCCCACCGGTGTCTCTGTGTCTCGCAGTGTCACAGTGAGGCTACTGTAATGATCTCCGCCGGTGTCTGTGTCTCGCGGTGTCACAGTGAGGCTATTGTAGTGATCTCCGTCGGTGTCTGTGTCTCGCGGTGTCACAGTGAGGCTATTGTAGTGATCTCCGTCGGTGTCTGTGTCTCGCGGTGTCACAGTGAGGCTATTGTAGTGATCTCCGCCGGTGTCTGTGTCTCGCGGTGTCACAGTGAGGCTATTGTAGTGATCTCCGCCGGTGTCTGTGTCTCGCGGTGTCACAGTGAGGCTATTGTAGTGATCTCCGACGGTGTCTGTGTCTCGCGGTGTCACAGTGAGGCTATTGTAGTGATCTCCGTCGGTGTCTGTGTCTCGCGGTGTCACAGTGAGGCTATTGTAGTGATCTCCGTCGGTGTCTGTGTCTCGCGGTGTTACAGTGAGGCTATTGTAGTGATCTCCGTCAGTGTCTGTGTCTCGCGGTGTTACAGTGAGGCTATTGTAGTGATCTCTGTCGGTGTCTGTGTCTCGCGGTGTCACAGTGAGGCTATTGTAGTGATCTCCGTCGGTGTCTGTGTCTCGCGGTGTCACAGTGAGGCTATTGTAGTGATCTCCGTCGGTGTCTGTGTCTCGCGGTGTCACAGTGAGGCTATTGTAGTGATCTCCGTCGGTGTCTGTGTCTCGCGGTGTTACAGTGAGGCTATTGTAGTGATCTCCGTCGGTGTCTGTGTCTCGCGGTGTCACAGTGAGGCTATTGTAGTGATCTCCGTCGGTTTCTGTATCTCGCGGTGTCACGGTGAGGCTATTGTAGTGATCTTCGCCGGTGTCTGTGTTTCGCTGTGTCACAGTGAGGCTACTGCTCAGCGACCGCGTGGTTATCATAACGGCGTCATACGACATTACAGGCGTCACATTACCGTTACACCGTCATTAGCGGCTCCACTAACACTAACTGAATACTGCGCGATATCTTGTGGTGTCGTCACAACTACGTAAAGTATGGGTATTACTTGAACATATCTTGACAAATTGTGGAATTTAAAACTATATGTTCAGGAACGAGGTAATGTGAGCTCAAACAACTCTAACAATTATATAGCTATAAGTTATAACCGCCCAACACCGCTCCGAACTGCACCGCACCACTCCGCTCCGCTTCGACCAGCAAGTGAAGGCAGTTTATTTGCCGCTCACTTTATAACTGTCGTTCAATTTGTCGGCCCGCCGAGAGCGCTGCATGTGAGATGTTATAAATGTGATCTAAGCGCACAAGCGATCCTGCGAAGCGACGAGCAGCAGGGGCGGGAGCGGGGGCGGGGGAATGTGTCCATTGGTGCACCGTGCGCCATATATGCAATGTCGTGCGATCGGCGGGTGTACAGTGGTCGCCTGTCTCGCCAGATGCAGTTATTGATTACTATTTGCAATATAAATAGTGCAATCAAGAAATACCTGTTGGTGATTATGTGACTATGACTTGACTTGTAAACCACGGCTACATTGGATCCACCGAATCCAACCGATGACCGATGGTTTCCGATTTGGAATTTAGTTAAACATCGTCTTAAAAACGTTTAATTTAGAAGCCATGATAAAATTTATAACTGGCAGAGGACATTAGAATGTGGATATGTACAAGTGACGCAACGGCTTGTGGAGAGCAGTGCTTCCGTGCGGCAATACGATGTTGATGAGAGCAGCTCACTGATATTGAATCTGATCTGTTATCTCCGCTGGTTATAATTCATGAGAAGTATTCCGCATCGCGTCGCCGCCCGGCGCCGGCCGCTCGCTCCCGACGCATGAATAATCGCCGGAGATATAAAATTGAAACCACGTACGACCAGCACATAACTACTGATATTCAATTAAATTTGAACATTTTTAACCTACCTAGATGTAACAATCGTTTTAAAAAGCTGAATACATTTTCTGAGTTAAATTGCCAGTTCAAAGTTCAATTGACAGTTCCTTGAGCAGGGCGCGCACAATGAAATGAAATGAAGTTGCGCGTGTCGCTGTCAGCTAAACAAAGGAATAATACAATAAGCTCACCTTTTGTCTTATAGTAATTTTTATTTTATTTTGGTTTTCATCAAAACACGTTTCATTGGCTACTTAATGGCAATGTGTTTCCGGAGCCTGACACTAGCGAAGGGAGTGCTACGCACGCAGCAATAACGTAGCGCTGGCGTAGCTCTACATCGAGCTACGCGACTGCTACGCCAACGCTACGTTACGTTACGAAGCGTTGATTGAATGCAATTTGGAGCAATCCGTCGACGGCGCTTTTTGCGGCCCTTTGAGGTTAGCTCCAATCGCAGGTTTTTGTGCACTGGTCGACCCCCCCCCCGTCTCCGCTCACTCACCCGCGTCTCTCTCGTCCCGCATGTATGACGCGAACAGTTTTGATCGGAACACGCTTTTAGTTATTGGTTTCAATATTTGGAAATGGAGCACTCATGATTATGGGGTCCAACTGAACATAAACCTACTGACTATAAAATGTACTATTCAACCATCGGAGAATTGAAACAGCGCGAACATGTTTTGAAATAATTAGTTTTTAAAAGCTCTGTTGTAATATGAATGTTTATGTTCGCGGGTGTTTTGTGGTTGGTTACTGTCCGCAGTTCTTCGTGATTTATGGTACATACGGCGCTGTGCCGATGGTCTCTGCGGTGCACTCACCTCGTGCGCGTGACGCCGCCGGCCGACCGGTGCGCTCACTGATGTCATCAATGCGTTCAATCAACTTAACGACTCTGTTCATTTTTTAATTTAAATTTTGAACATTGTAAAACGGTTTACCTTTTGAGCTCTTTGGTGCTCGATGATTATTTCTGATCTGTTGACGTAAATATTGCATCAATTATATGTTGTGCGATATTTGAGTGTGTTCTAGAACAATTTATGTACCTACTGTTGTCAAAAACAATGTCTAGCCAGAGAGAGACTTAGTTATTCTTATGTTGAGTGTGTTAATTAAAGTTTAACAACGCAGAAGACATTGATTATGACTGAAACTCAAGTTTTGTATAAAATTATAAGCCGTAGGTAGCGTGCGAGAACCGAACGAAAATAGCCGGAGTTTATTTTTGGTTCCGGCGCTTCCGTAGGGTCACATCCTGCGGCGCGCTATCGGCCAGTCGGCCGCACACACGCACACATACACATACCCCCGCATATGCGCGTCTGTGCGATGTGCCCACAGCCCACACGCTCGACTACACTCCCGCTGCTGCCGCGTGATTGTGCGTGGTGCACCTCTAATAAAACATTTGTTTAAATAAGGCCGCGTCATGAATCAAGTAATAGCCATAGAGTAAAGTAATATATGGCTAATTAATATGATGAGTATGTAATGTATAGCTTGGTAAGTCCTGAGGCCCGAGTACGAGCGCGCGGCGGAAACGTAACGTAAATACGTCGATTTTAAAATTGAAAATACTCGTTTCACCTATAATATTTCCGTACAATGTAAAGAATTTTATTTTTATTCCATTTTATTCATTTATTAATTATTATTACACCTCTCAATAGATACCTATTTATAACCCCAGAAAATATCTGCATTATTACTAAAATTTTAGTAGTTTGTTAAGTAATCTTATATAATTAACAAATGCTTCCTCTCTCCTAACTCGCTTATTTTGCTGTGCCCGACATACATATGTACATGTGCCATGTGTGTGTGTGTGTGCCATGTGCCATATGATCTAACCATAAGTTTACCCCCTAAGAATACCAGCCTATATTAAATATATGGAATGCAATAAAAGTATCGAGTCTTGATCATTTATTCATATCTACTTATAGATGATACTGTACCGTTCTGTATCAATTTTGGTGTACAATAAAGTATATTCTATTCTATTCTATTCTATACTGATTGTGCCTCTTGCAAACAATTTAACTAAAATATGTTATAGGATAATTATATAGGTAATTGTATTTTCGATTCAAAACTCGACATAATATTTACGTTACGTTTACAACCCGCGCTCGTGCTCGGGCCTCTGGTACTGTTTCAAAATATTTACTACACAATCCCGTGTCGTCCTGTAAAATAGGTAAGTAATACAAAATACGATACAGGAGAAATTTTTAGAGTGGGACAACGTTCTAAAAAGAAAATTAAGTCTTTCAGTTTAGGCGGTCTTGAAGTAAAAATAGTCTTCTATATATCTATACTTCTACATTAAGAATAAAGAGACTATTACTTGAGCGAACCCATGGTCAAAAGCTAGTCTATATGTACGTTTCCGTTTTCGTGTCGGTGTTCCTTCCACCCCCTATAAAACTCAAACATTGTTTCTACCTACGAGTATATCCGTTACAGACTCTGAAGCCATCCAACCGATGTGCTACAAACCGGTTTCAATTCGGCAATAATGTGAATATAGTTTTAGTCCACTAAACAATGAATTAGCACTATAGCGTAGTAGCACACGCCGGGTATCCGTTAGTATTAAATAAAAAAAACAAAGAGCAGGTCCGAACTCCGGCGTGAGTACAAGTGGCATCATGGCATGTTTTACGGAAAGTGTTAATATGTATAGCGCGCCGTCGGAGCCAAGTGCTGCGTGGTGTGTGCCAAATGCCTTTTAATTACTACAATAACATCAATATGGCGAATATTAGTTTCCTTTATCATCATAATCAAATTTAGTACTGTACTAGATTAGCACGATCGCAAAATAGTATCAATAGTAGATGAGTATTGTAGTAGTGGAGTAGTGAGTAAGTGAGTAGTAGAGGCAGTAGTAGAGGTAGTACTAGATTGTGTTCACAGTTGCTAGTGAACACGTACCACTTTCATGAACAGCTGAAATGATGTTCGCAGATGTTTCATTGGTCACCTTTTATTCGGACTGTCTAATAATGTGTGACAACATATTATAGTTGTCGGCCCGCTTGTCGAGTTGTCGCTAGCTCTACAAGAATGATCGTTGTTACATACAACAGACTCGTCGAAACATACCAATGTTGAGAACATATCACTTATTGTCTTGCGTAGTACATTAGAAGTTATTTTTTATTCAAGTTTTTAACTGGTATTAAAAGACTATTAGAGTGACGTACTGCGCGGTGGAGACGTGCCATTATTACTCAATATTGCAATTTGTGTCTGTGCCGTGGCGGTAGCGTGGCGGAGGTGGCGGCGGCGGGCGGCATATCGCCGGATATTGTAGTTGAGAATACAAACGCGGCAAGTTGGCTTATTCGCGTGCGGCCGCTAAACCGGGGTTGCACCAAGCAAGCTTTTTACTGCGTGGGCTCAGTGCAAGGTTTTCAACATTTTATCGATGCGTCTTATGATTTAAGTTCCAGAGAGAAAAGATACACGAATCAATATGACTAGAAGAATTATTTTGGGAAGCAACGTAGGGATCAACCAGAATAAATAGTTAATATTTCAGTCGTACCGACGGCACGGTTGTCGCAGT
Organism: Standfussiana lucernea; assembly: GCA_964057025.1. Lineage (NCBI taxonomy): Eukaryota > Metazoa > Arthropoda > Insecta > Lepidoptera > Noctuidae > Standfussiana > Standfussiana lucernea. The sequence goes on from OZ059793.1 coordinate 130,282, forward strand.
GGCTATAGAAGCGATTGGCTGTACTGCGTGTCGCGGGTTCGATTCCTGCACGGAAAAAATATTGTATGGCCTATAGGTAGTTGTGCCCGGTCTGGCTGTTTGTTCATATGAGTTTAAATATTTGTAAGCGCACCCACGATACAGGAGAAATTTCTAGTGTGCGGCAACGATATAAAAAACAGTTTTAGTTCCGAAGTGATCTAGGAATTTTATATCGGGTGTAAACGGACCCTTCACGAAGTCGTCAACCAGGCATTCTGTGCATCAAACTAAATAACGCTGTGCATAAACGATTGCTGGGACACGACTTGTTTGTTGTGAAACATCACGATTTATTGTAGTGCTCAATGAAACACATTCAAAACATTGTGCCGACGAATGCATTGAAAACTACAGAAATCATGGAGGTGTTTTAATACTAATTAAAACATTAAAAACTTGTATTTCTTAAGTTTTTAAGTATGCGAAAATGTTGGATATTGACCTTCAATATCTCCGTAACTAGAAGGTATGGTCCAGGACAAAAAATGATCACAATGATCGGAAGATCCCGAAGAACAACTGCCTCTTTAGGGTGTATGTTATTTATAAAGCTTTATTAATTCCACACAATCAACTTACTACTGTTACTGATACTGTTAGCCTGCATCATCCCACTGCTGGGCAAAGGCCTCTCCCCATGACTTCGAGTTGTTTCGATCCAGGGCCAATGTCAACCACTGGTGCCCGCCCGCCATCTTCTACGAGGTCTACCGCGACGCCTTCTGGCTGACTAACAACAATCAACTAACATATAAAATTATAAATAACCTTAATTATAAAATCAACAAATAAATTACATTAAATTACGTCTATGGTGTGTGTGTACGTTGTTGTGTGTTGTCTACGTTGTGTGCATTGCAGCACATCGTCAATGTTCGTGCACGGAGGGTGAGCAGCAGTCCGCGCGCGCGCTGGCCCCCGCTCAGTGTGCGCTGCATTTTTGCTGAGCGGCGCGCGTCGTCGTTTGTGTTGCGGCGCGTTATTGTGCAACTTTCCCTATTAGCGCTAGAGTGGCACACGACACACGCTCACACACGCACACTGTTCACACGCTGACTGTGGCGGCCTGTCTCGCACTGAAATATTAGTTTGAATAGCGGTGTTCATGGACGTACAACCATTTTCAGTTTTACTTTGGTGTGTAGGGATTTAAGTCACAAGGAATGAAGTATTGCAGCACACGTGCGGCAGAGCAGACGACACGGCATCGTCACGTCACGCGCCTCGCACGTTGGCTTACTGCGCCCGATCCTGACGGAGTGCGTGCTGCTCCGTGTATGTTAGGACAGCTCGCCGCAGCCTGGCTGGCTGAGCAGGCTGGCTCCTGGCTCACACGCGACTGTGTGCAGCTGAACATAAACAAAATACTACGTGGCCCGCATCGTAGCGATAAGCCGTGAATGAGCACACTATGAAAATGATAAGGCAACGGTGTAAAGTAAAACGGTAACTGAATGCCTACTGCTACGCTGAGATCGTTACATGAGAAGCGAGTGCTGGGCAGTGGTTTCTGACACAGACTTCAAACTTGTCATTCTATCACTGGGTATATGGGCGACCTTACCATCACGCCTGTAATCCCAGATGGGGTAGGCAGAGGTGTACATAATAGTACACCCACATTTCGCTACTTATGTTTAAGTTCCTTACGAGACAGGGGGCGAGCCTGTTGCCATCAACCGGGTGTAAACCCAGACTCCAGGCAGGCACAACGGGCGACTTGAAGCAAATATAATAAAACATATATTATTTCATTTACTTAATAATCATTTATTTCGGAAAGATTGCTTCAAATTAACATGCATTTGGCCATCACTAGAATTCGGTACTGGTGAAAAATTACATATTTCAGATTTTGAAGTACACTTATCTTTTGGACAAAATGGATCAAATTATCAAACATAGTTTAACATCAGTTTGTAAATGTGGCTTGGGCGGAGCCATACGAGAGCAGCTTGTGCCCGCGCACAAGCTACTTTTCCCATTCGCATGGAAGGACTCGGCGTCCGCAAAATATCGAGTATTAGTTTACCTCATATCCTCGATCCACGGCACTGAAAACTCAATCAGGAATATCCTGGCTTCCACACTGATTGATTTTGACGTGCCATGCTTCTCCGAGGCTATCAACGCTTGGAAACTCGCTTGCCCGAATACTGAAGAACCAGACCATCCATTTTCCCAGAGACAGTGGGACGAGCTGCTCTGCAGAGTAGTTCAGAACAATTCATTGACCACGTCAATATACTTCTTACTTACGTCTGCTACTGCTACTGAGCGTGTACCCCTGCTGGCTGTGCTGTGGCTTGCCGTTTTGCCCGCCACAAGAGTTTGAACGACATCATCCGACGAGCTCTTGTCACCGTCGGCGTTCTAGCTGTACTAGGACCCAATAGCTTATAGCAGTAGACCGGACGGCATGTTTATGTTTCCATGGATGATGGGTAGGCCTTTGGTATGGGACGCAACATGTGTGACTGACATGTGAGCTTATCGTGTTGTGGCATGTTCTTATTATATTTCGGGTTATAAGTAAAATATACTTTATGTGGTATTCAGTTACCAAATATTTGACGAGCACTTAAAAAACGTTCGGTCCTCTTGGTGTTTGAATAATCAACAAAGTTATTTTGCGGCGACATGCGACATCCGCGCCACCGACATTTTCCGGCGTGCCACACAGGGCTGCACAGAGCACAGCACACACATATATAGGTACACCATGTCTCGACTCCGGCCAGTTATTGCGGAGAACGCACATATAACTATACGACACTCAATCGCTACGAGTCACGAGGTCTCAGTAAATTGGTTCTCTATGGCTGAGTTATGATGGTGTTCAAGAGTTCGATGGATAATTAATATTTTGTGTCAATCGCTTTCAATAAATAAACAAAATAGATTATGGTCAAATTCAAATTCATTTATTGTTTGTCACAGGTGAAATATCAGTTCTTACGATAAAGGATACTAAATACGACGGACGAATATCGGAATTTTGTGACTTAAGTACATCATTTAAATATTTTAATAGTTTTCGTTAGTTTCTTTTGGAGTTTTGGATAATATGAAACCGTAAAGCGTTTTAATATTTCAGCTTGTTTGGAAAGTCTAGTTAAGCCTAAAGCCTTGGAGAAGTTTGCGGCCAGTTATTTGAGCTGCATCGTCGAGTTGCTTCATACCGCTGTGCTATTTAGCTTGTATTATTCGATTAGAAAGTGCAACAATTGTAGATAGACCAATAAATAAATAAATGCCGGAGTATTCAAGTAGTCCTCTATTACTCAACTTACAAATGACACAATATTGTGTCCCTTAAGTCGTTCATTTTAATCGGAGCTTTGGTTATGTAAGGGTTCAATGGTAGGTACATCTTACCTGTAGTATATTTTCTTCTAATAAAGACACACACAACACGAACGCATTGGGGCGCTGCGCGCTACCTCTAGAGAACTCCCATTAGAGCTTAGGGTCCTCAGATAGCAGACAAGTCCGAATCGTGGTATACTTGGCTTCCATTCTGATGCTTTGCATATAACACAACAGTATATACGTCGACTAAGTTCACGCCTCTTTAAATTTTTATATGGAAAAACGCGCAATTTACCAAGTAATCTCACCAAAACTACAGAACCTTTATACAATTACGATAATTATCCCCTCGACCTCAAATATCGATAACAGGTCTCAATTGGAATATGGGTTTCTGATTGAAAAAGGGTTCTTTAGAAACAGTAGAAAAACGTATTTATTCTCATAAGTGTAGATATTTGCAAGAACACACAGCAACAACCATAGATTATATATCATAGACCGAGGCCACAGACAGTGCTGCCACTTAGCATGAAATATTTCAAATTAAATTTTGTTAACAATATCTAAAAGTCTCACTATCCGAAGCCGAAAAAAAAAATACAAGGCCTTATGAAATGGCTTACAAGGCCCACAGGCTACAAAAAGGACGATTGTATATTAAGCCAAAGTGAAACTGGTAATAAGCTCACAAACCTGTTCTCGGGACCATACAAGGCCATTCGAGATTTATCGCCGAATATGGAGGTAAACATATACTTGGGAAAACTGGTATAATTATAAGTAAATAAATAATTCATAAAAAACTAACAAAGTTGTACAATGCATAAATAAATAATAACTAAAGTTAAAATTAAATCCTACATATTGTTAAAATTATCAAATGTTCTAAAATACTATGAAGACAATAATAGGTTGTATTACTTATAGTTAGAAGGTTGGCATCTATAATTAGCTTATGTTATTGTTTTGGTAATGTTCGTAGCTATAAATCTATATCTATACATACCTATAATAAATCTGTAGACTGAATGTACATTGATAATGTTTAGAAAAAAAAATAGTAGGGGTGTTAAAGGATAACAAACAGAACCCATTACTACTATTTTTAGAATTTTTGTCTGTTTATTCGTATGTCTGCAGTCTGTATGTCAGCAGTATGTGAGTCTTCGGCTATGTTTGTTTAAGTATCACGTGAAAATTACAAAAAATGTGGTTAGTTTCAATGCACAAGTATTGTGCGTAACTTAGAGAAGGTATTAGTTTTTGTTTCATTGCAATTCGAGCTCTTAATCAAAAGATATATGAATTGAAAGTGTTCAAGAAGCAATCATCATCATTAATTAAGATACATGCAACGACATCTATTGAACCAAAATGGTACTAATGAATATTAATGTGCTCGCAAGATCACTTTTAAATCGACTGCCCGCGTTTTTCAAAAAGTTATGATAGGAAAAGGTACTCTATATGGCGCTGCTTTAAAAATCTACATAATTTAGAGTGATTGTTCGATAGCTTTCCATGTATTATATTTTAGCAGTTTAACTCCGTGCTCGATAGATGGCGTTGTGAATTTGACACCAGTTTCTGAATCGCGGTGTTAAGATTTTCCATGAATGAACTACGCTCGCGACAGTATCGGGTCATAAATTTTGATTGATTAATCTCTTAAATCTTTACATAAACAATATTAAAAGTGTATACATAGAAAACAATGTTCCGAAAAGGCGCAACAACTACTGCGTGTGTGCTACTGTTCACATTTTGCACAAAGATTCCTTTCTTAAAACTTTTTTTTATAAATATTCCAACCATTTGAAGGCTTCGTCAAATAGTAGTCTATGTGCTTGAAGAGGTTCATTATGCCCGTATTCTTCAATTGTTTGTAATTTCAGTCATGACAAGCATGAGAACGGCTATTCATATACATATTATATCAACGGAATAAACGGCCTAGCGGTTTCATACTGCTCTGTATATTACGTAGTTGCAATTACGAGCCCAATATTGATTTCACTCTTTGTGATTTGTTTGAATATTTTTTAGATGCTGTGAGATTCCCATTTTTTTTTGTATTGATATCGTTTGAATTTCTATTTTTCTTCAACTATTTCTCCATAAAGTAATAGGGAGGTATGGAAGAAGAATCCGACTCCAAATAAATTGGAGAATGATGATGATGATTTCTTCAAAATCCAAAAAGTAGTATAGAGGACAGATTCTGATAAGTTTACATGTTCTTGCTGTAGTATAAGTATTTTTCTTTCTCTATTTGCAAATGAGCTTCTTTTTAATTTTCAAGGATATTAACCGTTGGGTTTGGGACCCAGGATAGATCATGAGTTGCATGTTGGCTTTCGTTCATAAACTTCTTCTTAGCGTGCCGATGGCAATCTAAATTGATTCCCCCCAGAAATTTACTATGAGTACAAAACCTGTTAGTATATCCTTGTTTTAAGTACACACATCAAAAGTGTCTAGGGATCAAGCATTTTTATGCGGATTTCTTGAGATTGAGATGTGGCTTTGTAATAAATTTATGATTTTATAAATTTATATGGATCCTTTTTGGTGCATTTCATAATTTGAATCAGGAACTCTCAATCAAATTCGAGTAAAAGATGAAAATAAGCTGTCAATATTTTCCCTATAAAAACATACAACGCATTGAAGACATTATTAGTGCTACTGTTTCCCTACTACTGATTAAAACCAACGTTATTATGGAGCGGCGACGTCGTTTAAGCAGGGAAGAAATGCTCAGAGCCGTGGGAATGATAGAAGCTGGTTCCCGGCAACGTACTGTGGCTTTAGCTCTGAATACAAGTCAGAGTGTTATCAGTCGACTTTGGACACGTTACCGAAGCACTGGTACCGTGGCTGAGCGCCATGGAGGACGGTATCGCTGCACCACACGGAGACAAAACCGATACATTCAAATCTTAACTCGAAGAGCTCCAACAATAACCGCCATGATGTTAGCCGTGAGGCTTCATCACTCTTCAGGGAACTTAATTAGCGACCAAACAGTCAGAAACCGCTTGCATGAAGTGAACCTTCATTCCCGAAGACCGCTACGGGTACCACCTATAGCAATGCACAATCGTAGGATTCGATATCAATGGGCTCTTGAACACAGAAATTGGGCAGAAGAACAATGGCGTTTCGTGTGCTTTTCTGATGAGTCTCGTTTTGGTATGAGACCGGATACAAGACGTATACGACACTGGAGAACCCCTGGACGCCAACAGCGATTAAAATCCTGCCAGGAAGTCCATCCTTATAGTGGTGGAACCATCATGGTATGGGCGGGTATTTGGATCGGCGGAAGAACTGAGTTGATTTGGATCAGAGGCAACCTCAACGCCCAAATTTATGCTGAGACGATTGTATCAGACGTCATCGTTCCTCTACAAGTGCAAATCGGTCCCTTATTTCAGTTAATGCATGATAATGCATGACCGCACACCGCAAGAGTTGTAAGACAGACTCTCGCCGCAGCTAACATCAATGTCCTGCCCTGGCCTGCTCAGTCGCCAGACTTGAACCCGATTGAGCATGCATGGGATATGCTACAGAGAAGAGCTCTGCCGAATATGGAGGGTATCCAGTCGCAAGAAGACCTTTTTTTGTTGTTGCAACGAACATGGGCGGCCATTCCACAGCGTGATTTGGATGAACTCATTTTGAGTATGCCAAACCGATGTTCTTGTGTTGTTAGTGTTCGCGGTAGAAACACGGATTATTAATTGTTTAAGTTACCCAATAAAATTTTAAAGAAAACTGTTATTTCAGTCTTTTTTTCGAACTTTAATGTTAGTGGTTCAAATGTCAAAAATCCCTTTATTAGGAAAATGGCAAATTTCTTTATTAATGCAAAGGTGACTTGGTTTATCGTTACTGTGACAAACGAAAACACTTTATTTGATGAATCCTTAAAGAAAATTTTAATTAATATCAATCAGGAGAAAAGTTATTGCAAAAATATATGTTGATCCCTAGATACTTTTGATGTGTGTATTAAAGGAATACTTAAAACAAGGTGTACTAACAGGTTTTAGTTAAAATTAACAGTAAGTCAGTTAATTAATACATTATTTGTAGATAATGTTAGGAATATACTATGACTTCACGTTCCCATATAGGTGATGTACCCTGACAATGCCAAAAGAATACGCGGTCACGTGAGCGAATAGTCCAGTCAAATAAGACTTTGAAGGTTACAAAAATTCCCATAGAGCTAAAAATTGGTACGAATGTTCAGAATACTATTATAAACGAATTGTGAAAAGTCCTCATCAATCCCCTTGTGCAAAAAATTTTATTGATGGTGAAAGTTTGCAAAAATGGGTTTTTCGCGTTTTCCAGCTAAACGGTGAGTTTTACAGCAAAAATAGTTCAGACAAAAATTGTAGATCATCCAATTCTCTACAAAAAATGTTTCTTCACTTTTTTCATAAGTATTGCCATTTCCGTGATATAGCGGTTGAAAGAATTGAAAAAATATTTTATTCGTAATATGCACGTTAATGGACTTTTATATACATTTTTGAACCGTTATACGAGTAAACATATGAGTCCCTGCGTCTTATACATACTATAAAAAAATATTTTATTCGTAATATGCACACGTTTCCACACCACCTATGAGGTAGTGTGCTTGGCGCTTTTTTTTAACGTGGTTTCCCCGGTAGGTCTATTTCACGATCTATTGTGATCCTATTGAATTCAAATTGAGTATTGAAAATGATGAAAGCTGTGTAAATTATATAATATATAAATGTAAAAATAATTTTGAAAAATTATTCATCGGATTCATAATAATCCAATGGAATTTCTAGTGTACCGTCTTCGTTTTCTTCTTCTTCTATTTCTTCATCTTCTTTTTCTTCATATTCCTGGATACAATTATGATCTAAAAGTGATGCATCATATGTCTCATCACTGATATCGTAATTATCCTCATCTAGTATCGATTCAACATTGGAGCACGACTGTCCTTGACAATTGGTACATGCTAAAGAACAAAACAGTCCAACCTGTTTACAGCCGCATTTAGCATTGCAACCTTTTTTGCAATTGCAAAAGATTGTGTTAAGGAGTTTCTCTGGTGCAGGTGGGAGTAACGTATGAATTGGTTCCAATGCATTGTCAACTAACTTCCAACCCCAGTCTTCTGGATTCATTTTATTACCAAGCCACACTTGAACTTGATAATATACCCGGAATAGATGTTGTTGAGCAGCAGCAGAGGTTGGGGGAAGACAATCTAATTGCACTTGTTTTTATTATAAGTTTTTTTGCAAAAGATAAGTATCGGAGTTTATCCAAGCAGGTAACTTTTTTTTGAGCTCCGTACATAGAAAGAAGAAAGCGAATTCCATTAGTGATTATAACTTCTGGAGTAGAGTTACTATCTTTAAAAACTTCAGCACAATTAATTAAATTTTCATTGAGTAATTAATTAAATTTTCATTTTCAATTAATGCTTTCATGCCGCGATCAACAGTAACAACTCCACTTTCAGTCAAAGGTTGACTACAAATAAAGCAGAATTGCGACATTTTTTTTTTAAACAGTAAAATGCACAAACTTTGTTACAAAATATAAGCGATAGCCACGAGTGGTCACTACGAAGGAATGCTTACGACTAACAGTATTTTGTTGAGTATGAGACCTTTGAAACGGAGCAGGTATACGAGCATCGCCACGCTGACAATTGAATGGAAGACAGATGTTACTCAAAGCCATGCGACTAAATGAAAATAGGGGCGGAGTTTTTGACGTTCATTTATATTTTAAGAATTTTATAATTTGTATGTATAAGACGCAGGGACTCATATGTTTACTCGTATAACGGTTCAAAAATGTATATAAAAGTCCATTAACGTGCATATTACGAATATTTTTTTTTTTCAATTCTTTCAACCGCTATATCACGGAAATGTCAATACGTATGAAAAGAAAAAAAGTGTAGATACATTTTTTGTAGAGAATCGGATGATCTACAATTTTTGCTGTAAAACTCACCGTTTAGCTGGAAAACGCGAAAAACCCATTTTTGCAAACTTTTACCATCAATAAAAATTGTTGCACAAGGGGGATTGATGGGGACTTTTCACAATTCGTTTATAATAGTATTCTGAACATTCATACCAATTTTTAGCTCTATGGGAATTTTTGTAACCTTACTTCTATTTTAAGGACTAATTTGACTGGACTAGAAGCCGCGGGCACAGCTAGTTAAGAATAAGTCTGATGTGACACAAGCTATGCATTTGTTTATTTACCGTAGCAAATAGCAGTCTTCGAGTTAACACACCTCGTGAGGATGCCCCGTGGAGGGGCGAAACACGCGTCGAGTATAGGTTTGGGTGTATGGCATGCTAATTATTATTGCTTTTCCTACATGTGCATATTTTTGCGGTCGGGAGGGCGGTGCTGCATTCTGCATCCAGACCTGGATCTATTCTCGGAATGAAAACTACATATTTGGAATAACTTTTAATAATTTTGTTAAGTACATAAACTACATCACGCCCGTAATCCCCGTAGGGTTAGGCAGAGGTGTACCTTCCCAAGAGTACACCCACATTTCGCCAGTTGTGTTTTTTATTTTGTTACATATTATTATTTTATTTACGAATTATGCCAACAAGTCGTGTTCTACTAACCTATGCGCGAATATGAAAGTTTCCGATATTAGCCAAATAATAATATTACGATAGAATACGTAGCTATAATAACACTAATGACGTGCAAGCGAATAAACCAAATAACTATAGTCCGTTCTATCTAACTGCCGCCAATTTAATTAGACCGTTATCAGATCTTCGAAGAAAAGATGTTTGAAGCATTTATTACGTGATTAAAGTTTACAATGTTTCCAGTAGAAGGGCTAGGCCGCTCGGCTAGCCGCCACTAAACAGAAGTGTGCACAATATCGCGAGGGAAGAATAGGTACGCGCTATTTGATAGCGGCGGGCGAAGGGCGGCCGCGCTCCGGCATGCCTTTGTGGAGCAACAGCCACGCGCCGCGCGCCCTCCACACCGAGCGCGGTGCAGGACGCGCCGGAGGAGCTCGTAATCCGATTATGTGTCGGGCGCCTCAACACCAGCCAACGAACCCAATTTCAGTTAATGATCCCAAAATTCTGTAACCGCCGAGATTCATCAGCGTCTTTTAGAAGACGAAACCCTGCGAAAAACGTTGTATTGTGTGGAATGGAGCCGGCTGATTAACTCCGCACTAGCCGCAGTAATTGTAGGAAACGAGCCGAAGGACGCGGCCGGCACGTGCGATAACGTGCACCCACTTATATCACTACACTACCCTCGAGATTCATGGCGACCTCCCGCTGTAAGGAGTCGGAAACAAAACATGCAGCTCATAAAACGCATCATTTAGTTAACATTGTACAAAATAACCAATTTCCAAGTCGATATGGAAAAGTCGAAATTGGATTTTGTTTTGTATTTTAGTCAGCAATTCGCGGCCGCCGGTTGCTCTGTCCACCGGCCGGCGCCAGTTTACTTCAGTCAACTTGCAGGGGCGGGGCGGGGGTGAAGATTGAATGCTATCATAATTGTGATAGAGCGGTCGCCGTGCCTGCGCCGGCGCCAGGATTCGAACCCGTTGATTTCGATTATACACATTTTTTTGCTATAAAACTAGTTAACTGATGTTACGGAAATGGAGTAGGTAGGAGAATATAAACGAATAAAAAAGTACATTTATCTCTAAAAAATAATGCTAAAACAGTTATACGAGCAAAAAAAAAATGGAATTTCAAACGAATTGAATGGGCATACTCGTAGGCGCAGTTGATCGACTCACAGCTCTGTGTAGTGGAATATTTTGAAACTGATTTCATTGTTTCTGACATGAACAATGATTTTATGAAAATCCCACATGAGATTTTTGTTACCTTAAACTTATTGTATAATATAAGTTTTAAAACTGACATGGCCACTAACACAATCATTAAGCACTAAAAACGGGATATTTATTTTGTTTACTATTAATTTTAAGTTCCCGATGTTTCATCACGGATCACGGATAAACTGAAGTTATTGCCCTCTTCCTTGTACGCGTTACTCGCTTCACTGTCACTCATAACTCGATTCTGAGGGCCGAGCACGAGTTTTGACGGTTTTCATTCGTTTCATTTTAAAATTAAAAATACTCGTTTCACAAATAGTATAATATTTTCATAATTTTAAGAATTTTTTCATATCTACGGGTGATACTGATTGTGCTTGTTGCAAACAATTTAACTGACATGCTGAAGGATAATTAATTTTATTTTCGATTAAGTAATCGACGTATTTACGTTACGAAAAACATCAAAACTCGTGCTGGGGCCTCTGGACTCTGTCTCTGTTCTTGACCCACGAAACTCGGGCTGGGTGGCTTTCGGGACCGGGACCGCGGTTCCGGATTCCACCTATAAATAAAATTATAATTTTTAGTGGTATTTCGGGACCACAAAAAAAGAAGTTAAAGTACAGTTAACAAAAAAGCTGATGTAATATTTTGATAACAATTGCATGAATGCAGTACCGGTACAAAATAAAGTAAATATTTGAATGTCTTCAGATTTTCCACCTCGCAATGAGAAAAGAAAGAACTAATGGGCTGTCATACTTTAGGATTGAATTTTGTTCGCGACACGTTTTGTGCAACTTCTGTCATTTGTCTTTTAATCATTCTGGGTAAGTGAATGAGTGGTAGGTTAGGAATCGCGCGAGTTTTGGGACTTTGCGACTGTCACAATGTATGCGACTGTTCCTGTAAATTAATTTTTTCATCATAATTTTTGTTAACTAAATACCCAATATTATTTAGTTGCATTTATAGAAGGATAGTTGTAGCTATAAAATAAAATAACAATATATCGATAATGTATAAGAGAAGAGAGAGAGAAATATGAAGAATATGATTTACGCGCACGTAGTGCTTTTGTCTCTTACACATCTATTCTGAAGTCGCTTCTTTATGTGGCGTCGGGTTGCTATTTGACCAATCACACCCCTTTGTCAAGGTCAACGGGTTCTAATAACGGCAGTGCTAAAAAATAAAAATAGCTTTGTTTGTATAACTTAAAAATTTTTTGGTTGACCGTACTTTCCCAAGACATAACTTTTGTTATTTTTCTTGTGGTCTCGACATACTAATCAAAAAACATTATTTTGTTTATAGGTGGAATCCGGGACCGCGGTCCCGGTCCCGAAAGCCACCCGACCCCGAAACTCACTGTGCTTGCTCGCGAACTTTATTCGGCACTTTTTCACGTATTTTTTTTAATATCGGGAACTGAAAATCAATAGTAAACATTGTAAATATCCCGTTTTTATATTATATAATATCATTAACACTAGTTAATGATGTTATATAATAGCTACAAAATTTCCAATTGGTTCACAGCACAATTTTCGTGCTTGGAATTCAGTTGTGGTTTCTTTAACTACTCCTTCGGCCCAAGTACCATCTTAGAAAATGTCGCTCTGTTTGTAGTATCCAGTACTTAAATAAGAATTAATAAAGACGACCAGGTACATAATATTGTTGCTTTCTGGAACTCCCGGCAACCACACGAATGGACACTGCAAATTATTTTAGAAATGTTAAATTTTCTTAGTCCTTGCTGAAGATTGTGTTCGCTGAGTTTGCGTGTACATTATGTTTATTTTTTTACATTATATTTTATTACACACGCCTTATCTGAGCCAACAAACAACTAATGAAGCTTTTAGCTAGTGGGAAATTAAAACGTGGGATTTCGTTTTATTTCGAACAATTACCAAAGTGTATGTAATAAGTATGTTAGCCTTCCTCATCCTCAACCTTGTGTTATCTTTCTACTGGAAATGAGTTTCGATTGGTTCTTAGGTTTATTTCACCACTGATGTGAGCGCAGTGGCTGGCGCAAGTAGCGGTATTGTGCTCGGTCGCACTAGTTCCGCTGTTGTTGTTTGTGCTCTCAACAGTCTCAGACTCACCACCTCCCCCCCCCCCGGAACGGCACAAACTGGCGACTCTTTTGTCGACGCTTACTTTCCGAACCACTATTATTGTCATATTTCCGGAAAATAATCTTTTTGTGTTGTATGAAAATGCATTGAGATATTATTTTTAAAAACTTCGCATTAAACCAACTATTATAAGAACAGAAAGTAATTGAAGACTATGGAGGAAAACGGCACAAGATAATACTGAAGGTTCATATCCCTGAAGAAATGTTAGCGGTAAATAAAAAAATCTCGTTATTATATAACGAAAGTTTCATATGTGGAGCAATTTCAGAGGGTGTAGTATCACAGGTAAGTAATTGGGCGGATATGAGTTTGTTGAGAGTATAATTTGCGAAATGAAGTCTGGGGTGCGTGGCTTCGCGGGCCCCGGGAGGTGCGGTGAGGTGCGCGGGCGCGGGGGCGACGCCGGACTGCCGAAGATTGCGCGCCGGCCCCGGAGCTACGCCGCGCGCCGGCCCCGGAGCTACGCCGCGCGCCGTGTGTCCATTATATTTGCGACTTTCAGCTCTCCAGGCGCATTCTGGTTATCGTTTCATTTCCATGCTTGTCTGAAAATAAAGCAAAACTACAAATTACAGGCTATATGGAAGTCCTCTGACGATTTAAGATGGTTAATGGTTCATCCAAGGGTTTTTTTTTACAGTAATGTTTATTTTTTTGGTAGTTTTGATCTAGTGTAGACTTTCCTAACCGCGATGTTCGTAGAGATAGTTGCATATTATTTTTAATTCATGCTCAGGCTTCAACGTACACACAAGTTGTTGCAGTGTGAGAGATCGCAAAAGAATGCGTCAAATTCAACGCACCATGTTAACAGACCTAATTATGTTGCAATAAGAAGATCGCTTGTGTATGTGTCGCATGTTTGTTCGCACGGTATCACGACGGGCAGACAGCTCGGCATCCGACACGTCACGACCTCAGACTCTGTGGACTTGCGATAAAACAACACTTCTATCCGGAACTAACCATTTTACTTTGTAAGCACACGAACCACCATAAAACCGCCCGCCGCCGTCCCGCCGCCGACCGCAGACTAGCAGGCGGGAACAGAAGGACCACTAGTCCTGGCGCCACCTCGCGATCAGCTTGCTGTATGAATAACACTATGCGGGAGAAAAACTCCGCAGTAATCGGGCGTCACAGTGACACATAGAGCTTTACAAAAAGACTGTAAATGAGTTATCGCGACTACGTAAGTATAACCACCAGTAGTGTATCTACCGTCCGTCGTTCAGAGTAGAGTCCCTTCCGTCCGTATGCCCGGCCGGCTCGGGCCGGCCCGGTCGCTATGGGTCTGTCCCGCAGCCACACTCCGCAATAAACCCGGCCCGTGTTCTGTGATTATAATTTTATCGCATTGGGTAACTTGTATTCGACTACTTAACATATTTTAACATTTTACGGTCATTATGAATGACCTGACCACATATATCGTTACAAAATGATACAGTGGCCAAGATGTCCTAGGTCACTGTGCCGTAGTGCCGCCACGACTTTTTGGTTAATAACACAATGTTTATCGTTCCTCATTAGTTGAAAGTGGCGCTCAGCGTATGTAATGACGTGTTGTGCGACGCACGTACCGTAACTTATATTGCGGCACATCATAACATCGTGAGCTCATCACGTTACGAGGTAATCGCGTTACTGCACAAAGGCACCGCGCGTCGTCGGCTGAGACTCGCTCCAGAAGCGCCCCGCGCCCGTGGGACACGCGCCAGCTTATCATGTTATACTCTATTGTGAAAAGGCTTACGTCGATATAAGAATTGACAGTGATAAGTCTTTGATGACATTATGTACCAACGAACCGGGACGTCTTCGGAGATTTTGATAGTACATGGATTACAACCGGTCTGCGGAGTGTGGGTTCGATTCCCTTCAGTCATGGTCTATCCAAAAGAAAGTGATCGTATTCACAATGTTTGCGTATGTTTCGGTTCATAAGTAAACAGGTGCCTATTATGGAGGTTTTGATGTTCGATGCAGGCAGGTAGTAGCGAATGACACTGATTGTTACGAGCAGATAACTCAGTGCAATCTGCGAGAGCGAGTGCTCTTATTAGCATAAAAGGCAGCTCTATCTGATGTCCGTTGCCGGACCCCCTCCCCTCCCTCCACCCCCGGGGCGAGTGCACGATGAGCTTATTTCCGATACATCCTGGCGGAGTCGTATATCAAGCTTTATCAAGTTTTACAATTAATTTTATTACATGTTATTATACCGTTCCGGACGTCCCGCGCGGATCCGCACGGGCGAAGGCGGCGCGGACCGATCTGTTAATTTCAGCACGTTTCACCTTCAGGCAGTTTTAATATTACGAGATTTTGTTCTTTACTTCCTACTTTCGTGCTGAGAGTAGATAAACATAGTCGTTTAGTGAGCTGCACGGTAAATGATGCCAAACCAATGGTCATTGAGTGGCTCGTGGCTGCATCGCGCATAGTATAAAACAAAGTCGCTTCCCGCTGTCTATCCCTATATGTATGTATATGCTTATATCTTTAAAACTACGCAACGGTTTTTGATTCGTTTTTTTTAATAGATAGAGTGATTCAAGACGAAGGTTTATACATATGTATAATACATGCATATTATAGTAGAGAAAACATTAGTATCTACATTACACCCGTGCGAAGCCGGGGCGGGTCGCTAGTATTAAATATGATGATAGTCAAACAGCGATAGTACAAATGAATAAGCCAAGCTACATGAAGTTCTATTCGTATTCACTTGTGTTGAGACCGGATCAATTACGAGTGACTACATAGTGACGTTAGGTTCGTGTTGATAATAACTGAATATCAATAATAGTGTAGTTTATTCATAACTAGCTGTTGCCCGCGACTTCGTCCGCGTTTCCGTCGTTTTTCGTAAAAAAAAGTAGCCTATGTCCTTCCTCACGGTTCAGTGGTTTTGATGTAACAGACAGATTAACTTTCATATTTTAGTAGGGATATATAATATGTCAATCTACAATACTGTTGAAAAATATCGCAATACGGAACCGCACAATATTATTGTTAATAGCTGTGCCCGCGACTCCGTCTAACTCCTTGTGTGTTATTAAGTTAATGTATTGGTAATATTGTTTAGATTACGTTCACATGAGGCTTAAGTACCTATAGAACAAAAATACTTCAGCGCAAAGCTTCCGGGTAAACTATGTTGAAGGTTGACCCGTCCGGCACGTGAACATAAAGATTTCCAGAACTGCTAACCCGGGAAAGAGCGACGTACAACTGACCATGCGAGAAACAACTGACACCGAGATCTACTCCAGCAACACGAAAAGTCTGCCCTTGAGCCTTATTAATTGTCATTGCATAACCCACCGATACTGGGAATTGCGTTCTTTTAAATTGGAATGGAAAATTATTTGGTATTATGGGAATTCTGGGAATAAAGACGGTTTCTCCTGCACCGCAACCTGTTAAAATTTGAGCCCTTTCCTCTGCCGATTCTTGAAAACGCCCATTTTCTTAGCTTCTCTCGAATTTCGAGATAAAGATAATCGTTTTTTAGGTGGCATTGATGCAGGCAAATAAAAATAAAGCTAAAACGTAAATGAAAATAAAACTAATAGGTATAAAAAAGTGAACGTAAATTAGCCAAAACTTACCTATCAGTATCTAAAAATCTATGCGTACCTACTACTACTTCACCTAAAAAGAAATAAAATGTAAACTATTAATAATTGTAATTTGAACGAATATTTAAACACTACCAAAATAACTAATACCTATTTTATAAAATAACAACAAAAGGAAATATTATTAAGGAATAAATTATCAAAGACTAAAAGTCGCGCTGATAAGCACGGTTTGTTAATATCAATTAAGTATTGTCTGTCAATAAGGTCGAACGTCTATTCGCATCAACAGGCAAAAATTGTATGAAGCTCGCGCTCGGACGCCTCGCCTTTTTAACCGACTTCTAAAAAAGGAGGAGGTTCTCAATTCGGTTGTATGTTTTTTGTTTTTTTTATACCTTCGGCCGCGAGACGCGTCGAGCGCGGCGACCGATTCTCGGACCGTAAACAAAAATAATCCTTATAGCATGATTCAGTATTCACGCGCAATGGCTTACTATTAGCGTATTTCATGTATAACTTTGGTGTTTCTATACCGATTTCTATGATTCTTTTTTATGGAATAGTTAATAATGTTAACTTTTTTAATTAGGGATGACTGAGAGTGTTATAAACGTAAGAGTAGACAAATATAATCAGAAAGCTTCGAACTGCTAAGCTATCGGGAGTTACACGTGATATTGTGAGTCAACCATCAAAGATAGACATATGCTGTCGTGGGATATTTTTTATATAATTTTAAGGAGAACATTTCCGTCATACATGATTTCTGTGTAGCTTTAACCATTAAGGTTGCACACGCGACGGAAGCTTAAAAATGGAGTAACTTCTCCCGTTTTCCCAACATTTCCCTTCACTGCTCTGCTCCTATTAATTGTAGCGTGATGAAAAGTAAACTATAACCAACTCAGGAGTATGAAAAATAATTGTACCAAGTTTCGTTAAAATCCGTCGAGTAGTTTTTGTTTCTATAACGGTTATACAGACAGACAGACAGACAGACAAAAATTTTACTGATTGCATTTTTGGCATCAGTATCGATCCCTAATCACCCCCTGATAGTTATTTTGGAAATATATTTCATGTACAGAATTGACCTCTCTACAGATTTATTATAAGTATAGAAGATAGCAGTTGTGTCGCATGTACTCATGACACTTGATTAAATGATCAAATGTTAACAATGAAGCGTTGTTTTGTTCCGATACGATATTAGTTATGAACCACTGCAGCCGTTAATGTATTAAACGGCTGCAGTGGCGGCAGAGGTTAATGATAACTACACATACGAGGAGCTAGCCGCAGACGTTCCCGAAAACTTGTGTGGTATGATTGTATGAAATGTTGGTGTACAGTAAAGCATTATTCTATCTACGACGAGTACGGTCGCGAGACTGATCGAAGCTCCGCAGATGAAGCTCCGCCATTACTTAGAACACATTGCTCACTAACAATTACATAAATCAGTAGGTTGTTGCATTACTAACGTATGCCGGGTGTCTCAGTTTGGCAGTTGTAAGCACTAGCGTGAAGGCAGAGGGATCAATTACCGACGTTCCCTCGTAGACACCAATGATACGAATGACGTCACGAAGCGCAAACACTATGCAGATAGCTCACATGTACCTAAGTACTACATATACAAGGCACCGTACACAGTGGATCCAATATAAGCTCGCAATATGCGCGTCACGGTAAACACGCGCGACTAATATTGTAAAGAGGACGGTCGTATTTGTTTGTGCGATAGGCGCGCACAATACATACAAGAGATACCTAGTTGTATTGAAAGTAATATTGATTGAAAGGCACCTTAATTACTTGTTTTGTGGTCTAGCGGTCGCAAGCATTTCTGCTGCGAGTAGGGTGCTCGGTGCAATCCCAGGGGGTGGTGTGAATAGGATTTTCTAATGGGAATTGCTCAGACCTACAGAGTACAGACAGTCAAACGGCGTAGGCTTAAGTTTTACCCTTTGATGACGGAACTAGTTTTATAGTTCCGTCATCAAAGGGTAAAACTAGGTAGTTTAATTTCACCTTGCTCCCTTGGAAAAAAGCGTGAGTTAATGTATGCAACTGTCATGTGTGTAAGGTAGGTATAGTAGAGTATATAATTGAACATATCTGGCAGCACCACCGTACCCTCGGCCGCTGGCCCGGAGTGGATGTCAGCCTGCTCTCGTCTATTTCATGGCCTTTTGTTGTAATAACCAAATAAATGTATCTAAAATAATGTTGACCTCAAAACATTTCTTTCCTTTTCGGTTCCTTTTGTTAATTAAATGTTAGAAATTATTGTGAGAAGACCACTGTTGTTTAATTGTATGAAATGTGTCAAATAAATCAAGGTTTATGACAAAGGTACGAAAATTTCATACGATTTTACGACTTAGTGGTTTAGGACCTATATTACAGTATTTTGGAGGCGCACCCATCCAACTAATGAATATATCACGAGTTGTTTCAGCACCATTTTACCAACTATGTAGTTGGTGGTGAACTTTATAAATATTCTCACACTACCTGCGTGTAACTGTCGGTAAACGGTAACCACGTACTTAGTACATCATTCTAACCCCCCCCCCAGTTATTTAAAAAAAATCTGCGGTTTCCTACAAAAGTGCAGTATCTAAACAGTCAAAATGTATGGAACACCTGTTTTTTTTTTATAATTTCCGATGAAAAATTTTGAAATGTTAAAAGTAGAAGATGCTCTTCGGGGTTAAAGGTGTCTTAGCTTTATGCTAGTTTTAGGAAATTAAACCAATTACTATTAAAAAAATATAATTAATACAATCACACTTAATACTATTCTTAATTTAAATTTTAAAATAAACGAATTCTAGCAAAAATAAAATGATGACACGAAATCCTAAGTTGAAGATCACGAGCGCACGTCTGTCAGCCAAAAGAGGACGAGCGGTGGTCGTCGCTGGCTTATATAGGGCTGGTGACTCGTAACTCCCTCTACTCTGAAGTTGCAGCTAACACGGCTTCTCCTGACTGAGCAGCGTCCTCGATGCTCTCTGTACATGATCTCTGCTCCGGCTCTGGAGCAGTCTCAACAACCGAGTCCTCATAGCCTGGGGGATACACACATTCATGTTAGGTCTAATATATGTACACGTTCATCAATAATTACATACTTAGATGAGATAAGATGTCACTATGCGCTTTTACAAAGTATGTTTCATGAAATAAATTAATGAGCGATGCCACACAAGGCCTTATACGCTGAAAACAGGATACCACTTCAATGCCACACAAGGCCTTATATGAAATGAATGTAGCCAGACAATCTCGACGCCACAAAAGGGCCTTACACGAGAACGACACGAAGCAATGCCTTATGCCGAAGCCATCCAGGCCTTACATGCTTAGTCAAACACAGGTCTGTTCCCAGTCAACTCAATGCCGCACAAGGCCTTATATGAGTCTGTTCCAGGTCACCCTGATATCCACGTAACTTTATAAGTAAGCAACATAGAAAGGTAGTAAACAGCGCTATAGCAAACATCTTCTAAGCATAAATAGGAAGCAGAAACTTTATGATATTCTTAGGAAGATAAAAACATGCAATCTTACATTCAAAGAAAGCTGCGCAGGTCTCGGGGGTCCACTCGCCTCGCCACGGTATCATATATTCCGCGGCGGCCTGCGTAGTTTTACCATAAGAGCCCGCTAGTAATCGTAGTTCGTATCGACTACTGGGCAAGGCATTTATAATGCGGTATGGACCCCGGATGCCGCTGTCAAGTTTATTAGTGGTTTGAGATGATTTAATTACAAAAACCATATCGTTCACAGCGAAGACTCTAGGCGCCTTTCTACCTCTATTGACACGTGCATCCTGGTTAGCCTGATTTTGAGCCAATAAATCTTCGGCCCTTTGCCGTCTCATTTCGCGCCAAGCTTCGCGATTCGGTGTGGAACCGTCCACAGTTATATCTCGGATGAGAGCATTTATAGCAGGGGTAGTTGTATCACAACCGATAAGCAGATTTAATGGTGAGCATTGAGTACTTTTCTGCTTATTAATGTTTAGTACCAGCTGTAGCCTCCAAAGTACATTGGACCAGGACTCGTGTCTATAATTTACATCTATCCTAACCATGTTCAGTACTGTTCGACAATACCGTTCCACTTGGCCATTCTCTTGGTGCATTTCGGGCGTTATAAAATGTATATCAATGCCAAAATTTGCTGCCCATTCGCCAAAGTCGGCACTGTCGAACATTCTGCCCCTATCACATACTATTAATCGCGGGGTACCGAAAATCGAAACCGCGTTAGTAAATGCTCGTTTTAATTCCGAGCTTTCTTGTTTATACATAGGAAACAGAAAACAATATTTCGTGAAAGCGTCGATTATTATGAGAATGTATTTGTACCCGTTCGATTCGGGTAGAGGGCCAAGTGCATCCGCGTGTACTGTATCAAAAGGTACAATGGGTTTCGTCCATGATACAATTGGCTGTAAAGGGGCTCGAGGCACCTTTTTGTGTGTTAGGCAGACAATGCAATGACCTATGTATTTCTTGACAAATTGGCGCATGTTAGGAAACCAAAAATGTTTTACTATCAAATCAAGCACTTTTTCCATATTAATATGTCCGTGTTCGTCATGAAATACACGTAACAAACTCAGCCTAAAACCTTTTGGAACATAACATAGCAGTCGTGATTGCTCACCTATCGGGTTGTACTTATAGTAAAGCAAATTGTTTTTCTTTACATACCGCGAACTATCTAACTGGCCTTGATCAAGTTTTTCGAGTAATGTAACCGTTTCATCGTCTGCCGCTTGCGCTATTTGAGCCCAGTTCAATGGTTTTTGTACGGCACAAAGGTTAACTGGATTGCGACTGAGATAGTCAGCATGTGGCATAAACTGACCTTTTCGATACTCGAGGGTAAAATCATAGTCCTGTAGGAACATCCACCAGCGTGCCACCCTAGGCAGGAGATCTTTCTTACGCTGAGTCATCTTTAAGGCGTTGCAATCGGTAACTACTACAAAATGTTTACCAACAAGGTATTGACGGAAATGTTGCAAGGCCTTAACTACAGCGAGAGTCTCCAACTCATAGGAGTGGTACCTGGGTTCTGCCCCTACCGTGACTTTACTATAGTACGCTACTGCATGTCTACGTCCGTCTTTTCCAATTTGCATTAATATAGCGCCGTATCCTAACGAACTTGCGTCTGTGTGGACTTCAGTTTTCAAACACGGATCAAAAATTAACAACGCAGGCTCACTTGTCAAAATCGAGAGGACTTCCTGTCTCGCCCGCTCCTGCTCGTCACCCCAATGAAACTTAACATCTTTGCGAGTCAAAGAAGCGATAGAGGCCACTTTAGTAGCGTATCCTGGGATATATCTTCTGAAGTAGCCGGCCAGACCGAGAAACTGCCTCACTTGCTTCACAGTTTTAGGAATTGGAGATTTGGCTAGTGCGTCTATTTTTTGTACGCTCGGCCGTACCTGACCTTTACTGATCGTCCTCCCAAGATATTCCACTTCAGGGGTGAGAAAGGTGCATTTTCTCAAATTAATAGAAAAACCCGCCTTTGTTAAAATCTTCAGAACAGAATCGAGCAGAGACAAGCCATCCTCTACGCAGTCACTTAACAACATAACGTCATCGATATAGACCAGGACCTGACCTGCATCGATGAACGATCTCAGTGTATCAGATATGATCCGCTGATAGACCACAGGCGCGTTTGCGAGACCGTAGGGCATCTTAAGATATTCAAAATGCCCCTCGGGTGTCACAAACGCAGTTCGGTGCACAGAATCTGCATTAATCTTAATTTGGTGGAAGCCTGTCACCATATCCAGCACAGTGAAATAATTACACTTCCCAAGCCTATCTATATGATCGTCTATCAAAGGAAGAGGGTATCTGTCTTTTATTGTTATATTATTTAAAGCTCGATAATCAACAACCATTCTATCCGATCCGACTTTCTTTTTTACCAATAAAATCGGACTCGCATACGAAGACTCCGACTCACGGATTATACCCTTTTCCTTTAAATCGCTAACTATTTTACGAACGCGCAGTTTTTCGTCGTATGATAATTTGTATGGTCGATAATTAACGGGTTCCTCACTAGTAAGCCGAATGTGCATCTCTCCAGTATTTACGGTAGTTGTTGCAATTCCACTGAGGAAATATTCCGAATACCTGTTCAACACCGATATTAAACGCGCTTTTTCTTGACCACACAGCTGTGTGTTGATCGAATCTAAATGCACAGTCGGTTCACTATGTGACAAGTTATTTACGTTTGAACTATTCCTAATTATTCGCTGGGAATCGCCCGTTCGAATATATGCAATGCCTTTTCTATTTAGTACGTCTGTACCAATAAGAACTGGCGTACTGAGGTAATCACGGGGTACAACATAAAAATCTACCTCTAAGGTAACTTCACTAAGTTCTATTGGCAAAGTAACAAAACAATCTGAACGCATTTCTATTCCACCTAAGCCACGTAATATCTGTACACTCGGGTGCGTACGACATGAGACATGTTTGACAAGATCATTTGATATCAGAGAAATACTCGAACCACTATCAATCAGCACGTCGGTGGGTACTCCACTAATCACCGCTGTTATGACATCCGTTTTGCTACGGTCGCACGTTACTTCACGACAAAAATTAACATTTGATTTATTTCGCGATTCAGAACGTTCTTTTGTAAAACACGTATCCTCGTTGTGGCCTGCTTTCTTACAAAATGTACACACAGTTTTAGTTACCGGTTTGTTAGTAGATTCGGGGGTAGTCGCGGATTTATTTTTATTAGTGTTACCGTCATCGATCTTACTTCGTTTTAAACAATTTTTGCTTTTATGCCCGGTTTGTTTACAACTATAGCAACGTACACGTACATCCGTATTTGTGGCAGGACGCTTGCGATATCGTTCGGTAGAGGAATCGGTGGCGGAGTGGCTATTGCGTGTCTGAATATTATTAGGTGCAGTCGCACTTGAACGATTTGGTTTCACATAGATTGATAAGAACTCCACGACTGTTTCCGGTGTTAATTTCGCGTTTGTGGCGGCTGCACGTATTTGTGGATCTTTAATACCGCGCACAATTATGGCGCACAACAGTTCGTCACTTAATCCTTTCACAATACGTAATCGTAATAATGATTTTCGCGCGTAGTCTGCATACGTGGAGTACTTATCCGATTCTTTACACATCACATCAAAAAGTATATTTGCGACGTCAATGCGGCGTGGACAGAGTGATTTGAGTTCTAATTTGAAATTTGACCAAGTGCGATCGTTACTAGTCCATTCGCGCAGCCAGGAACGTGCGTCACCCTTTAAAGATAGTCCCACACGGGCTAGGCACTCTTTTTCATCCCACTGGTTTTGTGATCGAGCACGATCCACTTCGTCACACCACGCATAGGCGTCATGAATGCTAGGATCGAAATCCGATACATAATAATGGTTTGATCTCACCGGATTTATGGATTTGAGCGCGTCGATAAGACGCTCCGTGATGTCCGTTGAGGCCGTTGTAGCAGAGTACCTGGCGGCACTCGAGGTGCTGGCCACGCTTTCGCCACGTGGTGCGCTCGTTGCGAGGTTTAGCGCTGGCTCGATGAGGGCAGGCAACGGCGGCGTGGTCGCACCGTCAATTTGCACGGCAGAGGTAGGAGCCGCGTGCGCGGACTCGGTGAGTGTGTCGGCGCGCTGCTCCAGGGTTGTCAGGCGGTTGAGGATTGCTTCCATCGTTGCTGCTAGGTTACCTAGATTAGGCGAAGACGCGCGCTCTCGCGGTGTGGCACGTTTTCTACTTGACATTATGATGGAACCAGAGATGACTTTGAAGCGGCTTTATTAGCATTCAATCACACTTCTGATTTTAGGAAATTAAACCAATTACTATTAAAAAAATATAATTAATACAATCACACTTAATACTATTCTTAATTTAAATTTTAAAATAAACGAATTCTAGCAAAAATAAAATGATGACACGAAATCCTAAGTTGAAGATCACGAGCGCACGTCTGTCAGCCAAAAGAGGACGAGCGGTGGTCGTCGCTGGCTTATATAGGGCTGGTGACTCGTAACTCCCTCTACTCTGAAGTTGCAGCTAACACTAGTTTATAGCACTCGCTGCTCTCAGGATTCTAAAACTTTAAGCAAAGCTCTAGAAAAGCCCTGAATTCCCGCGCTACTTTTGGGATTCAAAATAGCGCCCGCGACATAAGATACGGTACTGCTTTATCCCCTCGGTGCATAATCTACTTTTAACCTATATTGATTGCTGAATCATGCAATCATTATTATTAGGCACAACGAAGAAAGTTGATGTGGGCGTATTCTCAACAATTTTCATTTAAAACTTATGTAGCCCTTTTGTCTAGAAACGTGTTTGGAATAGTCCCGCAACTGCAGCTCGCGGCGGACGATAACACGAGCACTCGAGCAGTCTCGCTCAGTCTGTGAGAACTAATTGAATAACTTCAAATTAAAGATAATATTCATGAACTTGTATAGCATAACAATAGCATATTTCGATTTAGTAAATCGTACTTAGTAAGTCGGGATAAAATTGTATTATTTAATTAAGAACAAACAAATTTTGTAATACCTTGATCTCAACTTGAAGATGATTAGTTGCTGTTTACGTAAATTAACTTAATTACACCCGTGATACTCAAGACCCGCTACCCTGATAACGATATTAAGAGATAAACGTGGTTCAAGTATAAACACCGGATCTGTGTAATTAGTTGAGAGTTTTACCAAATAATGTTGTTGACAGTTTATATTTTGTTTGTGAGCGATATAACTCAGTCGCCTGTTAACGATCTTCTCAATAGCAATGTTTCATCGTACGTAATACCTACGCCTAGCAAAATCACTTCTTAATTCAGTTTAACTTCTTAATTCGGTGCATCAGGAGCGCAGCAAAAGGTATTTTGGGAGAGACGAAAGGAAGGGCACGATAGACAGGGATACATGGTGGTGGTCGACAGAGATAGAGAATGTGCTGAAGGAAAAAAGAAGATGTTTAAAGAATGGCAGAGTGTAGAAAATGAGAGTGCTAGTTTGAAAGCTGTAAAGAAGAGTGAGTTTGATGCTCTCAAGAAAAAAGCCAAGAGAGCTGTGGCTATAGCGAGATCTAACGCCCAGAATAAGCTCTATGACTCACTGGTTAGTCCCGTAGGCCAAAAACACCTATACCGGCTTGCTAGAACTAGAGAGAGAGGCGAAGGATGTTTGTCAGGTAAAATGTGTAAAAGACGAAGCTGGAACGGTTATTTCGGATGATGAGTAAATTAAGGATAGGTGGACGGGTTACTTTGAATGACTGATGAATGAAGAAAATGATTGGAGTGGTGTGTTTGAAAATAAACCAGTGAATGAGGGACTAGTGAGAAAGGATAGCGTGGATGAAGTGAGGATTGCAGTAAATGGAATGAAGAATGGTAAGGCACTAGGACCGGAGGGAATACCGATTGAAGTATGGAAGTTATTGCGGAAGGACGGATGGACGTGGTTAGCTTTATTCTTCAATAAATGGAATAGTGTAACAGGTCGCTGGTGCGCGAATGTCACATAGTATGAAAGTTTGGGAGAAAGTTATTAAAATAAATAAATAAATACGCTGGACATTACACACAGCGCCATCTAGTGCCACACTAAGCAACGAGGCTTGTGTCGTGGACACCAGATAGTTGATATACTACATAGATACTTTTTTGTTTGTAAATACATACTTATTATACATATAAACGTCCATGACTCGGAAACAAATGTCCATGCTTATCACACAAACACATGCTCCTACCGGGATTCGAACCCGAAACCCTATGAACGTAAGGCAGCCAGTGAGTGTTTCAAATGATCACTACCGCTGCGCCATTCGGGTCGTCAAAAGAAGAAAATCGTCGTTCGTCGATAGTCGTTATTGAAAGGTGACTTAGAGAAAAGAGCGAAATTTCACAGAACCAGTTCAGTGTTATGCCTGGTCGTGGAACGACGGATGCCATTTTCGCTATCCGCCAGCTGTGCGAGAAATAAAGAGGTGCACATAAAAACTTGCACATGGTGTTTATCGACCTCGAAAAGGCATACGACCGGGTACTCCGTGAGGTTCTGTGGTGGGCTCTTAAGGAGAAAGGTGTGCCTGGGAAGTATGTGCAGTTGATCCGTGCGATGTACAGTCGATGCAGTACCCAAGTACGGTCTACAGCGGGCACTACCGGTAGCTTCAATGTGGCGGTCGGCTTGCATCAAGGGTCGACTCTCAGCCCTTACCTCTTCCTGGTGATAATGGACGCTCTCACGTCGGACATCCAGGAAGAGGCTCCTTGGTGTATGCTGTTTGTCGATAACATTATGTTGGTTGCCGAGAGCGGCCAAGAGGTCCAGAGCAGATTGGAGGTGTGGTGGCAAAGATTGGAGAATGTTGGCCTGAAATTAAGTAGAACCAAAACGGAATACTTGTTTTGCGATTTCGGCGGTCTTTCCAGTCCTGTGCCTATCACTCTTGCTGGAACGTCCATACCGATCTGCTATCCGGTACCTCAGGTCGCTTGTCCAAGGGGATGGCGAAGTAGACTGGGATGTAACGCATCGGATCAACTCAGGATGGATGAAATGGCGATAGGTCACTGGAACAACTTGCGAGTTGCGACCCACGGATGCCCCTCAAGTTAAAGGGGAAAATATACAAGTCCGTGATTAGGCCTGTCGTACTGTATGGATCAGAATGCTGGGCTGTGAAGAAGATGGATGTAAAACGATTGCAGGTAGCGGAGATGAGGATGTTGAGATGGATGTGTGGAGTATCAAGAATGGATAAAGTAAGGAATGAGTATATTAGAGGAAGTTTGGTATGGACATGTAATGAGGAGGGATGAAACGCATGTTGTTTAAAAGAGTGGTGGATATAAATGTTGATGAATGGAGAGGCAGAGGAAAGCCAAAGAAAAGATGGATGGATTGTGTGAGGAATGATATGAAAAGAGAAATGAGTAAATGATGCAGTGACGGTTGACAGGGGAGAATGGAAGAAGACAACGTGTTGCGCCGACCCCAAGTAGAATGGGACAAGGGCAGGAAGATGATGATGATCCAGCTATTGCTTATCTGTGTTGAACGGAGACTTTGTTTACATCTGATGTTTTGAGCCTGTGTATCAAGCGAACATTGAGTTGTTTGTATTTCTTTTTGTTTTCGATCTACCCACATAATAATTTTTGTACAAACGTATAGTTTTGTAAAACTCAATAATATTTACTTATGTTATAGTTTAAAGATTCTCATGAAAATGAATTTTGTATTCTCATGAGAATAAAGTTATCTAAAACCTCAAACTTACTGGGACGTTTTATTCGGTATTACACTTTTCTTAAAAAAATAAGTCACGTAACACACTCAAAAAATGAGTGTGTTACGTGACTTATTTTTTTTTATATGTATGACCACGCATAACTTTTACTGAGAAGTGCGATTTCAATGATTATTTTTTTATTGGACAGCGTATATCTCAAAGTTGGTTTTATTTAAGTTTGAAAAATTAAAGCGACCCCAAAAGGGGAAAAACAGGGGTTGACTGATTTTTTAAATTTGCCACACATATGAAGTTTCGATGAGAATACAACATATAATAGAGATCTAGATTGTATCTGATATCGTGTTTGGGCTAATTTCATGCAACTTAACGAGAGCTTTAGACCTAGCTGTAGTATGAGACTGCCATCAAAGGTCTGAGGACGGAGACGAAAGGCAGTCGCAAGAGGTCCTCAACAGTTTACAGCAGCTATATCGTGTTTGGGCTGATTTTATGCACTTTGATGAGAACTTTAGAACTAGCTGAAGTATGACTGTCACCCAAGGTCTGACGATGGAGACGGAAGGACATCGTAACGGGTGATGAGTCCTGGATTTATCAATACGATCCAGAAACCAAGCGCCAGTCGACAGTTTGGGTGTTTCAAAATGAACCAACGCCTACCAAAGTGAAGCGATCTCGAAGCAGGGGGAAGATTTTGATCGCCAGCTTTTTTAATTTGACTGGCCACTTGGCCTCAATTCCCTTACGAGATCAAAGAAGCATCAACGCCGAATGGTATACTACCAAATGTTTACCAGAAGTTTTTTCTGTTGTGAGCAACAAGCGACCAAACACAGGGCTCCGCGGACTACTGCTCCACCACGAAATGCGCCTGCACACACCGCGCTCAAAACGAGGGACTTCCTGGACAGTACACCAGTCAAACTCCTGGATCACCCTCCTTACAGCCCTAATCTAGCACCGTGTGACTTCTTTTTATTTCCAAAAATAAAAAATCAGCTCAAGGGGATACAATTTTCGTCGCCGGAAGATGCGCTGGCTGCGTTCGAGCAGGCTGTAAACGAGGTGTCTGCGGCGGACTGGAAAAAGTGTTTTGAAAACTGGTTCAGACGCATGAATCTTTGTATAGAGGCTGGTGGAGAGTACATTGAAAAGATTTAATAAAAATATGTCCATAAGTATGTATAAAAATATGTATATTTAATAAAGATTTAATAAAAAATGTGTCCCACGTAGTATCTTTGTAAAATGATGCTTGCTACACAACAAGATAGGATGCTTTGTATCGTACGTGTATGGGGAATTGTCTAATCTACCACCGACACGCAGTAGGTTATTGGGGTCTAGAAATGGGGACAAGGATCTAAGTCTATTTTTTTATGCAATGCTTTCGCCGTTATAAGAATAGCATATTTGTCAGGAAACATTTCCAACTGAACTTTGTCCAATATTAAATTTAAAGAATTTTTAAGTTCGACAACTGAAAATGGACCAGTAAGTTAATTGGTTTTGTTTCGACAATTGTGTAGAAACCTTTGTGAATATGCTATTGATCTTTGTAAATGAATTAAATTAGATCTGTTGTTAATCAAGCTACTAATAGAATCTACATTTGAAGGACTGTTAGTTACTACGACAGAACAAGAAACCAATTCTGGTAGATTGTGGCTCTCGTTGTGGTTGGGCATTCTTGGCCATTCACGTTCATCTTTCTCTAAGAAAGTGGGACCAGACCACCACAAAGATGAACCGCTGAATGAATCAGCCTTCAGCTCGCGAGAGATAAGATCCGCCGGATTGTCTTTCGACGGTACGTGGCCCCACACGTGACCCTCCGTGCTCTCTTGAATTTCGTGGATTCAGTTGCGAAAGGCATTTTTTAGCTGCAGTGGGGGTGTAGATAACGCCGATAAAGGTTTAGAGTGTTCAGTTAGACGTGGTTTGAGTCGGACAACTTGCATTTTTATTTAGATTCATCGCGTTGAACATTCAATGACATTTTCTGCACTTAAGTTTAAATTTGACATTTTACATCGGCATTGAGTACGCATTCTCGTACATACATACATTAGATTTGTGCAAGGTGTATTAGCAGAAATGACTGGTGTTTAACAGAAGCAATGTAACCTGCATCACGATGGAGGATAGTCCATTCAACCGAAGTAGTAGATGTATTCGATCCCCGCCTTCTACACCTGTGCCCGTGGGCGTACCCGCTTCTACCCCTCAAGCGCCTATCCAAAGGAACGATGCCCCTGAAGTTGTCTCGACGTCAGAAATTCAAAACTGGATGGCGATTATCGAACAGAGCCTAAAGGAGGTGTGCTCTATTGCAGCTGAAGGAAAGCTGAATGTGGAGCAGAAAACGCGCATCAACAGTTTATGTCGGAAGATTAGTCACGGGACTTCGCAGATGGCTGTCATGTACCAGTCTATCAAAGCGAAAGCCCTCCAATCGCACTACACCGTCAGAACTCTCGAAAACCAACTTGACCTTTCGCAGCAGCTGCAGAACCTTAAGCTGAGTATCGAAGATTCGAAAAAACCTGCCCAGAGATTTTCCTTTGCTGACATGGTGAAGAAAGGTGCCAACAATTTTATCCAGCCGAGTCATGTAAGTTCCGTGGCCATCTATCCGAGTGACAAGTTGAAGACCAGCGATGAGACAAAAAGCCTTGTCCAAAAAATTATCAGTCCTGAAGAAATGAAGCTCCACGTGAGAGGCCTGCGCAAGACGAAGAACGGCGGTGTTATCATCAGCACCGAGACGAAGGATGACATCGAAAAGCTGAGACAATCGGTACAGCTAACCAAGTCAGGCTTAACAGTCGACGAGCCCCAAAAAAGGAAGCCTAGGGTTGTAATTATAGGAGTGCCGACATCCATGCAGGAAAATGAGGTTTTTACTTGCTTGTACAACCAAAATCTAGCAGAAAAACTTCAGGACTGCAGCCTTGAGACGTTTTTGAGCTCAATTAAATTAAGTCATAAGTCAGGTAAGAAAGACACTGAGACCTGTAATTACATTGTTGAAGTATCTGCAGTCATACGCAAAGCCCTGATATCACAAGACCGAGTTTTTGTAAATTGGTCATCATGCCCTGTGAGGGACTTTACTTTGGTCACACGATGCTATAAGTGTCAGCAGTATGGACATGCGGCCAAATCATGTCCACATACAACGTACACCTGCGGCCATTGTGGTGATCAAGGTCACTCAGTTAAAGAATGTCCAAAGAATGCTGATGAACCAAAATGCGCTACTTGCTTGCATTTCAAAAAGCCGGACAAGCATAACACAGGTGCTGCGGACTGCCCGGCGAAAATAATGGCTGAAAAAAGGTACATCAACTCTGTAGATTATGGAGGCGCCTAAGAGCGCCGTTAATTAGTTATTTTTCTGACCTTTTTCTTTTCCTTTATTTTATATTTTTATATTCAACTACCATTATGATAAATAGTTTAATCAATGATTTAGATAATTTCTCTGTATCCGAATCCAAAGTTTGTGAAGCGGAAGACTGCAAACAATATCTATACGGCTACAAAACTCCACTAAACATATTAACACAAAATATTCGCAGTGTTTTTAAGAATTTTGATAGCTTTAGTACATTTCAGCAACGGCTAAACATAAATTGTGACGTTATTGTTTTAACCGAATGCTGGCTCGCAAAACAATATAACATACCACTAATCCCGGGATATAATATGTATAGAAGTACCACAAATTACAACCAAAATGATGGGGTGATAGTTTATGCAAGAAATCATTTGAATGTTTCTGTTGAGGAACCTGATATGAACGACTGTAACAGATTGTTAGTTAAAATTGGATCAGAATTTGCGATACTAGCATTATATCGTCCTCCGTCTTTTAGAAATACTAGCTTTTTTACTGACTCTCTGAACGAGACCTTGCAAAACCTGTCATCCATTAAAAACACGATTGTAATTGGAGATATTAATATCAATATTCTTCCAGGAAGTGCTGATGCGTCTGCTCAGGACTACCTAAACCTATGCGCCTTTCATGGCCTGCTCCCAGCACACAGCTTTCCTACACATCACAGTGGCTCCTGTTTGGATCATATTATGCTTAAATCAAATTTGCCTTCACTTGCACTTGTTGTTAACTCAACAATAACCGATCACAATGCTGCCCTACTAACCCTAAATTGTAAATCACCTAAACAAGACAGTCGCATAATTTCAAAACTGAATATAAATAAACTTGAAGAAGATTTACGCGTCATCGATTTTGATCCAGTCTATAATTCCGCTGACCCGCAGTTCTGCATGTTGTATGTAATTGAAAACTTACGAAATGCAATTCAGAAAAACACGGTCGTTTCTCAGTTGAGCAAAAAAAATACAACATAAAACCATGGATCACATCAGGTCTTATTCGCTGTATGAAACATAGGGTAATCCAGGCAATGCAGTATTGCAACTTTCATACAAAAGATATCGAAATTACTGCAATGATCTCCTTAAAAAAATTCAAAACAACTATGACAAAGTGGCATTGGAAAAGGCTGGAACAAATAGTAAAAAGATCTGGAAATATATTAAAGACTCAACGTATACCGCCAAACAATATGAGTCATCTTCAGGTTTATTACAAGCACACTTGACACCGCTGGAATCCGCTAACATAGCAAATAATTTCTTTATTAATGTTGGAAAGTGTCTGGCAGAAAAAAATGTGGGTCAATCCCAAAACCTAACGAGCACTCCTTTAACATGCAACACTGTTTTAACATCCTTCACGCTGCTAGATACTGACGAGACTGAGGTAGAAAGTATAATCATGACCTTGAAAGAAGACTGTGCAGTTGGCTGGGATAACATATCGAATAAAATTATTAAAAAATTCAAGGACATTTTGGTACCACCACTGACTTATATTTTCCGCATTTGTTTATCTTCGGTCTCCTTTGGTTTTTATCTTTGGTTAGTTTATTCCCTATATTTGTGGAGCAGGACCAGCATTGAGCCACGAATTTATATAATCAATGTAATCCCCCGACGTATACTTATAAACTTAACTATAGTGTGCGTTTCATACAACATTTTAATTTCGTCTCATTCAGTAGAATGTGAGGAGGTATTTTAATGTAACATTTTAAACAGTAATCCATGAAAGATGAATTGCAATGCACTGCAATGCTCTGACACCTATCTGTCTCTTGTAGGTAGTTCAATTAAGCCACGTTGCCATTACGTCACAACATTGAAACATGCTTGCAGGTCTGGAATTACAGTTGCTTGAATTCCACAATCAAATGACAGTATTATTTATAATAAAAGTTAGTTAACTTGTTAGTTTGCTTTCGCCCACGCTACTGCCTATAATGTGAGTACTCGCGTATCCGAATATTTAGGACAAGCTCGGAAAGCAGATATTTGTAAAGAAGTTGTTTGTGCTGCTGTGCTCCGGTACACACCAACTCCACCACTCGATTGTTTCTTAACCCTCGGCCATTGTCATGTTTCCGTTTTTATCAACGTTCGGTCACTGCCCACTGTTCACTGGCGACAGATTAATATTCTGTTGGGAGGTATCTTCGTATTGATGTCAAGGTTCATTCATCAACAATAACGCTTTGACGAGGTTCAACACACACACGCGCTTGTGTACCTCACAAGCATATTAACAGGTTCTACTTTTTATGAAATTGTCAGCTGAGTCTTATTGTACGTTTCATTGTTAGTGGTTTCGGCAGTTTATTGCGTGGTAATACTAGCTATTTGTTTGAATGTGGTAACTAACTTTGTTTCAATTAGCTCTAAGTCTATAACTGTGGCAGGTAAACATCGACCATAATGTTCCATGTTTGCCTTTCATTTCTGGATTAGAATACGGTGCTAGTGTTTAGTGTTGAGAGTTTCAAATATTACGAACAAAGTCATTTTAAATGAGAGTTCCTCTCACTAACATTGTAAATGAGAAAGTTTATTTTGTTTGCGACTCAAATAGACGACAAGGGCTGAGAGGATTTGAATTACATTATAAATAGGTACACTGTAAATATGTATTTTGCTTTTTGCATTATGAAGCGACATGCGCGGTTTGGATGGATCCGTCGATGCATAGCATATCTCTATTCCTTTTGAATGTTACAGCAATAACCTGACAATACAACTAGAAGAAGGCGAGATATTATTTACTCTGTGCCTTACTGTACAACTTCATTTACTGATTTTTCAATTTCCTAGGAGCATTCATCTTCTTCTATATCTATTCTTCTATACATATTATAAATCTGTAGACGTGGCATTTCTGTACATTGAAAACTTTTAGAAAAAAAAATAGTAGGGGTGTTAAAAGATAACAAACAGAACCCATTTCGACTATTTTTAGAATTTTTGTCTGTCTGTTTGTATGTCTGTGTATCTGTATATATGTATGTCTGCAGTCTGTGAGTCTTCGGTTACGTTTGTTTGTTTAAGTATCTCGTGAAAATTACAAAACCAATGTGGATAGTATCAACACACAAGTATTGTGCGTAACTTAGAGAAGATACTAGTTTTTGTTTCATTGCAATCCGTGCTCTTAATCAAAGATAATATATGAATTGAAAGTGTTCAGGAAGCGATCATCATCATTACTTACATAAATGCAACGACATCTGTTGAACCAAAATGGTACTAATGAATAAATGTGCTCACAAGATCACTTTTAAATCGACTTATCGGGTTTTTCAAAAAGTTATGATAGCAAAAGGTACTTTAGATGGCGCTACTTTGAAAATCTTCATAGCCTATATTGTTTGTTCGGTCGTTTTCCATGCATTAAATTTTAGCAGTTTAACTCCGTGCTCGATAGATGGCGTTGTGAATTTGACGCCATTTTCTGAATCGTGGTGTTAAGATTTTCCGTGAAAGAACGACCCTCGCCGGGTAAACTGTATCGATTTTGGTTATTAGATGTCTTTCGTTTCGTGTTGTAAAAGTATTAGGTTTCGTATTTGGTATAATAATAATAAAAAATACGTTATAAACATACAGAAAACTGGAATAAACAATGAATAAAATAATATAACTATATGTCACCGATGCTGACGAGACACCGAGCCAAACAGGAGGCACACCTACCATCTCCGGGCTCACCGCTCAGCTCCGCCTCGCAGCCGCCGGGACGCGCCACATCCGTGAGCACCGTGTCGCCGGTCGCTGCAGTTGCGTCGAGCTCGAGCGACGAGTTTTTCTCCCCGCCGTCGACACCACCACCACCACCACGACGACGAGGAAGAGGACGGCCACCAGCGGGCTTGGGACCTCGAGGCCAACAGGCCCCGAATAGGGTCCCCGCTGCCGGTGGAAATGTGTCGCGCATGCGATGGACTCAGTCCATAAATGAGAATGTTATGCGCGCATATTATGGGGCTACTGAGGGGGGAAGCAACTTGACTGCGTACCGTGGTCGGATGCTCTCTCTGTTTCAGGTGCTTGAGCCAGCTGTCAACGTGTCGGCGCAACGGCTATCGGATCAGGTGCGGGTCATACAGCGTAACAATATGTTGGATGACACCGTACTTGATCGACTACGCCTCGACTCACGGAGTAACCCAGTTACGCCTGCTTCGCCAATGATCGCGGTACAGCTGCAAAATGTATACAGTACTTCGCCGCGATCCAATCACGGTGGTGAAGAGGATGATGACGAAGTTATACCCGTGAGTACCCAGTGCAACGTACAATTGAGGAGCGCTTTGGAGGATGCATTCAGGGAGTACCGTTCCACACCGCCTCAACTTAGACCACGTTTACCTCGTTTGCCTATGCACAAGAATAATAGGGCGCTGGTGTGTGCCCTAGATTCGCAGCTGTCAAATTGTTTTGACAGCAGCAAGGACCTCGCCGATACCCACTCAATATTGTACTGTGCAGCTGTAGCGGCATGTCGTGTAGCTCACGTCAAGTTTCCTAACAACGACAGAGCTACACGACCCAAATTTGCTGTTCCAGCTTGGCAGTGCAGGATTGAGCGGCGTATTGGTGAGGCTAGAGCACTCATCGGCAAGTTAATCTGCTTCAGGGAGGGCAATACTCGCCCTAGAGTGATGCGCTTTGTGAAGCGGGCGTTCTCGGGAACTGATATTAATTCTCGTGATTATCTAGCCCGCGTCACAGAGCGCATCGACTTCCTGAAGCAGAAGATCTGTGCATGGGCAAGCCGTATTCGTCGGTACAAGCGGCGAATGGAGCGGTACACTCAGAATCGCACATTCCAAAGCGATGAAAGGTGGGTATATAGGGCTTGGGAACGACCGGACCAAGGTGTAACTGACACACGTCTACCGGATGATGACACAATGTGCTCGTTCTGGCGCAGCATCTGGTCGGTGCCTGTCAGTCACACTGAGGGCGATTGGACCCGGGAGGTTGAACGAGCGTGTGATCCAATACCAGAAATGGGGGCAATCATTATCAGCCCCCAAGACGTAGCTCGTGCAGTCCGTCCGATGCCTAACTGGAAATCTCCAGGGCCGGATGGACTGCACAATTTCTGGATCAAATGGCTCCAGAGATCGCACGCTTGCTTAGCGTCCCAGTTTCAATCAGCTTTAGAATCCGGATCGCTGCCCCAGTTCTTGACGACCGGAATTACCCACCTGCTCCATAAATCAGGTAGTACTGCGGAGCCCAAAAATTATAGACCAATTACTTGTCTACCAACGGTCTATAAAGTTCTTACATCCATTTTGAGAGCTAAAATCAACCAACATATTGAGAGTAATTCTATCATGTCTGTCTCTCAGAATGGATGTAGGAACGGGTCCCGTGGTACTAAGGAGCTACTCCTAATTGATATGACCATTAGCCAACAGGTTCGCCGTTCCCGAAGGGATCTGTCTACATGTTGGATAGATTATAAGAAGGCCTATGATTCTGTGCCTCATACATGGCTCATGAGGGTGCTGGAGTTGTATAAAGTAGATGCAACTCTGCGTGCCTTCCTGATGTCATGTATGGGGTGCTGGAGAAAGGTCCTTCGCTATCCAGGATGTCGACAGATCCAAGGGAACAGCGAACCGATAAGGATTGAGCGTGGCATATTCCAGGGTGATAGTTTGAGTCCATTGTGGTTTTGTCTAGCCTTGAACCCTCTCAGCACATTGCTAGAGGGTTCAGGTCTAGGTTATCGGTTGAGGAGAGGTGGTCAGGTCATATCTCACCTTCTTTACATGGATGATCTGAAACTCTTTGCCCCCAACAATTTGCAACTGATGAAGCTACTGAAGGTAACAGAAACTTTCAGTAGTGCCATCAGAATGGAATTTGGTGTGGACAAATGTGCAGTCATGCATGTGAAGCGAGGGCAGATTATGGAATCCGTGGGTACTCAACTCTCGGATTCCATACACCTTAGATCCCTATCCTCAACAGAAACCTACAAGTATTTGGGTATGTCGGAGGCATTAGGCATCAATACTTCCGACATGAAACAATCGTTGAGGGAGCGCTTCTTTGGCCGCCTGAATAAAGTGCTAAACAGTCTTTTGTCAGGCGGAAACAAGGTGCGCGCCTTCAACGGTTGGGTCATGCCGGTTTTGATGTATTCTTTCGGCATACTCAAATGGACTCAGACGGAACTTGATGCCTTGGATAGGAGGGTCCGCACATTGATGACCGCAAATCGGATGCATCACCCACGGTCGTCGGTGATGAGACTGTACATCCCGCGGAAGTGCGGGGGTCGTGGCTTCTTAAATGCTAAGACCCTGCACAACCGTGAGGTATGCAGTCTCAGAGAATACTTTCTAGAAGCCGACGTGGGGATGCACCGAGATGTGGTCTCAGTGGACAAGGGCCTTACCCCGCTCTCGCTGGCTAACGAGAACTGGCGCAAACCTATAGTATTAGACACTAATGACCGCAGGGAGGTATGGCAGAGCAAGGAGCTTCACGGACGTTTTTACCGGGCCCTACATGGGCCCGATGTAGACTTCTTAGCGTCCGTATCCTGGCTGCGTTTCGGTGACCTCTTCGGGGAAACCGAAGGTTTTGTCTGTGCAATAATGGACGAAGTTATGATGACGAATAACTATCGGAAATACATTGTGAAGGATGGCACGGTTGACATATGTCGGGCATGCCACCGTCCGGGAGAATCGATCCGACACATTATTTCTGGGTGTTCTCGTCTGGCTAACGGAGAGTACTTGCACAGACACAACCTCGTTGCTAGGATTATCCACCAGCAACTTGCTTTGAAGTACAACCTTGTGGAATCAGAAGTGCCATACTATAAGTATGCGCCCGACCCAGTTCTCGATGATGGTAATGTCACGTTGTATTGGGATCGACCTATCGTCACTGACAGGACTATTGTTGCTAATAAGCCTGACATTGTGGTGATAGATCGATTGGAGCGTCGCGCAATGATCGTTGATATAACGGTCCCGCATGACGAGAACCTCGTGAAAGCAGAGAAAGATAAGCAATTCAAGTATCTAGATCTTGCTCGCGAGGTTGTTGACATGTGGGACGTGAATACGGCAGTCATTGTGCCGATAGTCGTATCGGCCAATGGTTTAATAGCCAAGAGCCTCGACCGACATCTGAAGAGGCTCTCGCTTGGCAGCTGGATCAAGGGCTTGATTCAGAAAGCAGTACTTCTGGACACGGCGCGTATTGTTAGGAGGTTCCTCTCTCAAGAGCCCTGACCACCGGTAGCTCGGACCCTGTTCCCGGTGCTGGTGGACTACTATTTTATATATTTTTAAATGTTTTTTTATACTAATTTTGTACAAGAATATTTAAAAATGTAAAAATAAGTGAAAAAAATAAATAAAGGAATAATAATATCGCTGGACATTACACACAGCGCCATCTAGTGCCACACTAAGCAACGAGGCTTGTGTCGTGGACACTAGATAGTTGATATACTACATAGATACTTTTTGTTTGTAAATACATACTTATTATACATATAAACATCCATGACTCGGTAACAAATATCTATGCTTATCACACAAACACTTGCTCCTACCGGGATTCGAACCCGGAACCCTATGAACGTAAGGCAGCCTCACTACCGCTGCGCCATTCGGGTCGTCAAATAATCGTCGTATAATTGTTGGAATATATATATATATACATATACATATATTGGTCTAAAAATAGTTAAATTATTGTTGTAAAAGTATTTGGTTTCATATCTATACTATAATATTTTAAAGCTGAAGAGTTCCTTTGTTTGTTTGGTTGAACGCGCTAATCTCAGGAACTACTGGTTCCAATTGAAACATTATTTTAGTGTTGGATAGCCCATTTATCGAGAAAGATTATATAACATCACGCTGCGACCAATAGGAGCGGAGCATTAAACAAAAATGTAACGCGGGCGAAGTTACGCGGGACTGCTAGTGTACAATAAATATCAAAACTAATCCAAATTCATAATCTTAATAAACATACTTGTAAAAATTGAAATTTGTAAGTTTCTTAACTCACAAAATTATGATGATACTGAAAAAATACTTAAAGTTACTAGTTAATGGAACAAATCACCAAAATGCATCGTACACATACATTCACACATTTCAAGTCACTTAACATAATTATGTACACCGTACACTTTCTACACTTAAAAATAATCGTTAAGAAACATTATGACCTGCTTTTAATTTAACTAACTTTAAATATATTATTTTGGTCACTTTTTTTAATAATAGGCAAACATTATAAAAGAATAACCAAACACAATGTAACCAAACTTAACATTTAAATATTTTGTGTCAACATTTACATTTACCTACAACTTTACAAAAATCACTATTTAAGTTCACTTTATATGTTTGCCTACCCCTAGTTTAAGTTATATTGTACTTTGCTTGGTTTTTATTACCTAATACTCTTTTTTAACCTATGAAAGTGATTATTTTGTTACAAATACGCTACCATAAGTAAACCCCAGAGACCGAGGAAAACTGGTCAACCGTAATACGAGATTGGCCTGCAAAACTAAGTACTACACTTTTAATTTTTTTTTTTCTAAACTATAGAAGTTTGAGATTTAAAATAAAAAAAAAAACGTTTTATAGAAATTTTTATCAGCTTTCTTTGAAACTTTAGTAAATTATACATTAGTAACATTTTTAAGTCTAAAAAAAGATAAAACAATAAAAATTGCCATTTTTAGCTTAGTGTCATAAAACTCAATTAACATTTACAAGTATGTGTTACATGTTATTTATTTTATAATAACTGGTATTGCCTCCTCGGGCTCTGCTTACAGCTTCGAGTCGATTTGGCATACTGAACACGAGGTTTCGGAGCCGACGTTGGGGAATATTCTCCCATTCTTCTATCAGGGCCTGTTCTTGTGCCCTGAGGGTGGTAGGTGGTGGTCTGCGGCTTCTGACTAGCCTCCCCAGCTCATCCCAGGCGTGCTCAATCGTGTTGAGATCAGGACTTCTTGATGGCCAAGCCATCACGCTGATACCAACCACCTGCATAGCACAACCCGAGCCGTGTATGGCCGGGCATTATCATGCATCAGAATCGATCAATCACCCATATTTACTAAATACGGCCCTGCATACTCATTGAGAATCTCCTGGGCATATCTTTCCCCAGTCAGAGTGCCTTTTCTATGACCACTAACTCTGTGCGACCTTCTGAAGATATACAAGCCCATACATGTACATAACCTCCACCGTACTGGACTCATTTTGAGAAGCAGGTTTGAAGGTATCGCTCACCAAGTCGCCTGTAGACACTTCGCATTCCATCAGAAGTGTAAAGTGAGAATTGAGACTCATCTGTAAACAAAATTCTTGACCATTCTTTTTGATCCCACTGTATGTGTTCACGGGCGTATCGCAGTCTCGCTACTCGATGCTCTCTCTCGAGTTTGGGGCCACTTGCTGGTCTTCGGGGTTTCAGGTTTGCTTCAGCCAGTCTTCTTCTCACTGTACTATCACTAATGTAGAAGGGGCTTGGGCTTTCGGGCCTGAAGAAGCTGTTGCTGGACTTCAACTGCATTTAGGTGGCGATTTCTCAACACAGTAGAAACAATATAACAGTCTTCTCGGGCACTGGTACACCTGGGTCTGCCATTACCAGGTCTCCTCAAAAGGTTTCCAGTCTCTTCGTACCTTCACTTCACCTTCTGAATCACACCCACCATTCTTGCAGTACAACGCATACTGATGACTAGTTCCAGAAACGTCATGATCCTAGCATATTCTTCAGTTGAAAGAGGCATGATAAATAAGTTTATGTGCTGTTGTCTAACTTAGCTTTTGTAACAAGAATCATCGATGAAGAAAAAATTTGAAAACAAAAATAGAAAGAAAAAAGGAATGGTAAAATTGTAATTCGAAAAGGATTATTTTTGATTTTAAAGTTTTTTTTCAGTCATTTCTTAAAAGAAGGTTACCGACTATGAAGTTTTTATGTACAAAATTAAACTCTTTTTTGAGTCCTTTTTGCTTCGAAAGTATATCTTGTGTACTTAAAAAGTTATTGCAATTTTAAAAGTGTGATACTTAGTTTTGCACGCCAGTGTAGTACCGGGACCAGAGTGAATCATTTCTGTGTTAAAAACCATAATAAGTACCGATACATCACAAAATAAACTATGTACTCTACTATGTGTATGTACCTCGACTGCTTATTTGTAAGTTGCTGAACTGTACAACGTTGTTATTTTGACAAGGCAAATAAAGAAGTTTTTTTTTTTGAAACGTCACTTCAATCAACATTTCTTCCCAAGTTACAAGACTACGGAGACAACCGTAGTCAAACGTTTTGTCTCTGATAGTGAATATATTTGTTTGTTCGATCCGATGACAATAACAGTAGTAGAAACTGAGTAAATAGAGCTTTTTTGAGATATTTTAGTCTTGAACTATTGTCGTCTAAAGACGTTTGTCACGGATTATCACAATGTTTTCAAGTAAAAGTTTGAAGATAATATTTTTCAGAACTTACTTAATCATTAAAAAACTTGTACGACTGCATGAGCTGCCTGCCTAGAAGATATACTTACCTAGTGGTACCCTAGAGTTAATCCCAACTTCAACAAGTCGTTCGTTAGTATTGATTCGACTTGTGACTTGTGTACTCCACGCGCCCACTTCAGATAGCTGCTGACATACAGCTTTTTCTCGCGAAACTGCTGTAATGCCTCAGGAGTCAGTTTTACTCAAGTTTTCACATTCTAACCAAATAATCAAAAAACATAGGGCAAACAAATCTACAAGAAGAAGGTGACTCCAAATATAATTAATAGTTACCTGAAGTAGATCTCACTTTGACTTAGGCTTAGTCAGTTTATTGACTACGTCCGTATGTGACTGTCGTATGTTCGGCACATGAGGCGCGCGAGGTGTTCCTTCAAGTTGTGCCGAATTCCGGCCGAGTTGGGAGTTGTTGGCAAGTTTAGTTTCGTGCCTCAACACTTCAACAGGCGAGTGTGCCCGTGCTGCGGACTCTTACT
Source organism: Standfussiana lucernea (assembly GCA_964057025.1). NCBI lineage: Eukaryota > Metazoa > Arthropoda > Insecta > Lepidoptera > Noctuidae > Standfussiana > Standfussiana lucernea. Next base: position 173,076 of record OZ059793.1, read on the forward strand.
GATGCTCCTCATACGTGTGTAGCAAAAACAGAGCGGGTGCTCGACGAGTGATGACGAACAACCTCAGTGGTGTATCAATATTATTAAGTAATTCGATATTCGGTGTTGTATTCTTTGGTATTCATTTCAATTAGGGTTTCTCATCAAGATTACTCGTAGCGGGTATTCTCGGAAAATTTGGCACTATTCGAGACGAGAACAGAGTGGTCGAGAAGTTGAGAAAACGTGTCTTGATTAGTAAATGCTACTTACACACTAGATATTTATCGTGATATTGGTAACAGTACTAGTAGTCCTTAAACAAAAAAATTGTAATCTTGGTTATCGAACATGCTGTACCATTTATAACATGCCTTTCAAGAATTGTAATCCAATTATTTAACTTAACGCGATTAATATCGAACAGTCTTATTATTAAAATGTGTTTGATTTTGTTAAAACACTGAAATTTCTATTTAGTAAGGGACAAATACAGCGTGTACATTTTTTTTCAAATTATTAGCTTTATGTTTAATAAATGAGCGTTTCTTGTGTTTTCTGCAATTCTTGCGTTTCCTGATCTTTGGGTCGGTTTTCCTTGAGCATACAAGGTAATCCCCAATTTACCAGCTTAGGAAACTCAAACTCAAAGCATTTATTACAATTAGACCATTACAGGCACTTTTTAATGTCAAAACACAAAAAATAAACTAAGCTACAGTACAAGTCACAGGGCATAATAACTTGTGAAAGTACTGTAGTTGCCCATTCGAAAGCGTAGATCCTATGGAGAAGATGGGCAAGAAACTCCATGGACACTCTTTTAAGTCAATAAGTTTTTACAAAATCTTGGTTACATCAGTCATGTCGAGATTATACATATATGTGAGAACGATGTAGAAAGACGTGCGTAAAAATACAATAATCCATGGCAGCTGCGAGATGACCAGTCCCTACTGACAGCGCCCGTTCACGAGCATGACGCATGGATCAGCCATCATTCAACTCAACCATTTTGGAGGGAACTAAACGACCTGACACACGCGCCACCATCAGCGAGACATTTGAGTGAGCATGACATTCTCTCAACCGCCAGGGCAAATTCGAGTCAGTAAAAGATGTAAATGGTAGCTTTATCGTACATAGAACTCACACATGTGCAATTATATAATACTAAGAGATTGAATCTATACATTGCAAAGATATGTTTATAATCTTCTGCAGCTTCCACAATAACTTCCCTTGGTACCCAATAACATTGCTCCTATGGTTGTGGAGCAGGACCAGCATTGAGCCAAGCATTTTTATCATCAATGTAATCTCCCAACTTATAGTATGCTTGCCTACATAGTGTGCGTTTGAAGTTATAGGTCACCTGCAGTCGCTCGCATAATCTGAGATATATCCCACAAACAGATGAGCGGCCGCTGTCGTGCGCTATGACTTACGGCGGACACCCTGACACACTGCCTTCGGTGCGTTATGGCTTGCGGAGGCTTTGAGCTATGGCTTGTGAGCTGTGACGTCGAGCACTAGTACCGTCACGCGACATTGTGCGGTCTCATGTCGTGACGTCACGAGCGCCGAGGTCGACGGATGCGACATTATAGTTATAATGATCCGGAATGTTTAATTTAACTCATGCTGAATGCAATGTCTCATACGCTAAGCGGTGACGTCCAATTTAATTAAATATTTGAAACGAAAAGTATATTTCACTTTGTATACAACAGTATAGTGTCTTCATTTCTTGAAGCCGCATCCACGATGCAGCGGCTCTGAGCGACTGCTACCTATAGTGGGAGATAGTGGAGATAGTGGGTATTTCAATCAGCGTCGTCCCTCGAGTCTCGGCTAAGTATTATTGCCTGATTCTTCAGTGATTAAAGTCCACTGCGCGATATTAAACGGAGCGGGCCTCGCTAGCAGTTAATTGAAAACGTATCCGGCAACTGGCGGCGGCGGCAGCTTGGCACCGTCTGCGAGTGAATGTAGAAGACCCACAACTACTTATTTGTGCAAGTATCTCATAATGATAGATTCATTATGAGATACTTGCACTAATAAGTAGTTGGTACATTGTAACATATATCGGTCTACGTATATTATATTTTGTACACCATTAAAGTTTCAAGCGGTCGCAATTAAGCTATCATTACTTGAAGTCACGCAAGGCTCGCACTTACCTTGTGTCCGAATTTATTGCACATCGTGCGGCATTCGGCGTCCATTACCTCGCGCCGCATTCCCCACACTAGCTGCCATTTGATAAAAGTATGTTCGCCCGATTGGATTACGGATTCTATGGGTTCTATCTATCGGTTGAAGCACCTAACGTATTATTGTTGATTAATCTGGAAAGCTGATCGGAACACTGATACTTTACACTACTTGTGCTATCTCTAGTCTACCGGCCAAATGAAAGGAGAAGGTAGTTCTATTGGTAACAGGATAAGTTGGAGCCATTTATGCTTATGAGGTTCGAGAGCCGGTCATCTGAAACTGTAACAGCGCGCGGCTCTACAATAGGAAATCTCTCTATGACGCGATAAACGGCAATGGGCTTGTTTCCCATCACATTACATACTTTTTATCAGGAAGCTTTGTGCAACTCCAAAGTGCGCTTTTACGGGAAACCGTGAGCCATAATATGGCTCGAGGTTTCCCTTTGTGGAGTTTATTGCCACGAATGCTCTGAAATTTATGTAAACCGCTGCACCTCATCAATAGTTTTGTTTCAATCCGTATTGTATGTAATGCAAATATGCACAGGTAACAATACGCCCTGCGCATTTACAAAGCCATTGTGATGTTCAAATACGTAACTCATTGAGCGCTCGACGCGACGTAGCGGATTGAATTGACGTGAGAGTGTGAGCCCTTCACTTGTGGTTATTTCCACTCATTGTGTCGTACTGTACCGCTCGTGTGTCCCTCGAGTGAGTCGTGCGGCTGTGCACGCCCCATCGAGCGCTGCAGCGCTGTGTATCGCCACCGATACAAATTCATCCAGAAGTTTCAAGCGTGCTGAGTGCATTTCGATGTAGATGCTTAAATTGTTTCTGGTGCTCTCCCAACTTATAATATTCTTAAGAGTTCACGAATGACGACTCAATTTGGAAACGTTACGTTAGACAATAGCTCTTTATTAAAACTCCGCTGAAGTACGGTTAATGATGTCAAGAAAATGTCTTAACATTGTAACAGCAGTGTGAATGCCGTGATGTAGACTCACTTCCAACGTCGATGAAGCCGTTCTAATATCAAACAAGCCAACAATTTGAAAACGTTTATTGACAAAGCTGTAGAAAATAAAGGAATACAGCGGGCGGCAGGAGTTGTGTAATTGGTTTGGAACAGTTGGAACGTGTCAGTGATTACGTGCAGTTTATCGAGAGCACGGTATCGACAGACGACCAAAATAGCGTTTACCGTTGCAGTCGCGAGTCGCGGCGCTTAACCCTATTACCACCTGTCGGCGACGAGACCATGGGGGGGGGGGGCAGAGGTCAAAGGTCAGCGACAATTTTTGGACGTTTCTTGTTCATATTTAATTAGCGGCAGCGGGTCGCGGCTATTGTTGACCTTTGTTCTTCACTGAATGGCGTGTTTTAGCCGCACGACCACCGAACTACTCTCTCAATGATTGTGAAGCACGCGCTGGCCTTCCCCAGCTCTGTTTGGCGTCAAATTTTATTTGTACTGAACATTGCAATTTATGCGACGCGTTTATGCAGAACGTTCATGTAAAGTGTATTTGGGTGAAGTTAAGCGTAGAAGTGGAGTTTCAGTCGAATTACGTGTTACCGGTATAAATAATTCAGTAATTCAGCTATCTTTTTATCATTCGTGGGCTAGTCCGCGCGAACCCTCAGCGTGTGAGCGCAGTACGTGGGCCTGATAGATCGCTATCTCTGGGTCGGTCTATTGTCGTGTATCATCGGCCATGATCGGCTATGATCGGGGCGGGCGTGTGGCCGTACATCGCGGATGGCCCGCTCGGCTCGGTTCCTGATAGCCTCTTTATGAGCTCCTTATTTACGTGTGAATAGGAGCTTAAGATATATTTACTTTCCCTTACGTTTTGCATACTGAAATGTGAAATATTGGTACACATTTCAGTACTTATGCAAAATGCTAAGCTAGACTCAAATTTAAATTAGAGTCCACCCAATAATATATTATTTATCAATTTAATTCGTTAGGGTATGCCTTATGCCTGCAATACTGTAACAAGTCGTTCAGAAATGACAAGTAGCAGATATCAATCAAACATTTGCGCGTAGCAAAATACGGTAGGCCGGACGTCTGGTGTAACAGTTTGACTTGTGCTGGTCAATGGAGTTAGTTTGGTTTAGTAGTTGTTATATTATGTAGAGTAAGAGGCCAGCTTATACTGGTTATTCTACCACTGACGTGCAACCTACCGTACGTTACAAAGCACATGTTGTGTAGAGTTAGCTCAAACATCTCTAGTATCTAGTGTGAGAACTTTTCACGACCGTTGAACCGATAATTATGAATACTGCTGAGACGTCACTAGCGCCGTAGCGCCGCAGCACTGCCCGGCTCCAGGCCGCGGTCGCCGGTCCCCCGGTCGCCGGTCGCAGTCGCGGTCGCGGTCGTAGGCGGCCTGACTGCTCAGCATATTGTACAACGCGAGGCGCTCGTTGCCCCTATCGTCGTTTTATTGCATTTTGCGGATATTTGCCCTTATAACATACTCGGGATTCCCGGATTTTCCTCTTCCTGAACTAATAACAGACGGCAGTATTTTTCCTTGTGTTCTCCTATGTATGTATTTAGTAAGGGACTTGTGTTTGCGTATATTACCTGTTCGGCTCACACCGCAGCCCGCACACTATTACACTCACAAAGGATATTTATCGGCTTCCAGTAATGAGACTGAATGCGAGCTAGTGATGTGCTAATGATCGGCGGATAATGCGGCGCGTGTAAAGGGATGATTACTTACAATAATCTGGTACAAAGACTCAAGTACGTTTGTGATTTTACGTATTGAGAAAGTAATTACATTATTTTAGTTGCAAAACAATAACTTGCATTTAAGGTAGTATCTATTTTAGTTTCACACACCTAAATTAAAAGTTAGGCACTGTAAGCTTATCTATCTTTGAAGCAACCTCAAATCATGCCGGCTGGTTACATAATTGGTACTAGTCACATTCGACTGCGAATTCGACCGAAATAGTTTGGAAGAATATTTCGGTGATTTTAATTCGGCAGATTTGTTTTTGTGTTTGTGATGAAGTGAATACCTTTTCTATAAACATAAATAATTAAAAGCTTTTTTTTGGGTATGTTTTGTACGAATTGAAGATGAAGAATTGACGAGAGTGTACTGTATACTGTGGCCAGCCAACGCGGTATCCGCACGGGACGAGTGGCACAAGTGGGACGACCCTCTGACATTATCCGTGTCACATCCCTCGGATCACCTTTTGATTCACAAACAAGTACATGTACGACGGTAGTCCCGCACTAAGTAAACAAGTATATTTGGGCAAACATTTACACAAACACACGCGTTTTGTCTCCTAGGTACTGTAGTGCGGAAGGACATACCTCCCTACTTGTAGAAATCTTATCGTGTGATGTTAATCAAATAAGAAAAAACCTGACACGAAGATGATTCACTAGAATGGATTTAGATTAATTTAAGTTGTGCATTTAGGTAAATTTTGATTGGTTTTTTAGTCTTTGTATTTAAGTACTGTATCGATCGACGATGGGTTGAGTAAAATAATAGGTACTATTTTCTTGCCAACAACATATTTTCAGAATACTAATATTCAAACACTGTTTTAAGCTTTCATGGTTTATAACTGAACTTTCACTATCACTTACGGGATATCTTCCACGATTAATGTTTATGTTGAGCTCCCGATATTTCGACGCTGTTGCAAGCGCCATGATCACGAGATGATTCGAGGGAGAATGCGGGTGGATGGTAAAAACTTGTTAGGCGCAGACAAATCTGTCTACCCTCTTAATCTCTGTCTGTATGTCTTAATCTTTTTCATTAATATCATATATTATATCATAGCAGTCAATATGCTGCGGGAGGGCACTGGTGACTTGTAATACAGGACTTTATAGAGACCTACCTCAAGCACCAGTCTCTCACAAAGTTAATTCCATGTTCGTGCTTCTCTGTAACCTAGCATTAAGAACTTGTGTAGAGAAAATAAATTGATATTTTATTTAACTTTGGTTAAACCATCAGCCTAGGATAATTGTTGTAATAAAGGACTCACCCAGCCACTCACCAACAAACACACACACATACTAGATTTGTGTAAACAGGGCTTTTAACCCATATTTAACTGGCTATATTTAACTTATTCAATCACTATCGCACTATTGCGATAACCCACTTGGACATAGCCTCTCGCTATCCACAGAGTCTCCTAACTTAACTTCATTATCTTATTTTGTCCGAACCCTATAGCGGTGTCAGACCGACTGCCTCGAGTTCCCTTTCTTTATCCCCAAACCTTCTAAAAAATACCACGAGCCAAGCGTCCTCCTACACTTTCACCGTGTTCCTTTTTATTGCAGTTTTTTTGTGTGTGTTTTGCTTGGGTAAACCCAACATGCGGCAGCCAGATGAAGCGCTGGCATTGTGGAATGCTCTTACAAATCGAATATTTATATCGTTTCCCAAGAATTCATTGAAATATTAGTTTTGGCCTGTCAGCCGGCTTTCATCCCTAATTTTTTTACAATTCTAAGAAGGAAAGGGACTTTTTGTTTATAATTACGGTAACTTGTCAGGCCGTCAAGCCAAATGTCTTTGTAAGTATCCTGATAAGGTGTGATGATGTTGAAATAAATATGGATATTTGCTTAATAATTAAGAGAACGTGACAGACAGTCACACGCTGGAACTAGCAGACCTTAACTGGCCAATGCCGTGGCACACGGCGCGCGGCGCGCGGCGCGGCGGCAGACAACGTGCCTATCATGTTCTAGAGGTTCACAATTAGTAGAGTTTGCCACCAATTATGTAGTTAAATATCTAAGCCCGGTAAGTTACGCCTTTACTCAAAACTGAAGTTTGAATGAGCTTTGAGTGATGTGTGTTTGGAAGCAGTGATAGCCTAGTGGTGTGACCGTTGTACTGCCAAGTCATTGATCTCGAGTTCGAATCCAAGACACGCACCTCTGAGTTTTCGGAATCATGTGCGAATAGGACATTTATCACTTGCTTCGGTGAAGGAAAACATCGTGAGAAAACCAGCATGCCTGAGAGATATTTCTCGACGGCATGTAAAGCCAAGTCCGAGGCCCATCGGCGGCATAAAAACTCTCGACAGCCGGTTAGGCACTAACCACATGATACAGAAATAAAGATGAGCCCAAAAAAATGTTGTAAATATTCATGAGTTTGTACAATTAAAATCAAGGTGGGTTGCCAAAACAAATGATTTCTTTCATATTCCGGTATATCCACTTGCAAGTGTTTATTCAACTTATCAATTCTAAGATGGCTCCTTTTTCCAAGAGTTATCGGGAGTGAAGCACGTACAGAGCGCGGCAAGTCCACACTGACTTCTGTCACCGGATGGTTATACCGGATACATACTTTTGATTACTGATTTTATAGCTTAATTCGTTATTATAATTATGTTATTTTTATTTCTATCCTAATATACCCAAAATCATACACGAGTAGCCATTTATGATAAAACCTCATAATTTAAAAACCTACACCCAAAAACTTATTTATTTCATTTCTCACTTTTCATTTAGTGTGGACATACCGGGTTTAGATATTTATCTACACAATTATTAATAAACAAGTGTTGAGAAGCACAGCTAAGTTAGTGTGTGGGCAGACGGTGCTCGCGCGGCGCTAGTTTGCTTCGTGGGAGGCGACGCAGCTTGCACAAATGTAACGATCCCATACTTCAAGGCATAGTTTCATAAACATAATCAGTAATATTTCCATTGCTAGGACACAGGCCTGAGTTCCTCACGTGGGCTCAAAGCGGGTGGTTTTTAATTTTTTCTAGAATAACGATTTCGGTTACCTACATTGAAATCTTTTGTGCCTCAAACTTAAACCCCAAGTTGTTCTATCAATTAAAACAAAAGCACTTTTAAATTGTCAAAGAGTCGGTTTGTCAGAAAGATGAAGTAAGTGTCTCATTTCAAAGCGTCCCAAGGTTCTCATAGCGCAGAGCAGTCCATAATTATTGAAGGTGGCATCCTTGCTGTAGACCGCGCGCCGCAGGCTGCCGCGCTCACCTGTGTTGCCGCGACGTCGCGCGGTTATTAATGAAGAGGGCGGCGCGCGGCGCGTCTCGGACGAGCGTCATAAATCACGCGCCGAGGCCGACGCTGTGTACCTACACTTTATAATTTTAAAACTATTTCACGAGGAAGATCCCATTTCCGCTATTACCTCCCCTCCGCGGCATTGCTATCATTTTTCTTCCTTTCATTTCCTTCAGGATTTGGTATTTCATGCTCGCCAGGATTATGTCCAGGGGACGTCGAGAGTGCTCAAAATAATATCACACTTACTGTGTAGGATGGTTTTATGGCAATGTAACGCATATCCGTTTTAGCACTACATCAGGGAGCACGGTGCTCAAAATTGACAGTTCAACGCTTGTCCCGCATGTGTGGCGCCGCGTGCCGGTCACTGTAATGCTCGCTCGGCTCGCAGCCGGTAATTAATATGACAAGTGGCGCTAACTATTGACATCCTAAGGTCGTCATAAATTAATAACACACTCGTGCTTTAGACTTATGTTCAATGAATGGTTATGAATTGCTTTTGCATTTTGTTCTAATTTATATTGGTTTCAATCTAATGATAGGTAATTTTATGATGAAATATACTAAAATCTCTTGAAGCCTCAAAGCGCTTTGTTCCAGCTAGTGCGAGCATAATGACATCACATTAGCATCTAATATGATGTCTGCGGCTCATTGATGTAAGCGCTAATTGTTCGCAAGAGAACCACGTCCGCGCGAAACTCATCACGCGTCATGCATGCAGATGTGTGGGGCGGCCAGCTAGCGCGATTTCATTAAACGTAAATATGACAGTAACGAACTGTTTCGTACGCAGGACAACCATTGCACTCTTTTTCGCAGTCCAGGGCGTGAGTGGGGTGGAATTTTTAAATTTTTAGTGTCTCTAAAGCGCTAAAAGAAAATTAATAACGGTTGAGCGTTTTACGCGCTCATAAAAAGTAGTGCATGTGGGTGCGGCGGCGAGCGGGAACAGCGTGTTTGTCGGCGCAGTGTGCGACCAGCTGTACGACGCGAGTTATTGATACCAGTCCCAAGTTAATGTTACATGGGACTGTGGCACAGCATCACGTCCAGCAGCTCCACACCTCGCCTTTGAGTGACGCTGCTGTAATTCTGTCGTACCAAACAGCGATAAGACGTTTGTTGAACTCAACACACAATTATTTTGCTATCGCCATGTTCACGTCCTTTGATTTCAGAACAGCGACGAGTATCACGAAGTTTTCAACGTTACATTCGCGCTAAATTGTCTCGATATCATCACAGCATCGTTTTGTAACGCATCGAGCGTTTTATTTGTGTTAAAAGCAGTTATTGTGTATTTGTTATCGGGCTGCGTAAACGAATTTCTGTCGCTCGGCTGTAACAAAGCGTAAGCTCGTCGATAAAATTTGTTTTATCTGAGAGCGCAGGAAATTTTCTAGCAACGTCCGCCGCCGCGTCTGATCAAAATTTATCGATAACTAAACGAAACTCGGGGGAAACGAACGAAATATTACATTTTTTCTTAAGAACAGGCCTAAAATATTACAGATACCGGCACTAATTAACCTTGGATAAAATACAAGGGATTTTTCTTAGATGTTATTATTTTCGCTAATACAATAAGTTAGCGATCCCGTCGCAGCCTATTAGTCGCGCCCCTAATGAATAGAAGTAATTAATCAAGAAGTGGCAGCGAGTGGCTGTGGGACAGATGCGCGCTATTGACACCAGTGATAACGTCGACCGCGCCCGTCACCGCCTGTAGGTAGGTAGGTATGTACTGTTGGTAGCTTCGACATAATCGTTGTTTGTGACAACAACCCGTTGTTGGCTCACTAAACAACTCGAAGCGGACGTACAAAGCTCTCTTGTCATCTAAAATGTTTTCTGAACAAAATGCCTGCCTCTTGTTTTCTTTCGATATAAGTACTGTTAGTCGCTGGAAAATATTGGAGCTTGTGACATGAAATGTTTACAAATACTCCGCTCTCTTAAGAACGTATGAGCCGCCTTTATTTCATCAAAGAGAACTTGTAAGTAAGTATCACACTGTACACGTCTAACAGAAGTTGCAGCAGGTACGTACAATGAATGTCACTAGTTCTGTGGTTCAGGGTGGTTACGTTTCAATCACACTGCGGTAGAACTTATTTCTACAAAAGTGAGTTTCATCTATGTTCTTGCTATGCGGTAATATGAAGTAGGCTTTAGAGTTAACTCAGTTAGCTGACAAAGTGTGGAGTCGGCTCGCGGCGCGGCGCGCGCCTGAGTGTCAGAACACTCAACACTCAAGTTTTAAGTGAAATTCTTACACTTACATTCACCTAATCAGAGAAGTTGGTTCCTTATAAGTAATTGCAAAAGTAATTCTTTATTATAAAATATGTTTGAGTCTGGTTTGTGCTCGACTGCTCGGAGATATTTCGGCGAGTTGTTGAGATACTCGGCGTTACTTGAAATTGTTAATTAATTATTAGACCGGTTCCGTTCGAGTTCGGAGTTGTGCTTCTCGTAAGTGTGTCGAGCATGTAACGTACCCACACGGGTGCGCTGCGATTCGCAGGATATTCAGAGAGATACCTACTTTAAGCATATTTTATCAACGAAAGAACGACGAAATGAGTCGGAACAGCTTCCTTTGGTCGACTAATTCGTTAGTCGACAACAACAGGGTTAAAGAAAAAAAAAGTTGTGGCTTCATAGACATCCCCCTCCGGCACACTATGTCGAACTTGCAGAAAAGCTAGCGCCGGGACTAGGGTTGCCAACTGTTTTTTTTAGAAAAATAACATATCACATTTTTAAATAGGGAAAAAATAAAGTATTTGGAATAAAAAAAAGTACTTATTTTTCAAAATTTTATTTATTTCTTCTCTTGAAGACATAATATTTTTGTGTGCCTCTACACACACTAACAGTTTTTCAATATACTTTTGTTAAGTTTTGGAAGCTATCTTTACATTCCCAATTTAAATTTAATTTAAACTCTGACACCAGATTAGGCACTAACCATACGATAAAGAAGAAGAATTTAAATAAAGAAGCAAATCGTTTTTAATAAATTTATAGATGACCTGTTCCTCTCTTCCCGCAATTTAGATTCATTACTGAAAAACTCTTTCAGTGAAAGCTGACGTGGCGGGAATAGAGTAAATAAGAAATAATTTTCTTTACACATGGTAAGCTATCAGATGGATATAATTGCCATTTGTCAGCAGTATTTTTCTCTGAAAATTCATATTCATATTCTTTATTAATATTAGTAGAATTCATTTGTATCATCTCTTTCACTCTTATTGACTCGGAATATTAATCATCCATATTAATATTTAATCTATCAATAAATAATAATATTTTAATATTATATATATTCATATTTTATTGGCCTTTGAGATTACCATTTCAAAAAAAATAAATTCTACCTCATTTTTTAAAGATATGCAAGGAAGTATTGAAAGCCAGTTATCTCCACTAAAATCAAACCAATTTTTCAAATAACTGACATTCATATCAATAAAATGTGTAAAACATCTGATAATTGTACTGACTGGAAATAGAGTATTTTCACATACTTTTATTTTTATGCAAAAGTATAAAGTATATTAACCAAAAATAAAGTAGAATACGTTATTATAAAGTATGGTTGGCAACCCTAGCCGGGACACTTACTGCCATGACCCACCTGGAAGACACTAAAACGATTGCGAAGCCAGCTAGGTCGCTGCAGATACAACATGGTCCGGTGGGGGTATTCCGATGGAGCAGGGTGCGACCTCGGCGCCTCAACACAAACCATGGCTCACCTCAGGACAAGTCCCTCAAAGTGCAGGTGGAAGTACACATATATAATTCCACCTGCACTCTGAGGGACTTGTCCGAACCCACAACCAACGCCGTCGAGGTGGCAGAGTTCTGGTGGGTCCGGAGCTTATTTGAGTCAGAAAGGGAATCATCGACACGATGAAGAAGAAGATCAACGAATCTGTGATGTCGACTTTGTATTCTGCTCAAAAAAGATTCAGTTAGTCAATTACGTACTACAATATCCTTCATTACACCATTATCATTTACACAATCCTCCTTTCTTGAAAAATGCCAAGCAATATCTAAATCTAAAAAACTAAATGATACTTTTTGTCCCACCGGCAACGTGGGATTGCATTCCCGACGAGAACAGATGTGCTCAATCACTTGACCGCATTGTCTCGGCGAAGTAAAAAATATTCGCAGCACATAGTGGACGGTGAGGGCGAGACTAGCCCGCCCCCCGGGCGCGCTTGCCAACCGCATGTTGATACGAATCTCGCTGAATAACCGTAATGGTCTTCTACTTCCAGCAGCTATTTGGTTTAGTTCGTGTTTAACCATAAAATTTCCAATAAATTCGTAAACTTTTGTAGATTGGCGCAGGCGAGTGCGGCACGGATGTATGTATGCCTCTCTGCAAGTACTAGTGTTGCTTTTTGTTGTTGTGAAGAACGTAGAAACTACGTAGCAACGATAAAACGATTGTGTAAAAGATTTTATGAACAGAAGATTAATTGAATTGAGATGATAGCTAATTGAGATGTAGGTATGGAATCTCTTCCCTACCTACATCTCTACTCATACCTACATGCTGCGCCGATCAATAAATGGATATAAGAGCAGGAAAATGATGATTGATTCTTTTAGGGTTGTGCGCTGAGTGTTCTCCATACGTTGACATTCTCCACAAATTGAAACAATTTAAGTACCGTTTGACTTTTGTGAAGCATTTAGGATTTGGATGGAAGGCCTCTTAGTACTGAATACTGACATCATAACACAAGTCGACTCATCCCACAATATTAAAATACATTATTTACCAATAATTATGTAGAGACGCGAGATCATGAATGCCGTTATTACATAATATTATTAACCCATACACATCCCGTACCCATCCCCCGGCGCCGGATGTACTCGTATAATAAGCCGCTTACACGAGACGTGGGCACATCGTCACATAATGACGTTATTAGCACACCGCAATGTGCCGCGCCTATCGCTGGGCATTAGGCACAGCTGCTAATTGATACAGCATCCAGATCACATCCATCATCATCGACTGTATGTACTTACTGTACGTACCTAGTCAGGCAGCGCTGAGCAGCGGATTAGGCTTTAAGTAGATACTTATATACATAGATAAACGTAGGTACTTCCTAGTAGCCTGAAATCGATTGAAGAAGGAAAATTGATGAAGAAATAGGCAAAACATAATATTTGTATAGTCTACAAATTACTTTTAAGGGTTGGGTGTTTAGTTTTTATGTTTGTTGCGCAAAAATTTGCAGAAAACACTAGAAATAACGTTCTTTTTGTCTGTTTTGTTGCCCGATACTTATTGGAAAAATATAAAGTGTAATCGTAAGTATTGTCAGGGAAAGCCCCCACACTGAGGTGGTCACATCGCCGCGATTTGTTACAGAATTGGCATAAACTTTTAGGACTATCATTATTAAATTTATAAGCATGAATAGGTTTGTTTAGCGATTGTTACGTTTGATCTGTAAACAAAGAACTTGGTAATAGGACTAACCCAACAATATAATATTATTTAAACGTTTAACAAAAATAATGTTAAATATTATGGTCGTAGTAATAACAAGAAAATGAACGACTTTTTGTTGTTCATACCTATTCATGAGTCGTGAGGTCGGGGTATTATAATATTTTGTTGGACGTTGCCTACTCTCATATTATTACATCCTCTGAACTCAGTGGTCAATACGAAGTTACCTAGTGCCTCGATCAGCTGACTCACGACCAGACAGGACCTAGTCCCGCTGCCCGTCACTCGCGCACTTCGCTCTCGTCGGCAGATAATTAAGCAGTAGATAATTAAGTCCGCGTCGACTTCTCAGCGCTCAGCAGAAAAAGTCACGATAGAGATCATACTTTGCGGATAGTGTACAAAAGGTCCATTTAAAGAACTCAAGAGTATATTCACAAAGTACAAGTAGGGAATTTTAAAACCACATGATACTTCTCTCTAATATCGACGGTGATCTTTAGAAATTGGCACCTCTGGTTTAAACAGAAAATGTTATTGGGATCAATTTACGATTCCATTCTCGTTAACGTTAATTCTAACAAATGTGTATACCACAAAACGCGTCCAATCTGCGCCTGTTACGTTTCAAGTCGGGTTCCTTATGACCATTGTGACGAGTGGCCCTTCTCTCTGTGCAGCTCACAGGCGAGCACAGGCGAGCACAGACCCACACGGGAAAGTACGGTGAAGGCGCGAACACAAACACGGTGACTTATCGTCGTTGGCGCGTTATTAATGTCCCGCCCTCGCGCACTTCGTTCCACTTATCGTGCCCTTGCGCCCCCGCGACCCCGCACCCCCGCGCCCTCGCGCCCAACTTAATAGTTCCACAGACAGCTAACCTTGTTGTGATCTCAAATTAGTTTACCTGTATCACATTTGTCTGGTTCTCTATTCTCTACGAGTACTTTACACCCTTTCTACACGGGAAGGTGTTACAACGTATTTCTAAGTTTCATAAGCTGATCTTTATAGCTTCACTATGCGATGAAAATGTAATTCTATTTCAACCTTGGAATAGCCCTCTTCAAAATTTTTAATTTTTTTAGCCATTCTTTAACAAATATTCTGAAAATTCGTGAGCATGAGCTACTTTGCGACTTCATTAGATTTGTAACTAGTTGCCAAATATACGCTTTATTAAAACAATTGTAATAACAAGAACGCGACATAGGTAAGGCGAGCTCACACCGCACACATTTTCTAACAAACAAATAATCAATTAATTATTCTTATTCCACTGGCACTAATTAATTCATCTAATTTTCTAGTTGGCATAATCAGCGTCACATATACCATCGGCGCACATATTCGGCGAACCATCCTGGAAATAGATAAAGAGGCTTTAATTAATTTTCCACATTCAAAGTGAATTTAATTGAAAATGTCGAATGAAATCGACATACGGAAATTAGAATTCCCGCTAGACAAACTGAGTACTAGAGGTGTCATAAGAGTGCTTATATCCCTCCTCGAGTCCCCCTGCGCGTCCCGCGTCCCGCGTCCCGGCTGTGGCGATGCAAATGAGTGGCGCGGGCTTACCCCCGGGATTCATTTGTAAGCGTTTAAATTGTCTCTCCGACGTACAACAGTGTTACACGGCCATTATTAAAAAGTCAGCGATTTATCTTAAAGACTTTGATGCTTGCCGCTCGCCACAGTTCTCTCGCAAATGTTTTACTGTTAAAGTTGATCTGTTTGTGGTTTTTTGGTTCTTGGCTTAAGGAGTTCGTAGTCACAATGATTTTGCTATCGAGAGCTTTGGCGTTGCAAGTAAGCACCTACTCGTAGTTTAAATCCTCATTCTTATTGCCCACATATTCATAATATCCCACAAATCTAGCTAAAATATTTTATGATATTTTTTAACTACTATGGCTTCGTATACCCTTAGAGAGGTTTAAGGCGGCTTAAAGTACAGTGACAAATGTGTTGCAGTCACCATAGTTAACTGAGGTGGCACAGTGAGTAACTGAGTACATCAGGGAGCGGCGAGCGACGCCGGCTGGCGGTGTCCCGCGCATCAGTCCGGCGCCGCGGCGTCCCCGAGACGTGCGCCGTATGTCGCAACTCGCACGCCCCGCAGACGTTAGCCCCGCATTATCCACACGTCATCTAATACGTCTACACGACGTGTCAATCCTTGATCGTTACATACACGTGCATACGGAGCAGGTGAATCTTTGGCTGAGCGGCCTAACTCAAGCGGTTGCACCTGAGAGCTAGATCCGAGCCTGTCTCACTAAAGGACTCGCTCTCCTATTTTACTTTACTTTCGGAAAAAGAGTAATTACTTGTTTTACATAAAATTTAATGCACAATACCCATTAAAACCACCCGCGGGAGGAGATGTAACGGACAATTTTCATTGAGGAAACATATACCTATCATGATCAACGGAAAATGTCTGTTCTTCTCAATTAAAGTCAGAAAAGTAGGTTAATTGCGAGCAATGTAAAAAGCCTGCAATCTGTCGACGTATTGATTGGATGCAAGTCGTCGTACTCGTACTTCGGTACCAGCTCGTGATGTTCGGCGGGGACTCCTCTCACTTGCGCCACTGTTGCGGTCACCAATCAGCACCTAGGAGTACCTAACTGAGCTAAGTATTTAGCAGGAAAAAATTGTTTGCATGAAGATGGCCACATCAGTTTGTTTTAACCCTACTTCACGTGCGAAAACCTTGCTATGAAACATTATTTTGAGTTCTTTTTAACCGACTTCAAAAAAAGGAGGGAGTTCTCAATTCGGTTGTATTTTTTCATTTATTTTTTTGTGTTTGTTACCTCATATCTTCGTCATTTATGAACCGATTTGAAAAAATCTTCTGTTATCTGAAAGGATACAATTCACGATTATTCTTATAGAAATCAAAATCGGTTCAGTAGTTTGGTTTTTAAATCAAAATAGCTGGGAAAAAATATGACATCCAAGTAAAAGAAATTGAGAATTTGATACTTGACAAGGGTTTGTGTGTGATACGATAACTAAAAAGGGTAAAATAAAACTTATTTGCAAAAAATTTTTTTATGTCGAACATATAATGAATTCTTCAATCAATTCATTTCTTTCACCAGTCAGCATATTCGCTCAACAGAGAACTATAAGAATCATATGTACAGTTCTAGCTGTTTCACCGTCGCGTCGCGATCGTCTCTGCCCGTGACAACCTTTTCAAAAACCGAATAGTACGAGCGACAACCACTCCCGAACCTAAAGCACTCGCATATCCACACATGTACGTGTGCGTACGATATCATACTCACTCACATGCATCGTTGTCAAGCCGCTCAAACGGATACGGATATTAAATGTTTCACTGCAATCGTTTTAATTTCCATACTTGTGTTGGTGTAGGTACAGATCACTACGGTCGAAAAAAGTCCGATTCGTAAAACGTCGGTTTCCCAGAATTTCCGATTGGCAATAGCTCTCGATTGCATGTTTTGCTTTAACATTAGAAGTAATGTAAAAAATTACTTAATATTATGTTCATAATTTCGTTGCAGGTTTTTTTTTATTTCTACAATAAACGCACACATTCACTAAATGCTGCCTTTCTTAATATTTGCCTGTCACTTACATACATATATCTTCCGTGTGATCTCCTTGACGATGCCGACGCCCACTCAATACATCAAAAACAATGGTTTCACCTTTTTCGGCACCAATTTCCTCCTTGCCAAGGCAACGGCTATTTCCGCGAGGAAATTACTTACATCCTTCAGATAATATGGAGATAATCTCCTAAACGTCTTCCTCTCCTCACGGGCACGCCTCACGACTCACGAGCTCTACGTGTTTCATATAAAGTACTTTCGCGAACAGTTCGACAAGTCATCGCTCTAGATTCGCTCCACGTTAGAAACAAAACAAATATTGTGTAGAGCGCTGTGCGGCGATATGAGGCGAGTGCGCTTGTTCGAGATGTGGCATGTTGTACCGGCACAAATGTATTTTGGAGCTAAAACGATACTCTTTGACATTTGGTACAATGCATACCTACTGTCGATTTAAGATAGAGCAAACCAATCTTAATTCTGAGAGTAAAGAGAGATTTAATTTAAAGTAGTAACTCCCAACGAATTTGTTGATAGTTAAATAATACTTTGGGAAAAACTGGTTCTGTTGAGTGTAATTTAAATTCAGAAGGGACTGCCTGCCTTTAATAGGCAGCCTCCGTTTCACTAATCCTAATGACATGCTGTGAGCGCAGATCAAACTTCCACTTAAAAATTTCGATTAGTTAAAACTTCTACGTGCACCGGACACACACACGCATACATACAGGTACATTCGCACACAAACACACACTAGTCACGCAAATTTAGTTTTGTGCAAGTCTGGCTGCTATAAAAATTCTCATTTAAGTAGTGAGTTGTCCAAAGTTCCCGGAGAGCCCTCGCTCATGCCGCGCTGCAATTAAGGTCATTCAACGCAATTTTTAGCTTTTTTGTTTTTCCCAGACTTTTCTTCTAACTATTATAACTTGAACAAGTAGCGATCTATCAACAAGAACAAAAAGCTGCACGCTGTTCAGTGATTTACTTTTAAACATTTTTCTTACTAGCTTACGGAAATTCGCACAAGTTACCTTGGTTTTATGGCTTATTGTTACATTAAATTGTAGCTCAAAAGAATTTACAGTAGATATTGTTGATGATGAGAGAGATGACGGATTAAGCAGCTGACTTACACGCCATTGCTGGTGGCTGAAATCCTTTTAGGAAAACAGCCGAGTGGGCTACAAGGCTGCAAAACGAACGAAGCGTGGCTTTTTTAGTTTTTAATTTAAAACCTATGAGATCATTAAAAGTGAGATTAAAAATAAGACGTAATGTGAAACCGTCGGCAAAGGAATTCACGAGATGTAAAAAATGCATCGCAAAGAAACAATAAGTATTTTGTGAGAGTGCACAATTTACACAATACGTACATAGTTATACTACACACATGGCGGTATGATACGATGTAGCGGATTACTTGTGCGATCGTTAGATTTTATCCTTTGTTCGTTCGAAGTCTTTTTGTCGGGCGGGTTTGTGCGACACAAGGCTGGATTACAAGGTTGGGTCTTAAGAGATCAAATGTATTTTTTTGGTATCTAGGCATAAATTTAAAACATTTTTATTCTTTGACTTTTTTTAATTTAACGAGTACTTTCGGAGATATAGCTATATCAAATTTGTATGAAGAGTCATGTTATTTTAGTTAAGCAATTTATTCCAATTAAATTGAAATTAAAAATAATGTATACTAAACGGCCTGAAAACCTCAATACCTACTTAGTTCTTTAAAAAAAAAAACAATGTTCGACATTTTCCACCACCATAGGTAGGTATGACGTAATTTGTTTTGAGACTTATTTCCGGGAATCAAGGGATAAGAGTGCGCGAG
The DNA here is from genome assembly GCA_964057025.1 of Standfussiana lucernea. Taxonomy (NCBI): domain Eukaryota; kingdom Metazoa; phylum Arthropoda; class Insecta; order Lepidoptera; family Noctuidae; genus Standfussiana; species Standfussiana lucernea. The sequence goes on from OZ059793.1 coordinate 192,307, forward strand.
CGCAACAACAAGTTATGACGTGTCGTAACGTGATTGGTGCAACGATAGGGTACCTACAGAATGTTCGGTTGCATTCAAACGTACTTCAGTGTTCTATTACCCACCATAATAGACGCACTACCCCCACACATTCATTACTTACTTATTTGTTATTTTGTATTTGTGAAAATGTTTGAAAATTTAGTGACAAACCTTGATCTTTTCGTTATTTTAAAAAACAGTGGCAGTATTAAAAATAATGACAGTTTGTGTAGTGAGATAAGGTCTAAATTTTTAGTCGAATTAAGTGATGATCACGAAAAGACCTTAAAGTTGTTTTGTGCAAAATTTTGTTATAATTTAAATAGAAGATGGGAAAACGCTTATCGTAAAGAAAATATATTCAAAACTAAAAATAGTGAATGGTTACAAGAAAACATAATATGGCCAGACTTTATTAAGTGTTTAATAGGCAGTAATGAAGATCAACCAGCACCGAGTACATCAACTCAGTATGTATCACCATCAAAAGTTTCTATCGGTGTATCCACCGAACAAAGCCCAAGAAAACCTTTTTGTGAATTTTTTTTTTTTTTTTTTTTTAAATATACGTTGCCCCACACTAGGAATTTCTCCTGTATCGTGGGTGCGTTTACAAACATTTAAAGTCACATATACAAACAACCAGACCCGGAACAACTATCTGTAGGCCATACAAATATTTGTTCCGTGCGGGGATCGAACCCGCGACACGCAGCGCAGCAGTCAATCGCTCAGCCACTGCGCCAACCGTGCCGAATTAGCGCCTAAACAGAAAAAAAGACGTGCAGAAAACTTTCATTTATCTTCGGACGAAATAAAATATGCATATTTTGAGCAGTTGAAAGCGGATGGGAATGAGGAGGCTGCTAAAATACTAGCACATTTACTAAAGAATCCCCAAGATGTAAAAAAAGTTAAAAAGTGCATATCTGCTAAAGAAACAAAACCTGTGTTTTCTCCGGATGAGGCTTTAGGGTTATTTTTATCACTTAAGCTGACCAAGTGGCAATACATTACTTTAAGAAAAAGTGTTAACGAAAAAGGCAGTAATATATTTCCATCTTATTATCAAGTGCAACATGCGAAACAGAAATGCTATCCACCAAAAGATGCTATTACAGTGACAGAAACCTCAGCTAAAATAAAGTTACAAGCTCTATTGGATATAACGACAACAAGAATAATTACGTCACTCGTCATAGATAGTGGTTGTAAAGAATTTACACTAATCAGTAAGTGGGGATTTGACGGTGCTTCTAATCAAGCCAATTACAAACAAAAAATGCAAACAGACGATGAACAAGAAAGTCAACTTGACGATTCAAGCATATTTATGGGTAGTTTAGTGCCAATAAAATTAGTGTGCGGCGAACAAGTTATCTGGCAAAACGATTCACCAAATTCATCTTACTGGTGTCGTCCAATCTTTTTCGAATTTTTGAAAGAAAATAAAATAACGATATTGCGGGAAAAAAGTGCTATTGAGGAAGAGATTGTAAATTTAGTGAAAACAGAAGTTGGAGAAATAAAAATTTCACACGCTTTATTAATGACTATGATAGACGGAAAAGCAACATCAATTTTATGTGATACTTCATCTCAGAGATGCGACATTTGTAAAGCCACTCCAACAGAGATGAATAATTTGCCCTTAATTGCATCAAAACCGACTGATCCAGATCTCTGTAAATACGGATTGTCATCATTGCATACCTGGATAAGAATGATGGAATGCATTCTGCATATAGCTTACAGATTAACGATACAGACATGGACAGTAAAGGGAGACAACAAGTGCATCATGGAAAGAAGAAAGAAAGACATACAAGACGCTTTTAAAAATAGAATGGGACTTCTGATTGATGTTGTTAAACAAGGGCACGGCTCCACGAATGACGGAAATAATGCTAGAAGATTTTTAGCAAATCCAAACATGACTGCTGAGATAACTGGTGTTAGTGAAGAATTAATAAGGCGATTTGCAATCATTTTAGAGGCAATTTCATCAGGTTACCACATTGACACAGCGAAATTTCACGAATATGCTCAAGTGACCATGCAACTGTATTTGGAATTATATAGCTGGTATTATATGCCTTCAAGTGTTCATAAAGTTCTTATGCATGGTGCAGCTATTATTGAAAGTTTTGGTCTAATACCAATTGGACAGCTATCTGAAGAAGCTGCTGAAGCTAGAAATAAAGACTTTCGTAGGTACCGCCAACACCATTCCAGGAAATGCAGTAGAAAAACTACAAATGAAGACATTTTAAATAATTTATTGACCAGCTCTGATCCACTCATCTCAGCGAAACGTCACAAACTTCGCAGAAAACATAAAACTTTGTCAGTAGAAGCACAAAGTTTATTAGTAATTGAACAAGCGGAAACATTTGATGATGACGAATACGAAAATTTTGCATTCGTTAATGTGGATACCCTTGACAGTGATTAAATTAAAACAGTGCAGTGGCCAGTAGTTATTGTGATTTTTACTTATTTATTTATTTATTTTATTAGTCCTTAGTGGATTAGGCCTAAAGGGGAGACCACTACATTAAAAAACGCGCCTAGTTCTTAACCTCTATGGTGGTGTGGAATAGAGAAAAAGAGTCGCAATTTGAAATTGCGACCAAATCGCAGAAAATCGCAACCCGAGAATAGGCGCTAAAATAGGACAAATATACGTACTATGCATACGTAGAGTCAATTCTTTGAGAAAATTTGAGAATTTCAAGATTTTCACATTTTTTTCTTTTGCTTCATACAAAAATTACTTTGGATATTTATAACTCCGAAAATACTAAGTTATCTGAACGACCCTCATAGAAATAATTACTTCTAATCGATAGATAAATCCAACACAATATTTAAAATTTCAGAAAAAGAAACTTTTTTTAAATGCTAAGTTTTTTACCGGCCCGTTTCAGCCCACTGTGCGGCGTGGTGCGGTGCCGTGTGGTGCCGCGTGCCGTGCGGCCATCCGGTGCGGCTCACTAGCGCACCGTATTCAAACACCAATGATAGAAATATAATAATGTGGAAATCATTTTTGATATAAAAAAATACGGTCTGAATATATACCGGTCCGAATACTTTCAGTTTGACATTCTAGGCCATTACAAAATGTTAGCATGAAGTATACCCCAAAAAGTAGTTCAAACTCCAAAAAAAATCTAACCCCTCATCCACACAGCTGTACATTGAATATTATAGGAATAGAAATAACTAATTGGTTGTAATTTGAACCAATCGCTGAAGTAACACAGTACTATATTTATCTCGGTTGGTTACATTTTGTATGGTAATTACTACAATCTGATGCAATTACTGGTGAGGCGTCGCATTTTTCTAACATTTAGTTCTATCGGCTTCCTTATTTCTCATTTTGAATTTAAATTGAAACTTGAACATACCGTGACCGTGTATTATATCTCACTGGAACTCTTGTACCACGAAATAGTCGTCTTCTTGACAAAAGGGCCAAAAACAAACTTCTAAATCTGATAGTCTTATTGCAAAGCATGTACAAGATAGAACGAAACAAAACTGTACCGGTAAGATGGGATACATTACATCAGCTGCAGCTAATATAGAGGGAGGTGACGCTACCGTCAGCTTTGTGTCCCCAGCGCGCGCGGTCGCGTGCACCGCTTGTGACGGTGCACCTACAGCTACACGGGCCACTATCTCGACGACTGTGGCCCGTCAAAAGTTGCCGGGAAACGTGGAGCTATATAAATTAAAAATATGTAGTTTTAGCTATAAAACCTCAAATTGCGCCGTGTATTCCGCTATCTACTGCCAAACATCTATCTCCAGTAACTTTTGGCATTGAATTGACGTTTCCGACATAGTTTGCAGAAAAGCAAGTTTAAGTGGCAGTGGTCGGGCCACGTTTTTCGAAAGGTCGATGGCCGGTGGAGCGAACGAGTTCTGGAGTAGATACCGCGTATCAACAAGCATAGTGTGGGAACCACAATCAGCGACCCTTAAAACAGTGCCCAGGTCAGACTGCCTGTGTCCAGCGTTAGACTGCGATAGGCTAATTTTATGTTGGCGTTGCGATTAATACCAATATTGTCCAGATTTGAGCACTTAATGTCGCGGTCGCCCGTGTGGGCGCACAGATACAGCCGCGATCGGAGCGCTATCGATAGTGTCGTGGACAATAATTGTCTTACGTGGCGACTGCAGCACATTGTGTGCCTCGCCTCACCTCGGGTACGAGCGAATACGAGGAAATTGTTCAATGGATTCTGGTAATGACTGGGGGTGGGAATTAAACAAGAATATTTTAGGCTTCTCTGCTATTCAAAGGTGATTTAATTTACCTATGTTATTAACAAAACATGGTACGACATTACTCATACCATGATATTATTTATATTATTTTAGATATATTATTCAGTATTAATTTCTTTTATTTATTTTTTGGTTTCTCTGCGAAGCAGGTGGCGGAACTAATCGAATGAATGGCTAACGGAAAGTCTCCGGGTCACGACTGTCTCAGCATTGAGCACCTCCGGTTTGCTGGTGTACGTCTGCCTAGAGTGCTGGTCCTGTTTTTCTCGCTTTGCATTAGCCACTCATACCTTATACCCGATATGCTATAAACAATAGTGGTACCAATCGTCAAAAATAAGACTGGGGATATATCTGATGAGGCGAATGACAGAACGATATCCTTGGCCACTGTTACTGCTAAGGTGTTGGACGGTCTGCTGGACAAGGAACTTGATAAATAGATAACTTTACATGACGCACAGTTTGGGTTTCGGCCTGGACTTTCCACTAAGAGGTCCAATACTATAAGGATAGAAGTACTCTGGTGTATGCCTGCTTCCTTGATCTCTCAAAGGTATTTGACCTTGTGTCATATGATGTTCTCTGGGATAAGCTCAGGTGAGCGGGTGTACCATCTGAGTTGACGGGTTTGTTCCAGTACTGGTACTCCAACCAGTTAAACCAAGTTCATTGGGGAGACGCTATGTCTGAAGCGTACAGGTTGGAGTGTGGGGTGAGGCAGGGGGGTTAACCTCACCTAAACTCTTTAACGTGTATGTAAATGAGTTGATCGTTGAACTCAGCAGGAGACCAGTTGGGTGCAAAATAGGTGGTGCTAGCGTCAATAATTTAATCTACGCTGATGACATGGTGCTGCTGGGTCCAACGGCTGGCTAAATCAGGGAGATGTTGAGCGTCTGTGAAAGGTATGCGGCAGCCCACGGCCTGTTATACAATGTTATTAAAAGTGAGTATCTTATTTTTGCTGCTCCCGGGAAACATCTAAATTACGAGCCCTCAATATCCATCAATGGACGTTCAGTTAAAAAGGTCGCCCAATTTAAATACTTGGGACATTATGTCACCGAGGACTCAAAGATTAGGTAGATATGGATCGAGGGCGCAGAGTACAAAATAACCCTGTTTAAAGCTTATTGTCAAGGGTTCTACACGGTACACGGGTAGTTTGTGGGTCAGCTATACGCAGAGGGCTGTAGATGCTTTGCGTGTGCAATATAATAATGGCTTCAGGGTGCTGTTACCCCGGTTCTGCAGCGCGTCTAGCATGTTTACTGTAGCACGAACTGACGACTTTTATGCCATTATGAGGAAAAAGACGGCATCCTTAATAAACAGAATGAGGGCTAGCAGCAACAGCATTTTGAAAACCCTAGCTGAATAGTACGATGCACCGATATTAAAACACTTTGTCAGGTTGCTTATTCGGTAGGGATAAATAATTTACTGTGCGTACTTAATTATTAACTGCTAACCCTTAGTTTATAAGTTTGTCTTTGTAATAACCAGTGGACCTATGATGTCAAATTAATTAATTATTCTGACACAACAATTTTATCAATTTAAATAAACAAAATTAAATCTCAAGCTATTCGGAATTTCCAAATCGAAATCCAAGTCGAAATAATTCATCCAGGAAACATCCAGAAAACCACAAAATGCAATATTATATTTATTTTATCATCAAAACATGCGACCAAATTGGCTTTGACAGCTAATGTCAAGTCATGAAAAAAGGAAATAAAATAAAATCACATAATCACGCCTCACCGTGAGTGCTGTGACACCGGCCGTGGCAGTTGCATCGAGCTCGAGTGACGAGTATTTCTCTCCGCCCACGACGCCACCACCTGCTTGTCGACGGGGAGGACGCCGGCCGCCGCACGGTTTAGGACCTCGAGGCCCACCGGCCTCTGATAGGGTCCCAGCTCCCGGCGGAAGTGTGCAGCGCATGCGATGGACGCAGACCATCAATGAAAACGTCATGCGCTCTTACTATGGGGCTACAGAGGAAGGAAAGAACCTGACCGCGTACCGTGTTGCTGGTGTAATTGCCCCGTCGGTGCAAGCTGTGGTACCCCCACAGTCTACCATAATACCGAATCGCGCTAATGACGTGAGTAATGACATGGTTAGTAATGTAAGTACCCAGTGCAGTGAGGAAATGAGGAGGGCTTTGGAGGGTGCGATTCGAGAATATCGGTTCATGTCGCCCGACCTTAGACCATGCATACCTCGTTTGCCCATGCATAGCAAAAATAGGACGCTGGTGGCTGTTCTGGATTCGCAGTTGTCAAACTATTTTCATAACTGCGAAGACCTCACTGATGCTCACTCAATCTTGTATTGTGCGGCTGTAGCGGCATGTTGTGTAGCTCGCATCAAATTTTCTGATGGCAGAGCCACAATACCTAAACCAACTGTAACAGCATGGCAGTGCAGGATTGAGCGACGTATTGGTAGGGCCGGAGCACTCATCGGTGAACTAATCTGCTTCAGAGAGGGCAATACGCGCCCTAGAGTGATGCGCTTAGTGAGGCGGGCGTTCTCGGGGACTGATATCAGTCCTCGAGACTACATCTCCCTTATCACAGAGCGCATCGACTTCCTGAAGCAGAAAGTGTATGCATGGGCAAACCGTATTCGTAGGTGTAAGCGACGGGTGGAACGATACACTCACAATCGCACATTCCAAAGAGATGCAAGGTGGGTTTATAGGGCTTGGGAGCGACCGGACCAAGGTGTGGCTGACACGCACCTGCCGGATGATGACGCTATGATTCGTTCTAGCGCAGCATCTGGTCGGTGCCTGTCGGCCATACCGAGGGTGAGTGGACTCGGCAGGTCGAGCGAGCGTGCGATCCAGTAACAGAAATGGGGGCAATCACTATCAGCCCCCAAGATGTAGCTCGTGCAGTTCGCCCGTTGCCTAACTGGAAATCTCCAAGGTCGGATGGGCGGCACAACATCTGGATTAAGTGGTTTGTAACGTCGCACGCTCGTCTGGCGACCCTGTCCGAGTCAGGGTTGCTGCCCGAGTTCCTGACAACAGGTATAACCCACTTGCTCCATAAATCGGGAAGTACTGTGGAACCCAAAAATTATAGACCCATAACTTATCTTCCGACAGTCTATAAAGTTCTTCCATATATGTATTTTGAGAGCTAAAATTAGCGAACACATTGCTGACAATTCTATCATGTCCGCTTCTCAAAATCGATGTAGGAACGGGTCCCGTGGTACTAAGGAGCTGCTCCTCATTGATATGGCCATTAGCCAACAGGTTCGCCGTTCCCGAAAAGATCTGTCAACATGTTGGATAGACCATAAGAAGGCCTATAACTCGATGCCACATACATGGCTCATGAGGGTGCTAGAGTTGTATAAAGTTGATGCGACTCTGCGCACCTTCCTAATGTCGTGTATGGGGCAATGGAGGACAGTCCTTCGCTATCCAGAATGTCGGCAAAGATGGAGGAATAGCGAGCTGATAAGGATAGAGCGGGGTATATTCCAGGGTGAGTTTGAGTCCACTTTGGTTCTGCTTAGCCCTGAATCCTCTTAGCACGCTGCTGGAGGATTCTGGTCTAGACTATCGGTTGAGGAGAGGTGGTCAGGTTATATCTCACCTCCTTTACATGGATGACCTGAACCTCTTTGCCCTCAACGATTTGCAACTGATGGAGCTACTGAAGGTTAGTGAAACTTTCAGTAGCGCCATCAGGATGGAATTTGGTGTAGGCAAATGTGCGGTCATGCATATAAAGCGAGGAGAGATTGTGGAATCTGTGGGAACCCAACTCTCGGATTCCATAAATCTTAGATCCCTTTCAGCAACCGAAACCTACAAGTATTTGGGTATGTCGGAAGCGCTGGGCATCAATGTAGCTGACATGAAGCAATCGTTGAAGGAGCGCTTCTTTGGCCGCCTGAGAAAAGTATTTAATAGTCTTTTATCAGGCGGAAATAAGGTTCGTGCCTTAATCGGTTGGGTCATGCCGGTTTTCTATGTACTCTTTCGGCATACTCAAATGGACACAAACAGAACTAGACGCCCTGAATAGGCAGGTCCGTACATTGTTGACGGCATATCGAATGCATCACCCACGCTCTTCGGTTATGACATTGTATATCTCGCGGGGTGCGGAGGTTGAGGCTTTTTAAACGCTAATACTCTCCACAATCGCGAGATATGCAGTCTCAGGGATTTTTTTCTAGAAGCCGACGTGGAGATGCATCGAGATGTGGTTGCAGTGGACAAGGGCCTCACTCAGCTCTCCTTGGCTAAAGAGAACTGGCGCAAACCTGTAGTACACTTCTGTTCAAACTTTATGGCGGCTCGGAAGTTAGCTGCAAGTGCTGTTAGTGACGGTCTGCGCATTATACACTATACAGTCAAGACGATGCGTCCTCTACACCCCGATGATACCTAAAATTGTATTCTGCGCAGCTTTACGTTAGATGTTTCGACCCACAATAAAGTTTAAACCGTTATACTTGCGCTAACCGTCATTCGCAGCTAACTTCCGAGCCGCCATAAAGTTTGAACAGCACTATACTTGACACTGACGACCGTAGGGAGGTATGGCAGAGTAAGGAGCTCCACGGACGCTTTTTCCGGGCCCTGCATGGACCCGATGTAGACCTATCAGCGTCCGTAGCCTAGCTACGTTCCGGAGACCTCTTCGGAGAAACCGAACGTTTTGTCTGTGCAATTATGGATGAAGTTATGATGACGAATAACTACCGGAGATTTATTGTGAAGGACGGCACGGTTGACATATGTCGGGCATGCCACCGTCCGGACGAATCAATCCATCACATTATCTCTGGGTGTTCCCGTCTAGCTAACGGAGATTTCTTGCATAGACACAACCTTGAAGCCAGGATTATCCATCACCAACTTGCTTAAAACACAACTTTGTGGAATCGGAATTGCCGTACTATAGGTAAGTGCCCGACCCAGTTTTCGAAAATGGCAATATCACACTGTATTGGGATCAATCCATCATCACTGATAGGGCTATTATGGCCAACAAGCCTGATATAGTGGTGGTGGATCGATCAGAGCGGCGCGCAATGATTTTTGACATAACGGTTGCGCATGACGAGAACCTCGTGAATGCCGAGAAAGATAAGCAAATCAAGATCTTGACTTAGCTCGCGAGGTTGCCGACGTATGGGGTGTGAACTCAGACATCATTGTGCATACAGTCGTTTTAGCCAATGGCTTTACTGTCAAGAGCCTTGACCAATACCTGAGGAGGCTCTCGTTAGGCAGCTGGATCAAGGGCTTGATTCAGAAAGCGGTTCTCCTGGACACGGCTCGTATTGTTAGGAGGTTCCTCTCTCTGGGGCCCTTACCGCCGGTAGCTTGGACCCTGTTCCCGGTACCGGTGGGCTACTATTTTTTAATTCTTTATAGGAATATTTAAAAATGTAATGTATATGTAAGAAAAATTAATAAATGAAAATAATTACTAGTTACTTAATACGATGTGCCTCGGAAATACTATAATGAAGTCATTACGGAACGCAAAGTTTGACAAATAAGTCACCGGCAATGATAAGTTCTGTTGTCATTGTTTAAGGGGTAGCCTCAGGCGGTTGAGCGGGCGTCATTATGGAGGTCGCTGATAAATCCATCGCCTCATTTATTCACAGCTCTGTTTCGCTCTCTTTCGAATAATTCCCAAGTTTCTCGTTTAGAATATTGTTGGCCAGTGAATTTATTTCATTACTTAATTCAATTATTTTAAAGTATAGGAAGTTTCCTTGAAGCCAGAGAGCCATTTTGTTTGAGCAGGGTTTGGTCGGCTTGGCGGCGTTGTTCGAAATTATTTTTACGTATATAGTAGTGTATTGCGACACTCGCATGTGGTGCGCTACGGCGGCGGCGACGGCGCGCGGCTATGCGCGGTACCTCACGACTGTGTGCGAGTTAGTTTATTGCTGCTTGGAGTACACTTCATACACCTAATATTTGTTGTGGCTGTGACGATATTTTGTTTCCAACGAATATTGTTTTGCTGGAACGTTATTTGATAATCAGAGATCTGTGTTATTTTGCTTTCGCACTATATTTTTCCAAGAAACACGTGTGGTGTTGGAGTATATTTTAACAGATTGATTTTGTAAGGTTTAAAATCAAGTATAAATTCTATGAAATCTATCAATAACAAGTTATACGGTCTAAATTTAGTAGGACAAATTCCAACATATTTTATCTGTATGTGGTGACATTGTCTCAGTTGGATCAGATCGTCCTAATTGATTTTATTTTAAGCTCGAGTTCAATATCGCTTGCCCCGCGCCGGACGAGGGTCGCGTGTCCCGCAGCCCGCCGGCCCGCGACGCGGCCTCTCATAACGTTGTCACTCGACATGGCTACAGTGACCCCCGCTCTGGAACTTATTCCGACGCTCTTTTATTACAAATAAATTTTCAATGAAGTGACTGAAAAACGTCGGAACCTTCCCGGGGACTGATTGTCGTCGACAGACTTCTAAGACCCATAGTAAAAGTATCATCGTATGAAAAAAATATCAAGGTGTAGGAAACATACAAAGAATATGGTTTTTTCACAGAAGGAAAGATTACTAAAACACCTAAACCACAGTAAACTGTAGAGCTGAAAGTTACAGATCGGTTCAAACATAGATTTACATTTAAATCGGTGAAAGCTATCAAACGTAGGGTGCCAACAAAATCAGGCCTAAGGTTTTCTAGTGAAGGTACAGAAACTGTGTGAAGGGGCTTGATATTAAAGTCCTCTTCTTTTATAAACTTTTATTGATTCTTGCATTTACAAGTATTAGACACGTGTACATTTATATTGACGTGCCTCGTCGCTTGCGCCGGTTCTCGCCGCAGTTCGAATATTAATGACGGGCGCCGCGCAGTGTTGCCAGATGACGCGGCGCGCAGTGTTGCCAGATGACCGCCGATGTAGTGATGTGCCGCGTGCGGTACGGTTTTAGTGCGGCAGGTGCACACTATGGCGTGCACATACTCCGCGGCGTTGAAGCAATTTCAACAGCTATGGTGTCGTGGGCAACAGACACATTTTGTGGACTGCCCGTTTTATAAGTCCTTTGTTGGTATGGACGTCCGCAACCCGAACAATCCCATCATTTCCAGGGTATGTCTTCATTACGCGCCCCATGCGCCAGTCGAGAGGCATGAGGTTGTCCTCCCGCAGCACAACCATGTCGCCGACCTGAAGTGCTGGCTGCTCTCTCCTCCATTTAGATCTGCTCTGCAGCTCGGCCATGAACTCCCGGTGCCATCTTGCCCAAAACTGCTGCCGGATCTGCTCGATGCGCTGGTATCTATTGAGTCTAACGCAGTTAGCTGGTAACGACGGCACAGACATCAACGGGCGGCCTATAAGGAAGTGCCCAGGAGTCAAGGGATTAATGTCTGCAGGATCAGATGAGAGAGGGGAAATGGGGCGGGAGTTAAGGATAGCTTCTATTTGCGCAAAAAGCGTTGCCAATTCTTCGAATGTAAGGGAGGCACTACCAGCAACTCGTTTCAAATGATGTTTAGCGGATTTAACTCCAGCCTCCCATATTCCACCGAAGTGTGGTGAGTAGGCGGGACAAAACATGAATTTAATTTCCTCATTTGACGCGAAATCTGATACTGATTTACGACTGGCCCTTATAACTCTCCCTAACTCATTGTTGGCCCCTACGAAATTTTTTCCATTGTCGCAATAAATAGCGCAAGGCTTGCCGCGACGTGAAACAAACCTACGCAAACAAGCTATAAAAGCTTCAGTGGTCAGGTCACTGACAACTTCTAGATGTAGAGCCTTCGTGACTAGGCATACAAAAACGCAGAGGTAGGCTTTAGTGACGCGGTTACCTCGACCTTTTTTAGAGGATATCATAAATGGTCCCGCAAAGTCGATCCCACATGTACTGAACGGAAAATCAGGATTAACTCTTACACTAGGCAAGTCCCCCATTAAAGGCTGTATCGGCTGACCTCGAAATCGAGTACAAACCACACAAGTCTTAACAATATTTCGAGCTAAGTTTCTTCCACCCAGCGGCCAAAACCTCTCGCGAACAGAGGACAAAAGTAACTGGGGACCTGCGTGAAACAATCTAGAATGTTCACAGTGCATTATTAACCTAGTTAAATGTTGCTTAGAATCTAATAGAATTGGATGTTTCTTATCATATTTACAATCAGACTTATTTATCCTACCTCCTACTCTAATTAAGCCATTATTATCACAAAATGGGTTTAAAGGCAACAATTTGCTTTTATGATGTAAAGCTTTACCATCCTTTATTTTTTTAATCTCCGTTGCAAATGACTCGAGCTGACTAAACTTTAATAGTAATGTTAGTGAGTGATCAAGTTCCTCAATTTGCAAAGGTCCTAACACGTTAACAGTATTCTTTTTACAATTATGTACAAAACGTAGAACATACGCAAAACATCTTTTTATTTTTAAATAACTAGAATATCTATCAAATTGGATAAATGAATTAATGTTATCTAATGTTTCATCAACTGAAACTAGTACCTTTGTTTCGGGTAAATTATTAAGGCTAAGCTGTGGCTGGGTAGGCCATTTAGATTTATCTTCCTTTAGGAATGAAGGTCCTTCCCACCACAACGATGCTGCCTGCACATGCTGTGGATCAATACCCCTGGACGCTAAGTCTGCAGGGTTAGATTTTGTCGGAACATGTTTCCATTGAACTTCCTTTGTAAGTTGATTTATTTTATTAACACGGTTACGCACAAATGCTTGTAAGGCTTTATTTTGTGTTTTTAACCATCCAAGTACCACCGTGGAGTCAGTCCACATGTATATTTTTCTAACTTTATATGGAACTGACTTTACTACTTTAGCACACAACTCAGCTCCTGTTAAGGCAGCACATAATTCTAATCGTGGAATAGTAAGTGTTTTAATTGGTGCGACTCTTGTTTTAGCGCATAGTAGCCTAACCGTAACTGTATTATCTATATTATTAGTAGAGCACATATATACACATGCTCCATAAGCTTGTTGTGATGCATCAACGAAGCAGTGCATCTCCACAGATTGAACATCTAAACTCTCACCCAAAACATAGCGTGGTAAGACAATATCAGACAACAAATGTAATTTTTTTATAAAACCAAACCATTTTTTAACATAATATTCTGGTACTGGGTCATCCCAATCCAATTTGAGAGCCCATAAATTTTGTAATAATATTTTAGCCTTGATTATACAGCAACTAACCAGTCCCAATGGATCAAATAGCTTACATGTAGTAGAAATGATTATTCTTTTTGTAGCCTTATTAGGGATATCAATGTCACTTGGAAAATGTAAATTGTCTGACAAAGGTGTCCATTTTAACCCTAAAACAGTGGCTTCATCATGAAAAGTTAGGCAATTATTAGACTCTGAATTATCATTGAGGATTTTAGGACAATTTGTTCTAAACTTTCTTAACGGAAAACAAGCCGCATTCAAAGCTTGTGATACACCTAAATATATGTGCTTTAATTCGTCCTCAGAAGAGGCACCAGTTATTACATCATCCATATAAAAATTATTCTTAATTACCTCAGCAATAACCTTATCACTACATTGAGTACCTAGCTCAAACAGACACCTGGTACTCAAAAATGGAGCAGATGCCATTCCATATGTTAAGGTTTTGAGTTGCAGAATTTTAATAGGCTCCGATGATTTGTCTCTCCACAATATCAGCTGTAGATGCCGCTGCGACTCATTTAAGTCGATTTGACGGTACATCTTTTCGACATCAGCTGTTAATACACATTTATGTAATCTAAATTGGATAAGTATTGAAAACAAATCATTTTGCATAACGGGGCCAACTGCCTGGATGTCATTGAGAGATTTGCCTGATCTTGTTTTGGCAGAGGCATCAAAAACCACCCGAAGTTTTGTGGTTTCATGTTGTTCGCGTATAACACAATGGTGCGGTAAGAAACATCCAAACTCTGGCCTATCAATTTCAACCAAGTGTCCTAATTTAGCATATTCATTTATAAAATTGGCATATTGTTCTTTTAATTTTGGATTTTTATTTAATTTACTTTCTAAATTAAGAAAACGCTTAATTGCTAAAGGAAATGAATTGCCAAGAGCCTGCTCAGGAACCTCCATCAACGGCATCATTACTGAGAATCTACCATCAGGTAAGCGACAAGTATTTTTATTAAAATGTGATTCACAAAACTGTTCATCTGCAGAATAAATATTAGCTTCTGAAGGTACATCTTCAACCTCCCAGAATTTAATTAAAGAATCATTTAAATCTTGCTGAATATTTAAACCGTTTTGAACAAAGTTACAATGTATTTTCTTGTTATTGTGACTCCCCCCTGTGGGCCCAGCCACTATCCAACCTAGCATGCTCTCTTGTAAGACAGGTCTGTTGGTGCCTAAACTTATTTTATTTGGTAATATAATATTAAAGAAATGATCTGCACCCAGCAAAATATCTATTTCAGATGGCTTGTAAAACAGAGGATCAGCTAATTGAATATTATCTGGTAAACCTAAACTTTCTACATTAACTTGAATGCTAGGTAAATTACCAGTAATCTTTGGAAGAATAAAACAGCTGACATGTGCACTAAACATACCTATTCTTGAATTTAATTTAATTTTGCACCTTTCTTTAATTTCACATGCTACATTGTTTATGCCTGTTACATTAAAGACATTCAACTTCTCAGTCTGTAGTCCTAGCTTTTCTTTCAGGTTGCCAGTCATAAATGAAGACTGGCTTCCCGTATCCAGCAAAGCACGAGCTAAGTAAGTACAATTTGTTTCAGTATTAACTACTTCAACCTGTGCAGTACACAATAAGACTTGGCCCGGCGAGACTGCAGATAAACTAACAGGGACGCTAGTAGCTGAAGTCTCTACATTTTCAGTAGCTACATTTATAACTGTACTGCTTTTATGTAATAAACTATTGTGTTTCTCTGCACATTTCCTACACAAACCTTTCAAAGTACATTCTGCATGTGTGTGACCACTACGAAGACAGTTGATACACAGCTTTTGTTTATTTACCAAGGAATGCCTATCATTTAACTTCATCCCTTTAAATTTAAAACACTGATGTATGTAATGGTTTTTATCACACACAACACATGCCTTATTATGAGTGTTATCTGTAACGGCAGCAAATGACTTCACACATTTATTTTCTTTATTATTATTATCCCTAGAAGAGTTTTTACTATCATTATTACCATTACTATGGTAAGCTGTTTGCAAAACGTTAGCTCTTTGTATTAAAAAATCCTGAAATTCTTCAAGTGTAGGACGGGATAACAAACTGGCTTTATGATCTTCCCACTTATTCCTAGTCCTAGGATCTAACTTTGCGGCCACCAAATGTATTACTAATGGATCCCAACCATCTGTAGAAATCTCTAAGGTGTTTAGCGCACTTAAATTTTTAAAAATTACATCTGTTATATCCCTTAACGCAGTGAAGGATTCCTTTTGAATAGGATCAATATTTACTAATGCGTTTAAGTGATAGTTCATAAGGATATTTGGATTATCATATCTCATACATAAAGCTTGCCATGCGTTTTTATAATCCTTAGCCGCAAAATTTGTTGAACTAATAGCAATCTTAGCGCTACCTACCAAGGAATTTCTCAAATAATGATATTTATTTATTAATGGTATGGAGTCATTGTCATCTATAAGAGATTGGAACGTGTCTCGAAACTCCAACCATTTTACAAAGTTCCCATCAAAACTTGGTAGATTAATAGTAGGCAATTTTATGGAAGCATTTACTCCACAACTGGATTTTATTGAATCATTTACCAAATTTTTGTTTTTAGTTGAATACAAATCTATTATTTCCTGTGCTAACGCAATTTGGGAGCTGAATTCACCTTCAGTGGTATTTCTTTCTGAATATTCTTTCTCTGCATTTACAGAGAGTTCTTCTATTTGAGTTTGAACCTCATCGAATTTTTGAACCAATTCTTGTAACTGTGCTAACTTTACCGATAATTCTCTTATATCTATACTTGTTATGCTATCCAACTTGTCTATCTGAAACTTAGTAATATAGTTTTTAAAAAACGTTACGCGACTGCGTATACCAGCTCGTTTACGGATTAATTTAACCAAAATGGAATTTGAACTATCGTTAACTTGTTCACTGTCCGACATTTTGTTTCGTTTTATGAATTCCACGAATTACACTGTGACTTAACCACCGAAGCCTCCACAGAACGCCTACGCAGGCTTACTTCACTAACTTCAACAATGAGGAAGGTGTAAAGTTAATTAAAATGTTCACTCTAACCGAGGGATCCAGGAGTGCAAACCAGCTCAAACCTCGCAGCAGCTGCCACCGAGCCCGTCAACCGGACGGTCAGCACTCGTAGGGCGCCGCTGCCGGCTCCGTTGCCGAGCACGCGGACAGCACGTTAAGTCCGCCGCGTACCGACGCAGGAACTTCTGGAATGTTCGGCAAATAACTGTTTACAACTAATAAATACAATCTTAGTTTACCTAGGAACCAAAAACGATGAACTATTCTTTTTATTTAGAGTATTTTCGTGCCGCGTGCTCACACCTAGCGGAATATGCAAGCGTCTAGCTATCGCCAATCATTAAAACACGCATCTAGGCACCTCCCCCACAGCCTCAAATCAGCACGGCATTTACACGCAACCAAAAGCTGGGAAATAGGGAAAAGGATAGAATAAGGAACGGGCTTACTTCCTTTTTATCGCCATCTTAGTCACACATTGAATTCTTCCGATCGACGACAGCAGTAATGGGTTTTCTCGTAGCAGCTTCAAATCTTCACGGTCGCCACTTGAAGGGGCTTGATATTAAAGTCCTCTTCTTTTATAAACTTTTATTGATTCTTGCATTTACAAGTATTAGACACGTGTACATTTATATTGACGTGCCTCGTCGCTTGCGCCGGTTCTCGCCGCAGTTCGAATATTAATGACGGGCGCCGCGCAGTGTTGCCAGATGACGCGGCGCGCAGTGTTGCCAGATGACCGCCGATGTAGTGATGTGCCGCGTGCGGTACGGTTTTAGTGCGGCAGGTGCACACTATGGCGTGCACACTGTGTAGTCGGGGATCTCGTTTGGAAAGGTAACTTGAGTAACATATCGTTCCTCCGACGCGGACGGTCGAAAGGGCGCGGGGCGCGGGGCGTCGCAATCCGCCCGCAGTTGATCCATGTCTATTACAATAAAGGTACTGCTTGTACTGTGGTACAGAAGGACTGAATATAAAGTAGCTCCTAGTTTACCTAGAGGGCTATGTTACTCCAGGCAGGTCTGCGTCCGTACGTCTTGTATTTATTACAATATTATAAGTGCAATACGGTCGAAATATACAATATGATAAAGGCAGGAAGCAAGGCTCATTTTCTTCGGGTACTTTAATTTTCCAGTCCATGTGGTATATTCCCCCCCCCCTCTCTTCTCTCCGCAGGGTGGGAGGAGGGGGGTCACCTGTGACCGTGTCCTCGTTAGGCATCCATGGGATATGCTGGTTGGTTCCACATAACATTTAAGGTCACATTCCGTGAAAGGTTCCGTCTGTTACAAGCTACCTTACTGAGGAATCTTAGTCATGATGAAGATACAAATGGTGTACTTATTTATTTAGTTTGGTTTAACAGTGGAAATAATTGATTTCTTGACAAACGGACCCAGTGCCACAAGGTACAAGACTGTGTATATTAACACCGCCTATTTATTACCCGACTGCGCCAGAAGGACTGTTATCTATGATTATGTAGTAGACATTAGACATCACCATTAGTATAAACAATCAGATTTGTCCGCAGCGTGGTTTGCGAGAGTCGCTTCAGTGATCGACAGGTGCCGCGTGACGGGTGACGGGTGAGGTCGGGCGTCAGGCGGCCCTGCTGACGTCCGCCTGTCACTAGCACCCATGTTATTGACCGCTATTATCCTTCCATCTGACTGCTTTAATGTTGTGGGTGTCTTGATAAGACATGTAAATATAGGCAGAAGTCAAAAGGATATCACTCCTTATAATTATAGTGCTAACAGAAACAGACCGATTGGTATTCCATACATCATTTGGAAAGGTTTTAATGAGACATGGCGAATACTTGCGCTCATAACTGTTTTATTGCTGAGTTTATAAACGAGTACAAACTTGATCATTCTTACATGCCCAACTAACACAAACAAACGTCACTAGTTGCTGAAGCCCTATGCGAACGTGTAATGTAACGTGCTGATTGTAACTCGTTACATTATAAGTTTGCCTGGATGAATCCAGATGAACTAAGGGTAGTTTAGTTTGTGTAGTAATTTTTTCTAAGAATATTTATACAACATATTAACGGACTCTCCACGAAACCGTCAACCAAGCATTCTGTACGTCACACTAAGTAAATCAACACAAAAAATATTGCTGAGAAACAATTTTTTTTTTGGAGTAAAAAATCTCTTGGACTCAATGTAATGCACTCAAAACATTTTGGTGATGGTTGCATTGAATAGTACATGGATGTTTAAAGTAAAGGTAAAACATACATGTAAATATTAATAAAAAATCTTGTGGAACAGTTGGAACTTTGACCTGTAACTAGAAGGTTCCCAGGTGTGGCCCAGTACAAAAAAAATCACAATGACGGGAGAATAAAGTGCCTCTCGGATTCGTTAAGCGACTTTTTACACCCATTAAAATCTGTTTACTTAAAAAGCATGCCACTTGTGGCTGAAAGCTCAGTCTTAAGAACTCACTATTATTGCGTGAGGCTATTGTATCGGCGTGCAATATCTCAGCTCAGCGCCTTGCTAGCCATAAACCAAAACTAACGTACGTGTCCTTGTCGCCGACATGATTCCCTTCAATCCGACCGGTGCGCGGTGTGAGCAGTCAAATAGAACGCCGCCGTAATACGCGCCGCGAGCGACTCACCCGCACAGGATAATACGCGCAAATCCCCCGCGACGTTCACTCTCACACTCACTCACTCACTCTCGATACAAGTGATAGAGCTGTGATCTATCGATGCCACACTATGACACTTGTGTTTGAACAGGGATTAGCTTATGGTTATCACGTCTCTCACACTCTCGTCACTATTGAAGACTTTGTTCTACTTTGCACGTCTTTCTGCTTTATTACCTTTGTATAGTTAGCTGATATGGCTATTTATTTGAGGGTACGTTCCGTGTCCGCCGGCACCGTGACGGCGCATGGAGCGCCAGCCCACCACCCCCCAGCCGACCCGGACCGGCCGCCCGGCAAATGAAACCGTCCCGCCAAATGAAACGGCTGGCCTATTGCATTCTATTACCTGCACAGCCAACGTTGTTGTTTTTACTAACACCCTTACCTTTCACTATGGAAGCGTAACATCGCTGTTTTATTTGCATTTAAACGAACCTTTTTCTCCTGTTTTGCAAAAAAAATGTTTTACAAAATATTCAACATAGGGTTCAAGTTCCTTCGTGAATTGCCAATTACCTAGCTTAGCCACTACTACCACTGTGTAGTACAGTCGATGTCACAGTTTCAATTATAGGGTGCTGAGCACACGGTATACTCGCTGCCCGCCCGGTGTCAAGCGGGGCGCGCTCATTGTGAGGGCGCACAGTGCGGGGTCACATCTGTAGCATTTGTCTACGCCGACCGCTACGCGCTACGAGATGGCTACGAGACCGCTCGAGCGAGTAACTGGGTGCTACGAACCGTAGACCGCTTAACTCCGTGTTGGGAAAGTGGGAGTTCCTTCTTTGTATTTATTATTTTTATCGCGAATCTGTTGTTTCCCGCTCAGGAAGTTTAACTTGAAATGAGTTTGCGTTATGATGAGAAAGCTCCAAAAAGCAGTTTGTTATTAAATATTTTGGAATAATTTAGTTATACTTATAAAGTTGTTGAAGCACTCTTCTGAAATATATTGTAGTTAGTAAATCTTCAGCATTTTCATAGTGGATACCTTTGTAAGATTTGTGTAGTGAATATATTACGAGTAGTATGATGCAGGTCGTAATTTATAATTTAATTCCTATCAAGTTCGTGTGAAAGTATAAACATAAAGTGGAAGTATGAAGTTTTAATTAAACAAGTTACAGTTAGTATTTAGAATTGCAAAGCGCGCTGTACGTAACGCGCGGGCAAGCCGCTCCCGCCACGCCGCCGCCACGCTGCCACCACGCTGCCGCCACGCGCCCGCACCGGCCAACGCCGACCGCGTCTTTCTATTTGCATTTACATGCGTTTTAAGCAAGAAAATACATTATGCTCGCCCGAAGCAATTTATTTGATGTGACGCTTATATTTAACTTGTAAGGTTATACGCAATTTATTCGGGGAGCTATTGCTGGAGCTTTACGGTTTAGAAATTATAAAAAGAAAGGTGTTTACGCTTTAAAAATGGAAACACAAACTGTACTATGCGGTCACAAATAATATGAACTCAGAGGTCGGACATTTTATTTTCCATTTAAAGTAACTTAATGATCACGTTGTTGTAGCGCTGTTACCTTACGTCTGATCGCTGACACCCACACTGCAGTGACTGTAAGGGCTCCTAGTACTATCACATGACTCACTTCTGACTCACTGATTGCGACAAAACCAACAGTTTCTAGTTTGTTGTTGCGTCACGACATCTTCGCGGCTCAGTAACACTACTAGATAGAACGTTATGTCCTGTGTGACATCAGACGCGGTTGTTTACAGGCACGCGTTGTTCTAACTTCTTTTGCGAAAGTTACGCAAACATTTGTTTGTGCTTACTATCGTCAGCATTGTTATTAAAGTTGTTATTTTTTGTACAATTAACAGTATGCAGGCAGTTAAAAAACTAGCGATGAACAATAATTGAGTTGAGCATTCGAATAGAATAGAATAGAATGCTTTATTTGCATAGGATGCAGGTAAGTTTACAGTTTAGGTGTAGTGCGGTGTGTGAGTGGGTGGTGTGGTGTGTGAGTCTGTGGTGTGGCGGTGGCGAAGAATGAATTTAAACGTTTGTCATGTCTCTCAACTGAGGAGCTTGTGTGGAGCGATAATTGTAACACAATATGAGATGAAATAAAAATATGAAACATACTCACATAATGAGAATGGCTGCGAATCTTGAAGATTTCAAATTGCCTTCGCTGTCCGGAATGTTCAATTCCTTTCATATAAAAATAATGTAAACGTTCACACACGACTGTTTAAGCTACTGTAAGCAACAAGAGATGCTGAACGACTGCTTCATTTGTATGTCGTGTGTTAGTGTAGGCAGGTAGGTGTTGCGTGTTAAGTCGTCGTTGAAAGTTAAGCACGTGAGTGGTCAAGATTGCAGCGCGCAATATTATGTCGAACTATGTGCACTAACTACCTCGCAAGTTCTTTGTAAAGTTTCAGCATGTACCTGTGTATTAAACTGTTGTCGGCCATAACTCGAGGAAGGCTCGAACTAAGAACAAACTCGGAGCAAACTATCAAGTACCTTCCTATTTACTTGTGAGGCTCACACGCGGCGGGATACATTATCATCAATTTGTCTTTACTTCGCGGCAAACTTCGCCTCATTGTTGAATTGATGTATATTTAGTTTGCACCGGAAATCTGTGTCAGAGCATCAAACTGATTAGCTTTCTCCATGTGACCATCATGGTCATCGCGAAATATCTGATACAAGCTATACAAACATTACATACTGATCAATATAACCACGAATCATTATTTATTCATTTAAACTTCATGTACTATAGTGGTACATAGGCAGAATTCATGCCACAAGGCATTCTCTATCAGTCAACCTTTGAGTCCAATGGACAGAATTGTAAAAGAGAACAACAACAAAAATTAGATAATGCATATAGTACATACTAATAATACATATTATGTACTTACAGATAAAATAAACTAGTGAATATCTCAAAAAGAATCTTTAAATTATGTTCCTAATTCATTTCGAAAGATAAACGTTAGCTTTTTAGGCTTTAGATAGGTAGTTCTAACTCATCCATAATCATCATGTTTTGCAAAATGTACAAATACGTACAAACTTGCGCATTTTTACTGAAATAACCCAGCGTTAAATGAGAGAACTGAGAGAACTTATACCAAGTAAGTACATGACAATAAAAATGAGAGTAATTAAACAAAGGTGGTCGCCCGCCAGACATTAACTGTTACAAAACGTCCGCAACGAAGGGTTGGCGCTCACCGAGGCGGTACCGAGGCACCTCACCGGGCCCGCCAGATATTTCACAAATAGCACGGCTTTGTGACAGTTTGTCGTATTCATAGTGAGGGGGAAATTAAAACGTGTTACAGACAAGTACCGCCACTCTGTGTCGTCGAGCAGAAAGTTCACAGGAGATACGGCACCGCCCACGACCAACTAATAATAGTTAGCTTAAGTAGTTGCTAATTGCAACATTTAGCATAATATTGGTACAAATGGTTAACAATGTAACAGTTCTAGACTAGCGTCATCATCTTCCGGCCCTTGTCCTAAGTTACTTGGGGTCAGCGTGCACGTTTTATATTCCCTCATTCTTCGCTGTCAACCGGCACGCTGTCATTAATTAAAACTTCTAGACGATGACATTAAATATCTCATAAACCATCAGGGGATAGATTGCTGTAGTCGATGGCTTTGCTATTATTAAGCTGATATATAAAAGAAGGCTGTACTGAAACTTCTGAGCATGCCGCGCTGGTAACAGAGAGCAAGCGGCACAAAGTGTTCCGGTCAGGAGTAGTGTTATTGTGTACATTGCAGAAAAATAAACGCACCCCGACTGCGGGACCCACGGGGCGGGCGACGCGGGCGTGCGGGGCAACCACTATCTAGTAATACGTGTGCAAAGAAAATATCTCCTAAATAAAAAACATTTTTAGAGAACTGAAATGTAAAATTAATAGAGTTACTAAGAAAAAGATGTTGTACATGATAAAATAGCGCAAAAAAACCTTATTTGTGATTAAATTCCTAAGCCTATTGTAAGTATATACTTTGTTATTTTTCTGTCCTTGATTTATAAGATAAGAACTAATGCTAATATTGTATATCATAAAGATATTGTTGCGAAAAAAATACTTAATTTCTGATACGTATTTACTAATACGTATCAGAAATTAAGTGCACTTAATACTGCCATAAAAAATAAAATGATCCAGTATAGCGAGCAGCTTCGGACAGTTGTGGAAACTTCATCACCTAGAGACAGACGCGGACGGTCTACGTGTTTGATGAAAGAAATGTAGCTTTATAGAAGCTTTCACATCGATTAAAAACACATTTCTAAATCAACTCCAGAGCATAAAGAGTAGAGACCTTCCATCAATCATACACGACGTCATCATTAGTCTTCATCAGCGCACGCTCTTTCAAAATACTAAATGAACTCATCCATCTACTCGTATCAAGTGCTTTATACTTTCGTCTGGTCCATCATAGTTCCAGCTCAGTCGTCCACGTAGTTGAGCTGTGCTGCGACGCGACAGACTCGTCTCGTCGCTCCCAACAATTACTTTCGAACAGTAATTTATAATTTGCCACAAGAAATTGGAAGGTCTTTTAAGCGGCTTACGTGTGGTGGCGGCGCGGCGGCGGTTTAGTGCGAGCTCGCTCTGTGAGCGCCTCGATAAGTAGGCGGCAGGCGCGCAATCGGCGTCGGCTTTTTAATTTCCCCCGGGAACCGAACCTTAACGACCGCGACCCGACTACCCGAGACCGAGCCGCTGAACACTGGTGACATTGTTTCTAATGTGTTCCTTTCAATAATGTCGATGAGGCGCCGCCCGCACACGTACCCCCCCCCCGCCTCTCCCGGACCCCGCCACGCGCCCACACGCGGTACAACACACATATCGTGAGGTATTCCGCTGTTTTAGAGAATTAAATCGCGCTTTCGCTCGGAATGAGAGTTATTTGGGTGACTCACTCACGATGTTACATAAATTGCTGCGTACAGACTTCCGTTCAAAGTTTACATAGCATAGCATTCCAGAGTGACAAACTTGATTGGTATACATGTACATCGATCTATTTAATAGTAGATCAAAGTTAAAGTTGTACACAATAGTTTCAGCTGGAAGTGTTTCGTTGTAGAAGTGCATTGTTACGTTACAAACTCCTTTACATTATGAGCGGCAGTTTTGAAGTACTGTTCAAGTGAATATTTATTCTGCGTCGGTAGCAGACGGTAAAGCACCGACTGTGACGATGAAGGAGCGCTCCGTCCATCACGTTATACTGAGAGAGAGCCGGCAGAGCTTAAAGTGACTACAGGAACTGTCGATTAAGTGACTGTTTGCAGTAGTCCCGCCCGCGGCTCTCGGTTCTAGGTGACGAATTGGATGGCTTGTACAACAAACTAAGTGCATCGCAAGCTTGGATTTCCTGCTCGATAAAGTAGACGTATTGACAAAAATCTAAAAGATTATAAGATTATTCTCAGTGTATCCTAGGCTCCTAGCGCCAAGGGCCAGCAGTTTAGTTTCCCTGGGGCAGTTATCGGTACTTGTTTATTTTATATACAAGCGTTTTCGTCGGAAAAAGGTCGATCATGAATATTTGAATATTGTGAATTTAGTGGAAGGAGCTACATCATAGTTAGGGGTAATAGTCCACAGTGGAACAGTAAATATTAGTGCAGCAGTGCAACTATTAACAAGTGTATCTACTGGGAGATATTAATACTAGTCAACTGCGTATCGTGGCAGCCTGTGGCTATGGGGCAGGATAGTGCCCAGAGTGTTTGGTAATTTATATTTTTACCACGGAACCCTGTGTAGGGCGAGTCCGACTCGCAATTGGCCGGTTTTTAATTTTTTTCATAAAGCTTGCAAAAACATTTATCTTTCTTAATACCGTCATCCGAATCGCCAATTTATTTGTTAGATAATATCATCAAACATGAATTTAACTCCTTTCTCACATATTATTGATTCATTCGTAGAAAAAGTAAATGACGGAAAATAACCCTACATTAGTTACCTGAGGATATTTTGTGATGTTTATTTTTTTCATTGTTGCCGATTCAAATAACCGCTGTACTTGTGGGAGATCGTGGGCTTGTCGTAAAAAATAATAATCGACGAGAACAGGCAGACATTTCAAACCCAAGCCAAGCGTTTCAGTTTACACAATACCGAGAAATGTCGCACAAATACTTTCTTACAAACTGTTTCGCGTTCTAAAAACAAGAATCATTCCGTTATTGTAACTTGAATTACAATTGAAAATATTAAATGCATTTCATTTAAAGATATAAAAGATTGGAATCTCCATTTATCGTAGTGTGATAGCTGACAGTGCGGCTCATCCCGCCATCCCGCCGCGCGACGTGCGACGCGCATTCTACGTAAATTCTGTGCTGTCTGTGCAAATCCGCGACAGGCGTGTCGCGTGCGTCTGCGACAGGCGCGACGTGTCGCGCCCCCCCCCGCCCTACCGCACCGCGCCGCCCGTCTCTCTCGCCATCCACTTTAAGCCGCTTTGCACTACCTATTTTCCGCATCACAATATTTCGCACATTTCACCCCCGAGGAAATTTTTACTTACATATACACGTCTTAGATTTTACATCTCATGGAAATCCGAGAGTCCTCTTCATAAATAACGCTTAAAATGTACATTGTTGTAATATTATGGAGTGGAGTCGTACATTTGTGAATGAATTGACGGTGTCAGTAAGACAAGCTCAGTCACTCGTTGCTTTTATAAGCATAGTTGAAAATCATTTTCTTTATTTTTTTTTAATTTTATAAAACAAAATATTTATTTATTATATATATATATATTTGTATTTATATGCATTGTATTTGTATTACATGATAAGTAGTGAATAACTTGTATTATTTTAAATTTTGTATATTAATTGCAGTACACCACTGACTACCCCCCCTTTTTTCTATTTCATGTTCGTACAGTCCATTCAAAGGTTGTCTGGAAGAGATCGCTATCAGCGATAAGACCACCATTGTAACCATAAAATCAACAATGTGTGTAAAACCGTTCTGTATCAATTTTGGTGTACAATAAAGTATATTCTATTCTATTTGTCTACAATATGCATAAGAGAGGATGTCACCGGGCTTTTTAATACAATCTTTTGAGCAGAGTATATAAGCCAACCTTCACAAAATAAATGTAAATTAACGCTAACGCTGATTTACGTCGCATTGAAACTAACAACAAACACAATGATTGTGAACAAATGAAGACATTCGTTAGTTAGAGTTAGGCTGTAAACAAACTTGAAGTTAGCGGCTGTGTACCGTATTGTGAAATTAATTCTGTAAACTAATACACTAGGCGCTCTCTGGTAATTTTTCCCGGGAGTCTGAAGTATTCGCATAAATTACCCAAAGTTTTGCGACTAAATAAATACTTGGAGTTCTGTAAACGCTTGTGTTATTAACATGACTTATAGATATTGTTATAATATTGTGTCGGTATTACTTGCTTAATACTGTGGTTCGTTAATAAATAAAACAGATGGTTCTTATATTGCTGCCACGTACACATGTGCTGGTTCCCTTCGCTTGAAGTCTCGCGAGATGTCGGCACATTGTGTAACCTCTGTGTGTCGCTGGTGGACCGTCAGTCCCACGGGACAACCCAAGCAAATAAGAGAGTGAGAGAGAGGATTTGTGTTATCGGGAACAAATATCATTAATACGTGATTTTTGACGAGTGTGTAATAATGGCTGTAATTCAATGCTTTTCCTCTAAGAACGTTCACTTGCATACCTTTGTCGAGTATTGGGCAACGTTTGACCAAAATTATGATGGTGATTAGGACCCATAAGCCCAGATCATATCTGTTGCTTGAGTGTGCAGTTTACCAGCTGTAAACCTGAATACCACCCTAAAACATCATACTCTCTGCATGAAATGATTTTCAGTTTGTGTGTCTCTACTGGAAATGATTACAGTTTAAACTGTAAAGTAATTGTGGACACCTAATTTAGTCACTGCATGAGAAACGCGATTGTGTTCAACTGCATTGGACACCCGTTACTGACGCTAAGCTCACAGATTACTTCACAAACCTCGCTCAGCTCAGCTCCGCTCAGGCCGCACTTATGTATATTCATTGTGATTAAGAGTTGGATTTATTGCCGGAATTATATCCCGGATCGAGTCATTCGCAGGTGTACCACACCGCGATAACAGATAGTTAGGACACGTTCATGAGCCTCCTTATCTTAACTCTAGATGTTTTTATGACGAGAACAAGCTTTGATTTACATTAGGTAGACCTCCTTTAGAATTTGTTTCGAATATTGTGTTTGTGCCCGGATTGGTCTAGCTAGCGTAAAGAACTGGATAATCGATCTTTTCAGAGTCAAAAATGCTCAAAATGCTAATCCGAATTAAAATCTTAAGCTAGGCAAACAAAAAAGATTTCTATCAAATCGTCATAAAAACTACATCGTACAGAGAGTATAAAATACACCGTATCATATCGCATAGGTGTGGGGCGCGTGTGAGCCGGTGTGGCACATGTGTGCGCCAGTGCAGCCGCCTGGCCGATCTTCGGCGTCTGTTTACACCCGTATTTACGAGCCGCGTCGTAAAGCTGAGCCCAATTCACAGCCAAATCTTTATTCAAAGTGTACATAAAATCGCAACAAAAATACAATCGTTGTTTTATATGTTGTATCGCAACAATTACATTATAATATTGTGTTCATGTTCCGTCGTATTGGACCCGCCTGCCGCCCGCGCCGCCGGGAATGACACACGTTAGTGGGAATGGGCCTTTAAGTACTAACGGGAAAATCTAAATGTACCATGATACAAAGTTATAACACATTAGGTATAAATTGAGCACACATATGAACAGGGGATACGCGTCGAGCTCCTTATTTGCGTTACCCGAATTTTAGACAATTTAAATTGCGACAGTTTTAAGACTGCGGATAATCTGTGTCACTTGTTGCGTTATAATACTGACGCTTCGTATGTATGCTTGCTACGTTGTCTGCTTGCTCTTGGGCTTGTTGCGAATTATTGCACTGCCTGATTTTGAAACCACGTGAATTATCTAACTGTACCCGTTTTGCCAGTAACCTTCACTGTTACCGATATAAACCTTATTCTCATTTCAGCGCGTGTCTAGCCATTTCCCAACTACACTCGGCGTCACAAAAATCGCACCTCTCCGAAAATAAGTTTCAATCATGTCCCGCCATCAACGAATATATTAAACCCAATTAATATTGGTATCAATTGAAAGTATGTTTCACGACCTTTAAATTAACAACAGTTACAATTCCTAAACACAACAGATCTCATTAGCAAGTAATGAAAAATGTGGGTCCCCCATGGCCTAAGCCTATACGGCCACCCAACGACGGGCCCGTTTTTACGGGCCAAGGTAGGACTCCGCGAGAGGGGGGCGATGCCCCATGACCGCCAGCCGCGCCCCCTGACGGGGGCGCCGCGACATCAAGATGCGAAATGTGGGTCATTCGCTATCCAACCTTTGAAGTGAACACACGTGAACAGCTACAGCAAGAAAAATATCCCAGAAGATGGATACCACTGCAGATGAAGCCGCTCAAGTCATTGCACTACTGCAATCAGGGATGCGGCAATGTGATGTTGCTCGGTAACCGAATTTGAGTCGGTTTTCCGTTCCAACGCTTCCAAGAGATTGATGGCTATA
The DNA here is from genome assembly GCA_964057025.1 of Standfussiana lucernea. NCBI lineage: Eukaryota > Metazoa > Arthropoda > Insecta > Lepidoptera > Noctuidae > Standfussiana > Standfussiana lucernea. The sequence goes on from OZ059793.1 coordinate 221,312, forward strand.
TCCGAAGACGTGGATCTGGAAGACAACGGTGCACATCCGAAAGAGATGATCGCTTCATTGTTACGACGTCTTTACGTAATCGGTTCTCCAATGCTGTTGAGCTGTACCAACAACTGCGATCAGCTCGCAGAACTTTTGTAAGCGTCTCCACGATTAGAAGAATGTGGGAGAAGAAAATTGCAGGGCTGCTACAGGGCCAATATTGACTGCACAGCATAGGAGAGATCGGTTGCAATTTGCCCGTGACCATGTGGATTGGACAATAGACCAATGAAGGGCTGTGCTCTTTTCGGATGAGACGAAGGTGTGTCTTTTCTGCAACGACAGGCATAGTATAGACGGAGTGTACAGGAGGCAAGGGGAACGATTCGCAAAAGCCTGTATTCAAGAGACAGTGGAATGCGGGGGTGGCTAGTGCATGTTCTGGGGCGGCATGTCAATTGACGGCAAAACGAACCTTGTGTGTGTTTCTCGGACTGAAAGTGCTCGCGGGCAAGGGTCGCTGACTACTCCTGGGTACATAACAGAGACCTTAGAGGAGCAGGTTGTCCTTTATGCGGGTTTTGTTGGCAGTGGGTTCACGTTAATGCACGATAACGCCCGCTGTCACACCGCATTAATTGTAAGAGACTACCTGCAAGAAGTTGGGATCCCTGTTATGCGCTGGCCAGCGTGAAGTCCTGACCTGAACCCTATTGAGCACCTTTGGGATGAATTGAAACGGCGAGTACGGGCCCGTGATCCTACCCCTACCACTCTCCAAGACCTCCAAGATCGTTGTCGTTGCAGAATGGAACAACACTCCTCAAGAGACTGTTGTCACATTAATTAGGTCCATGAGAGAACGCATGGAAGCAGTCATAGGGCTAGGGGGGTTAACACTAGGTTTTGAATTGTTTTTAAGGACTTTGTTGTAATTTTTGGTGATAAAATAAAATTTAACTTTTTAATCATTTGCAATTATAGCTTGCTTTTTTATTTCCTGGTGTAACGTTGTGTCGTTACTTTTATTTACATAACCTATTTCAACATTATAATGTCAAAACAAACCACAGATGTAATAAAATTAGGGCCGTCAGTTACAAATATCAGACTTTTGGGCACCTGACTACCTGTAACGACTGTCAGCACTGTTCTACTACGACTGTATAGCACGTGTTCCTGCCACCCTGGCACCGCACACCGCGTTTATGGCATCTTTAATGTGCATATTAGCGATAACTTACAATATAACGAGCACCTGTGCCAGTGTGCGCTCATAAAGAATCGTTTTAATTCCATTACCGCTTCAGTTTGATGTAGTTGGTCGCGCGAGAGATCACGCGCTGCGAGTTACTGTATACCTAGCGATCGTGCATGTCACGGCTCTAATGCCTGCTAAGATTCATTATTTTGGGGGTTATGTTAGAAGGTGGTATATTTAGGTACGTATATTTAGAAACATTCGTGTTGCACTAACCCAAAATAACATGCGACCTGGGACATGGGACGTGGGCAGGAAGACGATGGTCCTCAAATATATATAAATAAATATATAAATTCTTAATAGGTATTAGTTCAACAAAGTTACAAAGTTCCTTGTTAATACCACTCATAACTCTGGTAAGAGAACTGTGACCTGGAATACAGGCTCGGCCTAGCTCAGGCGCAGTTGCTCATATTTTATTTTTTGTGCATTAAAATTTCTAACTGCATTTAAATACTGCTCAACATGTAATATTTTTAAGGAGAAATAAATAAACTTATTAAAGTTATTATTATCAAGAAACAAGCTGTCGAACCAATAATCACTATACAATAGATAAAATTCGGAAAGCAGGTACAGTCAGTTTCCAAGAAAAGATGGTAAATATAAGATATAGTGCAGTGACACATTTCGCCATAAAAATAGCATGCAAATATTAATAAACACTCACATTAAATTAGGTAGGTAACCAAATAAATACAGACATTAAATTAGGTACCTGAGTAACCAAATAAATACAAACATAGAATTAGGTACCTGGGTAACCAAATAAAACACATTATATTACGTAGGTAAACAAATAAACACAAACATTAAATTAGGTAGGCAACCAAATGAACACAAACATTAGATTAGGTAGGAACTAAATAAAGTAGGATATTTTAAGTTTAATAAACACAACACAAAATAGAATTTTGCTGCTAAACACTACAAACAAATTATAACATAATAAACTATTTTTAACATACAACAAATTTTTTGTATAGTAAAACATTAAATAACACAACATCATAATTATAATGTAAGTAGGTTATTATTTACAATGCATGCCGGTAATGGTATGATTGACAATTAGATTGTTTGAGAAATTCCGCTATGGAATAAAAGCTCTGAGAAATAAGCCATTTTTTCAGAACTATGCAGAATTTTCTGTACGGGAGATCAGTAATAGAGTTTGGAAGAGAGTTAAACATAAGTGGAGCCATATACACACATTTACGTCTGAATAATTCAATCCTAGGAACAGGCATTGTTAATAGATACTGTGTAACTGTACGTTTATTAATATTGTTTTTAAATTCAAAAAGTGAAGATTTAGTTTTGACAAATTTAGCGATTTCATATATATAAATACAAGGAACTGTAAGAAGGTTGTGTGATTTGTGCACTGGTCTGCAAGAATCAGTCCAGTCCATATTGAAAATTGAGCGTATGCATTTTTTTTTTTGTGTTAACAGATCCCTAGTAATTTCAGAAGAGTTACCCCAGACAATGATACCATACCTGATGATGGAGCAAACATAGGCGTGATATACCATTAATGCAGTTTGTCTGGAGGTCTCATCTTTAACTTTTTTCAAGGCAAAAACAAATCTATTTATTTTAATACATATTTCGTCAATATGGTCCTTCCAAGTTAAATGTTCATCAATTGTAATACCAAGAAATTTAGTTTTATGAATTTGTTCAACTGTTTGATCTCTATGATATATAGAAATGGTTATTTGAAGGAGGTTTATCTTTATGTCAAAAAGTTATGTAGTCTGTTAACTTAGTCATGAGAACCGTGTCAATGGCGTGTGTTCCGCGACATCTCATTGATAAAACAATAGTAGCGGTGCAGGTGTGACTGGCTCCTCTTACGTATGCGACGACATCAGGGCAATGTGTTACATTGAGATTGATTCCATTTCGCGTGTTACCTGAGCCACCGCCGCGCGCCGGTGAACATGATCAGATTGAGGTGAACACTGAACTAAATTGGTAAGAGACCCCGCTTCTTATGAAACACTTATGACCATTTTCGCTTATGTTAGGTCACACCTAAATGGATGCCTAAATCTAAGCTCACTATTGCATTCCCAACGCCCGGCTCAGTGCAAAGAGTTTAAAATAACAATTACACATTCATTTTGGTGTTAATTAATGTTGGTGGAAACGGGCTTCGTCAAGGATTCCCTCTATCAAAACACTATCCAACATTTATAGTATCTATTTTGGGCACCAAACATCGTATGTATAGATTCCTTATAGTGAAAGGTCTACAGGTGGCGATAGCCTCAGGAATTGTACTTAGTGGCACTTCTGAAACAGGCTATGAAGTATTAATTGTGACCTGGTTGCTTTCTGGTCATTTCTCACGGGGTGTTATAAAACAATCGCAACATCAGGCACGCGTTGTTATAGCAGCGGTTCAGATAGAATGTGGAAGCTGGAACGCGCCGATTTCGCCAGCGACTGACGACGAAATATGGTCAGAAGGAACAATCCAATGCAATGCTCGTAACTAACAGAGTATTTAAATATTTATATTGAACTAACTAAGGCAAATCATTGTCAATGGTTGATTCTACAAAGTGTTTCTTCAGTATTATTGGTATTTTTGTGTTGCCAGATAGAATCCTTTCGGTTTACTACTATACCTACTTATGATGATCTAGGAGTACCGACTGGCAGTCACCAACTGAGTAGGAAGAACTAGCTTTCATGACCTGCTTGTTGATTTTTTTTGGTAAAGAAACGCTGGAGACTTTAAGATCTAAAGGCTACTGATACGTTTACATGGCTCATTGACAGCTTTGGTCCTTCTGGGACTGTTTACACAGTGTTCGGAGGTAGTGTATAATTCGGCGCGCGGCGCAGACGCCGGTCGGACCGGTCCTCCTACTGCCCGCCCCCCCCCCCTGCCGCGGTGCCGGCTCGCTGCCCCCTCCCCCGCACTGGTCTCCTGCCCCGTACCGCGACCAGTTCTGCGAGGCTAGTGGCACTCGCAAAAACTGCCACAGTCCCGCCGCAAGCCTTCATCCTATTTGTTTAGGTAATGTCCGAGAATCGCGGTCAGTAGAAAAACGTGAGTGTCGCGGAATGTCAGCGGTGTCGGTGCAGTGGTGTCGCGAGTGTCCAGTGTCGGGGATGTAGTGTCGGCGGGAGATGTCGCGTGCAACAACATGCTCGCCGTCCGCCATGCGAAGGTACTCCAACATCCTACATGTCGTACCGTCACGACGCGCCCTAAGGGGGACGGCGGCTCACTAGTATGCTTCAATTTACTAGTGAGCTTTAAATTTAGTAGGTAGTGATCAAACACAGCTACAGTCCCAGTCAGAGGGCATTATAACTGAATAACTGACTGATCAGTTGAGTTATTTCAAATCGTGAGTTAGACGTAGGTGTAGATGCAGACCACTTTTGCGTTAATAACACGATCATTGATTTTAATAATATCTGATCGTTACGAATTTAAATATCTTGAGCACGATAAGTTCGTCGTGTCAGTTTATAGGTTCAACGTTAGCATGTGTTTAACGTAAGAACGCGCTAAAAGCTCCAGCACTGCCGACCTGGGGACCATCACTTGCGAGGAATATGGCTCCACTACTTACAATAATCTGCACGGATTATACCACGGAGTAGTGAATTCCACATCCTTACAGAAAATAGGAACATCTCAGAGTGTGCGTGTCCCGAGGGGGGGTGTTAGAGTTTGTTAGAAGCGCGTAACACATGTTTATAGCCAATGTCTCCCTAAACGTCGGCTCTAGTGTCAATAAATAAAATGAAGCAGTAGGTAGTCCTGCTGCTGATCATTTGCAATCATCCGCGGGACATTAGGGGCAGCCGCGGCTAAATGACGCGGCACTAACAAAGGAACCTTGCCATAACCAAGCAATGGCGCGGAAACTCCGCAACTCCTCGCGAACGCCACGCAGATGACCGACTCATCGATTGCGAGGTGATTTACATGTACTTGACAAACGCATAATTTCGCAGAAAACTTTCTACTGTCCTATCTAATGTAACTGATTAACAGATTCATAACAACTCAGCGATGCGATTTGATCACCATTATCAATGTTTTAACTCTGTCGGTTCCGTCAAGAAGAGTGGGACTCTTTGTAAATACACACGATTCTTATAAGAGTTTATACTACTTTTTTTTTTAAGTATTTCCCTCCATGTTTAGGCTACTTACGAGCTTTATGCTGTATCGTATGTACGACAGCTGACACTGACAGCCTAACGTGCTCTCCGAAGCACGAGGTCTCGGGCCGCATCATGTGACGTGCTGAACGTTGTCGGCTGTTTATTTATGTTCCGTTATACACAATATCAGAACTCACAGAAATCCCACTCCAACAGCGCGCGGTAAGGAAGGAATGTGTATCAAAATGACTAATTTCGTCTTAATAATGAGCCTGATTGTACTAAGTTAAACGAATTTTTCTGTAGTTCTATTTTATTGTACACGAATGGTTGCTGTAACATGCATCAAATGGAGTGGATCTTCTGTTCAAAAGAACACTAATTCTACAGAAAACTGTAGAATGTATATGACGTTGCACATTGTGCTGTTCATCGAGTGGTAACGTTTTACGACACGATGTGCGAAAACAATGGAATACAACAGTTGAACAATTTTATGGTTAAGGATTCAATATCTAACATGATTGATTTCATAACTTCATACAAACGATGTGTGTATACGTTGAGTGCGTTCTGCAAGCATCACCGCTCACCAGAACAGAAGTCACGGCTTAGATGAATTGCTCTGCATCACCCATTTCAATCTCAAGCCTTATACCTAGTGCTAACTTTTGGAATAAAATTGAGTATTACAAAAAAAAACTCTGTCTCTGCTTAGTTTAAATTATCCAAAGAGCTCGTGCCTAAATAATAACAGCCGCTTGGGTCGATCTTTAGGTTAAACCGCACTTGTCTAGGTTGGTTCGTGGATGAGTGACCACGCATTATACGTATCCGGAGTTAGCACGTTAAGCCGTTGGTCCCGGCTGTAATTTATAGATCTTTGACAATCGTTACAGGTAGTCAGTGACCCGAAAGTCTGACAATCAGATTTAGCAAGAGGTTTCATATTACCCAGTAGGTACTTACTGGGTTGTGGAGGTCAGATAGGCAGTCGCTCCATGTAAAATACTAGTACTCAGTTACTACTACTAGTAGTACTAGTATTCAGCTGCATCTGGTTAGACTGGAAGTCGACCCCAGCATAGTTTGCAAAAGGCTAGACAGATGATCTACTTAGTTTCTCCCCACTCAATTAGTACTTGTACCGAAAATGAGCAGAACTACGCCATAGTTTCCTACTCATCAATTAGGTCAGGTGGACGATTCATATTTCAGCTTTAATTTTCGGGTACTTTTTCCATGGCCGTCTGTCAATTCGAAAGCTGGAGTTTTTGTTCGTTTGCGCGCTATGGCGCCGTGTAATAGTCATCAGCGGCAGCGGTGTAAACAAACGGAAGAAGGCGGGCTGTCGCCGACGAGTGGCGACACAAAAACTTGCATAACTTATAGCGTCGGACAGCGGACATGAAAGAATTGGATATGGAATTTCGCTTTAAATAAAATGTTTATATTTCTTTGTGTGCATATAAAGTTGAGATAAAAGAAGATGGATGAAAAACAATTGCATGTAGATGAGAATGTTGAGATGGATATGTTAGAAGAAGTTTAAAGTTGCGCCAGTTACAGAAAACATTAAAGGGAATCGTCTGTCATGGTGCGAGCATGTGATGAGGAGGGATGCAACACATGTCACTAAAAGAGTGTTTGAATTTTTATTCAATTCTGCGTCCTATGGTACCATCACAAACATGTGTAATTATTTACATTCCAATTAATTTTTGTCTCATAAATATATCCTGAGAGATACTAATTAATTAGACATTAAGCAATCAACAAAATGGATCAGTAATCTCATGTCCCAGGGCCAGGAAATATCCATAAAGCGCCCTGAACACGAACACAACGGTTTTTTCTTGATATATCTGAAAGCAAACAGAAGGACTTTATAACAGTGTTTTTTCGCTATTCATATTACTCTAGTCGGCGAAACTAGAATGGTACGTAATTTAAAGTAGCCAACCTAAACAAGCTGATGTTGAGTTTATGTCATGTTCCGAGGCTGGTTCCAGGCTCAGAGGCTGATGTTTGTTTAGGACAAGCACTGATTTCACATGATTTATGTAGTCTGCTGATACAAACGACTACGATTTAGAAGAGGGTGAACGTGTTCTGAATGAGGCTTTGCGGCGTTAAAATTTAATTATAATACTATCATGCCTGTCGTACTCCCGAGCTTACGTTACAAAGGTATTCATAACCATAGCTTTACGTACAAATGTTTACATACTTAGCGAAATAAAAGAATCAATATATATTGTGCCTTCTCGTGTACCGTTACGATTCTCTTTTCAAGTAGCACTTTTCATAATATGCGAGTCAAGAGAGCAAACTGATTTCCGACCCTTTTAGAGGACCTTCTTCAACCCCTCAGAGCATTGTTAGCCACATGTGTCCGAGTCGAGCACAGCAATGCTGTACTCGCGCGAGGACGAGAAGTCATTAACCAGTGCTGACAGGACAAAGCGCATAAATACGGCGGGGGCGAGTGAACGAGCGAGTCGGGTGAACGAACTGAACGCAGCACAAACGCTCATTTGTACCTGCACTTTAACAATTATTTTTGCATACGTGTGAAAGTGCAGGCTAACTCTTTGTTTTACTTTCCCTAGTTAAATCATATTTTCGTCGAAGGGTGGGTGGACACTGCTAGTTTATGTATAACATTTGTCAAATTGTGGAACCAGTCGTTGAATTTCAATGTAGCTTTTGTTGCGTAGGGAAGAACATCAATGTAATCAGAAAACTGTCTTTATATTTTATGTCTTGTTATAATAATATTTATATCAAATCACATCAGAGAGTCAGAGGCTGCAAAACTTTTCAATGTTACCAATTACAAAGATTTATGTTAAATTGAATGCTTTAGATATCATTATGTAAAAATAGTGTGACACATACCGGCTTTACACAGCCAAATTCGATTTCTATTATCCGAGTTTAATAACCTCAAACTCGTTTCGATCTCCAAATTATTCGCAGCTAAACAAAACGTATATCCATCATAACTTCCACCCCAGATCGTTGCGAACTTGGAAGTGATTACGGCGGAATATTGTCCTATTCCGATCACAATGCGAGCATTATCGTCTGTGTGCCGACAGGCGGCGCGCGGCGCGGCGCGCGCGTGCCTCGTGCGGACAAAAAGTGTTAACTGCTGTTTACGAGTAAAAGTTCGTAGATTATGTCATGCGACAGGGAACTTATAGAAGGTAGCTAGTCAACCAATTAGTGGTCTACAAAAAGGTGGTTGTCAGCTGATTAACGTGATTGAGAAAGTTGAAAAACGAGTCTCATGGTATCTATTTAATTGTTCATCATCATTCTCCAGCTCTGATTCCAATTTATTTGGGGCATGGCAACGTAGCATGTCTTTTTCTTCCATACTTGTCATTCTGCCGTCATGTCAGCGGTGATCCCCTTTCTGGACATGTCAGCTTTCGCATTCAACTCTTGAATTGTTCCGCCCTACAGAAGCCCTTCCGCATGGCCATTGATACTAGGTAGCAGAATATTATTATAAATAGCAGGTTTGCTTGTAAGAGGGCCAAGGCTACAATTCATTGCCACTACAACCTTCTTATAACTAGTTTGTAGGCTTTGCATGCTATAGGAAAATGGGAAAACTGCACGCACTCTTTTGTTTAGTTCAACTTGTGATGACGTAATGTTTGGTTTGGGTCGTCTATAATTTTAATTATAACCTGCTTGGTGTCCATGATTTGTGTGTTTGAACCGATCGAGTGACATGTTATTATAACTTTTTCTCGCAAAAAACTAGTTCGAGAGGTAGTTGCTCGGATTATAGAACAGAGTTATCAATCAATCTTTAAATAATATGTTATTAGTGCAATCGATGTTATTAAGCCTAAGGATGATTGTGTATTACTCGTATGTGTGGACATAATGTTATGCTTTGTAGGATGTGTCGACCTTATTGTAATTGTAGATGGAGGATGGGAGGAGAGGCGGTTACTGAGCGTGGGGTGCTAGGTTCAATTATCTATGGGGTCAATCAGGTCGAGAAAATATTCTGCAATAGCTTAATTCACTACTACTTAAATTGCTTGATTCACTTGTTTCCAAGAAACTATGGGCGCAGTAGAGAAGTTTCATACAACAGTACCTACTTTTGGCGAATATATGAGGAAAGATGTGTATTTACTTGCTTAATAATGTACTAGCAGTATCCGCTTATAAGGTCTCTCAGAATAACTTCATCCCAAAGTTGTGTTGTTAGGAGCTTCTGAGATATCGGAGACTGACATTCGGAATGACACGTGACCTGTATCTATCTATACTATTATTGCGATGATAATGATCTTGAAACGCGTCAAGTGCGCACTTGAACTCGACCTTACCTCCTACTAACTGAATAAACTGAATACCAAACTCTGTCACATACGGAATAGAGTCCAAAACAATCGCTCATGCCGTTAATGTGATACTCTAGAATCTAGAGTATCACAGATTATATTAGATTTCAGATTGGGCTAAGAAATTATCTAGACTAAGTCTAGATAATGTCTACGGAACCCAATCTGAAAATTGCAAATGAAATGAGCGATAAATACTGTAAATTATATTATTTATCTATTTATTATCAAAGAAGTGAACGGGACAGTTTTTAATTCAGTTACAAAGTTATTGTAAAATATTTTTTATTTTTCCGTGCTATTTTGTTAACAGCAGGATAAAATATAATATTTGGGCTTAACAATTAATTTTAAATGGGTATAGAGTTTCTTTAAATATTTAATTCCTTATTTATCTATAGTTACATTGGACCTTCCGTACATTTGAGGTGGTTTCAGCACCTCACGGCGCGCGGCGCGCGGCGCCTGCTTGGGATGCGCGCGCGCCGCTGAAGGCCGCCCCTGGCGCGCTGCGCAGACGGTCGCACTCTCGTTCACACCCATTGCGGTCAGGGGTAACTGTAAACTTGTACGCCATATAGGGACGCTTGGTGCGTTTTTTATATAAATACATACATTTATTTTATTAATATGAGACATTTGGAAGTACCTTTCGATAGTCATTTAAGATACATAATTTACGAGATGAATCTTTCATCTTTTACTAAGCCTCTCTGTCGTCTTTTACTGTAATCAATCTGTTTTGATGCTGATTTTTGCTTTTTGGTACATAAACTTCGGAGAAAATTAAACAATAAATTAATACACAGTCAAAAAGTCGTAAAAGTATGAACCCAAATTACCTAATTGCGTCAGCAAGAAGTGTCCTTAAAACCATCTGATTTCTTGAAATCTAAATAAGTATATTGAACTTCTTTGCAACCTGATTTCAAGTACCATTATGGTATCAATAATGTTGATACTTTGATGTTCGCTGAGGCGTGCCGCATGCCGCATGCCGGTGTAACATCGCAGAGATACGAGTATGTAGGCATGGGGAGGGAAAGGTTTTATTATAATTTGATATGTTTGCTCTATTAAGTTAGTAGGAGACAGGATTCTATTCTCGTCATGTTCGGCTTAATGGGGCAGAATGTTCGCGGGCCGGGCGACAGCGGGGAGGGGTGAGGGGGGGAGGGCAGGGGATGCTTCTGATCATTACATAGCTCATTAGGTTCATTTATAGTAATTTATCTTATATGTACGCATCGATTATGTGAGAAACGGAGACAATGTGCTGGGAACCAGGGCCTAGTCGCAACAGAAGTTAGCTACTCAGAATGATATACCTATTGTGGTATCAAATCGTGATTTAAATAATTGCATCTATGCTACAACAAAATTCAAGTAACTTTTGTTGCTTGTCTGTGTTACTTTTAACCATATCTTACATTATAAATACTGCCATCAATCCTACTATTCTACTTTAAATAACTGAGCATTTACGCCTGATAAGCTTGCAATGCTTTTAGTAAGTCACAGACATACTAAAAGCATTGCAAGCGATACTCTCGCGATTCAATTAATCGTGTTAATGTAGCCGAGCGAGTCTTTGTGCGAGTAATCTGCGTCGCAATGAATTCGGTCAATTAGATCCTATCAACAGGTTATAAAGGGTGTTCGTCTATCGTGACGTCACAGCAGTGCCGGCACCTCATTGGTCGCCCCTTGCTGACTGGAGTCGTAGTGTTTTATGGGATACTTCTGCAAGCAGTAGGGGACTCTAATCAATGTCCTGAAAGAACGGGATTGATATTTTATAGCAGCTGTCCACTGGTAATAACCGTAAAACTAAAGCGTGTGTGTCCTGTTCGATTGGTGAAGCCGTATAATATAAAGCAAATGCACTTCTCTACTTAAAAACATGGATGATGAAGTTGTGGATCCCATGGAATTCTCATCCCTCCAGGGATTTCACCATTTATTTTTTATGTACCTAATAAAGTTCAAGTCGAGTGTGATCGGTATTCTCGCTGCGAGTGTTTGCAAGCTAGGCATTTAACTGTGCTGCCAGCGAGACGTATGGTGCGCGATAACTCTCGGAACAAGCGAGTCGGCATAAATCATAGAGTTCCCCGAGTACATAAGTACATGCGCACCGAACGCGCCTGAAACACGAGATAAACGAATTTCGGAGGGTTTGTGTAATCGTTCTTTCGCTACCATTGAAAAAAGAAAGCTGCAAATGATTGGTGGCATTTAGGAACTCGGTAAAGGGAAATCGACCAACAATGAATTGGGCCTCTTAATTTGAAGAATTTCCGAAATAACGACTGTGACGGCAAAAGCCGCTATCCAAACTTGAAAGTGATACCACGTACATAGGAAAAGTATATTTTTATTCTAGTTAGACCTTCAAACATTGTCATACTCGTAGGTAGGAGCTCGTTTAGTTGCAAGGTTCACTACATGCAAGAAAGCTTGAAACCCCGCTTCCGCGGCTCCCGCGCGTGTAATTCCATATAATCATAATATTTATAGTTGCATATCGCGCGTCGCGCCGCTTGCCGCTCGTAAACGCGCGCGTCACGCGTCGCTTTACTGCCGCGGCGCGATAACAGTGCCGCGGTCGCACGTACGCGCGTTTACGACGCGTGGCTTACTACCTGCCGCGATGATATTGTTTCGACACAATCTCGATTGAGCCCTTCGTTATGTGGTGTGTTGTGTCGCAGATCGGGGAAACAAAGCGGATACGTCATAATTATGTTCTCTTATGTTGTGGGGTGGGTTATCTCCGACTTGGATATTGCAACGGAAGCATTGGGCCAGCCATAGTGCTACAAGGCATCTGTTACCGTTTTAGTGACATTGTCAAAGTACCGCAAACATTTCGGAAAATGTTTAGTGAAATTGCATTGAAAGAAAAAACGCGGCGTTAGTTTCAATTTTATACTTTTTAGTTTCGTATACTGTTATTTGTTTAGTTAGTTCAAGTCAATTTCTGAAACTAAGTTACATACAGACAGACATAACTAAGTCATCATCACCAGCCTAAATCTACATCCTGCGCCTACATCCTGCGGAGATCATCCCACCTTGCGCTGTCGGATCCCTTCATTCCGGATTCGATCTCTCAAAGAGACTCCAAGCATAGCACATTATAAGTGCCACAGTAAATTTCCTACTGTATCTACCTACATTGGTACGGATATATCTTCTTGGAAATCACTTGTTCTTATATTATTAGAGACACCTTCATCTCAGCACCTTCAGTGTTCTGTATCACTGTACATTGTATTTGCTCCTCACAAGCGCGCGTCACGTGGAGGCTGTAATTTTTCCAGACTGCCTCCAATATGATTATGTCACGCTTCAGATACACACAGAAGGACCCATACTCGGGGATGTCAAGCGAAAGTAAATGTTGGTCAATTATTTGTGATCGGCTGTTTTCACGAGCCGCAGTAATGTCTACTGAAGTGTGAGAAAACTACATTGTGGTATTCCTGGATATCAGCTTTTAAAACATAAGAACCTCTTTAAGCGCTTTGTAGTAAACAGGAAGGTAGCTAGAAGATATTTACCTCGTTCGTTGACGTTTCTGCCTGTTTCAATCTTTTTCACTCTCTCGTTTACTTATAGAATAGAATGTATGAAGATGTTAAGGAGTGGTCCTTCTGTGCAAGCATTCAGTAGCAAACGGTCTGGGGATTCCCTCTCGCCGCAAATTGGCCGCACACGCTCCGAACGTCCTTGACTCAACTTAACTTGATATTCTCGCCTCACAGAGGAAACTATTAACTTAGCTCCTCTTTATATACCTATCTTCACTTTTGGGACTTAGACCCAACTGCTGTGTATATAATTATATTAGTAAGCAACCGTTGAGTATAAAATCGGTGTATTTGTCACATTTCACTAGGAGTGCATGGGAAACGGAATAAATCAAATATTTTATCATTTTTTTTGGATAATTTTCAAGTCAATATGGAATAATTAGTGAACGTGGCTCGTTTTGTTTTACACGACTTCTTTATTTGTACGTGATGAAGTGTTATTACTCTGTATGTTAGGCTTAAATAAATAAAATAAAAATAAAATGTAAAAAAACTATTCACATAGTTACAATATTATTAAACGCCTACTTCTAAATACCAATGTCCTAGATCAATGCCACTGGTGTTAATGTCACCTGGCACGTGCCGCATATCTAATATAACAAATATGGCCATTAGTGAACAAGAAATGCTCCAAACGTACGACCACTTTTTTTTCCTTAAAACCACCAGAACATTATCGTTCAATAAGATGAGATATATTAATTACGAACACTTAATAAAATAAAAGAAACAACGAAGAAAAGAGGAAATGTGTGACATGTGTCAGTTCTCATAGTTTGGGTCTGTTTGAGAACTATCTGAATGTGAATATAAACTAAGGAATACATCAAAAGTGAGTTCACAACTTGGCGCATGTTCACTTAAATGCGGGAAAATCTTTGTACAAACACACTATTTCTCATGATGGATCTTTAGACAAGCAATATTGCATCGGAACAAAACAATACGCTTAGGAAAATAAAGGAATAAAAATAAACGTGAGCACCTTTTTAACCGACTTCTAAAAAAGGAGTTGGTTATGTATTCCACCAGCATCTTTTTTTTCATGTATGTTCACCGATTTCTACGTGTCAAAAAAAGAATCACTTAATCGTTAAGTGATTATTTTGTCATTTGGTACAAAAACTCTTGCGGTGTGCCCATATACATTTTATTAACTTTGCGTCGATACTTTATGAGTTATCCTCTATAATATGCACCACTTATCCACTTTTTAGTGATTTTTATGGAAGTCGGTTATTTCGTCGGAAAAAGCAAAACAATTTAATTTACTAAATTTTCCGGAAATTCCCCCTTAAAATAATCTGGTTCAACCACACCGTAAATCGATACGTTGTTATCATAAAATATTTTATTACAAAAGAATGTGTCGTTTATCAGAACCGACGGGTGCCACGGGTGCGAGCCGGTCTTTTGTGTAACGCCTCGTTAACTTAACGAACGGTTAGCGGTTTCAAAGCAACGTCACAACACTGTTAACCGTAGCTTTAGAAAAGTAGGTAAATCAGTTAAAAAACACACACACATTTATAATCACTTAATACCAGCTGCTTTCGTTCAATAAACAGCCAATTTATGACGAAACATTTCTCGGAAACATGTTCAACTCAAAGGTTCCAATAACTCCGATAAAGCGTTGCTTAATTAACTTTTAACAGTTACTAATTTAGTATGCGCAGATTACGTGAAGTTGGTTGACGACTTGTGAATACGCGCCGCCAACACACTACTGAGATCCGCTACGTTGCTGCTATACTACTAGTACAATATAATACTTTTAACATTTAACTAATGATAAAATGATAAACGCAGATATTTGCTACCTAGGTTGAACTTTGTCCTCTGTGTACCCTTAAAACCACACTAATAACCGATATGTTATCTGATCTAATAATTATCTAGATTCGCCTTATGTAAGAAAAAAACTGCGACAAAAGAATTCAAGATAGAGAATTTTATTTCAGATGCGTTTTTTGAGAGTCAAATACGTTACCTATGTAGGTAGATTGAATTGGTTTCGTTTAATTGTGTAGGAACAATACGTGCTTATTTTATTGACCCGCAATCTTTTTAGTACATAAATAACTACAATCACATGGCACAATCTCAAAACAAAGTTGTAAAAGAACCTCATTCTCTGTAGCATGGGAAATAAAAGTCGTAAAGAACAAATACACACACAGACTCGAGATACGAGTGTATCCACATTAGCGTGGATCAGCCCCCTGCGCACCTACACAAATGCAAAATTATCTAGATTCAAATCTAATTAAATTTACAAGGCGAATAAATCGGAAGGAGCGTCCGGGACGAACGCAAACAACGGAGGATATCACGCGAATGAATCGTGTGCGAATTACAGAACAACAGGGACATGCACGAGTACACAATGTACTTTATATTTACTCGCGTAGTTCGGGAGTTGCGGCACACAACTAACTAGCTACCTGTGAGCGCGACCTGAAGGACAGGGTTGAAGCTGTCCGCTAAACTACCAAACTATACACAGCATACGTTATGGATGCACTGACTATTGTTTCATCTTCGAGGATAATTTCACAGTCTTATGTTTCGTAGTGTCACTTCCAAATAAGGGATAGAAAGTTGTTGATTTTTTGATTGTTCCTTTTTCAACAATAACGGCAAATTAAACTACTTTTCTAAATTAAAAGGATCTAAAACAGAACGCAAACCAAAAATATTAATAACTTTTACAAAATGTGCTGACCGAGCCGTCTTAAACTAAAGCTTTATAATTTTTACAGCTTGTCAAATAAGCCTAATACAAACTTATCTCTCGGGAACTCCTTGCGACGGCGCGCGGGGGCGCGCGGCGGCGCGCGGCGGCGCGCGGCGGCGCGGCGGCGGGGAGTTGTGTCGCCGTTCCTTCGGCGGTTTACATCACGAGCAGTTATTACAAATACACATCGACGTTTCGTTCAGATTGTATGTAAAGTGGCTCCGGATTGCCTTACAGAAGATGCCTTATTATCTGTGACATAAGGAACATGACAATCAGTACGATTGAGTCTTTATTAGCATAGCGGTGGCATGGCATAGCAATAGACTCTTGTTTTTCGTAGCGTTTAGCAACTTTTTGTATTGTTTAGCTTAGGGTATTATGACAGATAAATTCATTCTATCGAATAAAATAAACATTGTAGCTTATGAAGGGTTAAACTGGGAATTAGTCTGACTATATAATTTGCTAGTTATTAAGGACATAATCTGTAAGATCGTATTTAGATAAGTAATGGTTAAAGTTATCCAATTTGCGTAACAGGAATGGCGGATTGCGATTTCAATGAATGATTAACAAATAGTGCTTGCATTGCATTCGTCAATAAATTGGCTGTAGTTTAGCACCACTAATCGTTTAATAAATCAATCCAAGTGCTGGTAACACAAAGCAGTGACGCGATCGATGGCAGTCAGTGAGCGCGGAACAGCGAGTGTCCCGACGACAGCCATAAACCGACTGCTGGCTTTAATAGTCATACTCATAACTTCAATCTCTGGAGCGAACTTGGTTATTGATATTTCGTATTGTAATTTACCAAAACTTCATGGCCCTTACTTTTCTCACCCTGTAGGTTTACATACCAGCTCTGTGACTTCTTAAACGAGATTGGGTAAGGGAAATTCTGTACTATTATTTACTGAAAGTGCTGAAAATGATTGTGAATTACACCGGTATGTTTACTGCAAAATAAATATGGATGAAAACCTAACTTGCCGCATCCGAAAAAGATTAAGAACAAACTCATTATGTGACATGACACCAGAGTCTACCAAATATCTCTTTAAATACCATCCAAACAATAATAGATCTAAAGGAGAAAAATACTTAGATGACCACTAATTTGATATGACAGCAAGAAATAATAATATTCAAGTAAATATTCAAAAAATAATATTCAAGAAATAGAAAAAATACATTCTGAAAACATCAGACTTAAAATTAACGTACAAAAAAAACTTTTTTGCTAAAAAAAACCGACTTCCAAAAAAAAACACTAAAAAAGTGGAAAATAACTTTACTTTCGGAAGTCGGTGACTATTGTTTGTTTCATTGACTTTTTTGCCACCGACTTCCGAAAGTAAAGTTATTTTCCACTTTTTTTGTGTTTTTTTTTGGAAGTCGGTTTTTTTTTGCAAAAAAGTTTTTATTTTACCCTTTTTAGTTATCGTATCACACAGAAATCCTTGACAAGTATCAATTTCGCAATTTCTTTTACTTGGATGACATTTTTTCCAGCTATTTTGATTTCAAAACCAAACTGCTGTACCGATTTTGATGAAATTTCTATGGGACCAATCGAGAAGTAGATCCATTCAGATAAAAGAAGAATTTTTCAAATCGGTTCATAAATGACGGAGATATGAGGTAACAAACACAAAAAAAAAACAAAAAAAAAAAAAACATACAACCGAATTGAGAACCTCCTCCTTTTTTTGAAGTCGGTTAAAAAAGCAAAGCTGTTAGTCGACTCTTCACGTGACCAGAGGGCTTTTTTTGACCAAAGAATCAGCATTGCCATCCAACGTGGCAATGCTGCCAACCTTCTGGGAATTTTTCCTGTTGACAGCGATGTGGACGAGTTTCTTGACGTCCTGTAATTGTACATATTTTTATTCTTATTTTAGTTCTAATATTAGTTTGTAAATAAGGCAAATATTTTGATGATTTAATAACGTAGAAAAATACATAAAAATAAATGCCACCGATTCAAATAATTTGATTCTTCGTGCGGGGCGAAAACGGAAAACCGGACGGAGGTTAGGCTTTGCTAATGTTATCATTTTATTTCAAGCTATATAAATTATAGAGCAATCATTTCGATAATACTTATCATCGACGTTCAGCCGATATCAATTCAAATAGTATTTCACGAACCGTAGACCTAATAATTATTGAATAACATTATCGTAAGAATTATATTATTGTAACATTTATTTACGAGTGTATCGGGGATTACTACCAGAATTTGATTAAGCCGAGCCTTCGATCGCGAATACGAGTAGCGACGAGGATGCTTGATCACATCGTTAATATCACATGAAACTTATTGGTTTCATTCGTTTATGTGACAATAGATATTATGCGGATAATCGTAATAATATGTTAGCTTAATATTATGTATAAAGATAAAATACGGCATGTACTATGTTGCAAGTACTTTTGATAGCCGGTTATTTTTTATTTATTTCTTTTTTTAATTTTTATTTTATCAAGTTGGAACAACAAACAGCTACATTATGCGATATTAAGAACATGATAACATAAGTAACTTAAATAATAATGTAGCCCACAGCGCTGTTCACAGATTACCATTAACGAATTGGCATGTAAATATGTCTACATGTTCAAGGTCTTTATTGTATGATGTTGTCATTCGCCGAATTGGTGCCCGTTCGCCAGTATTAGATCGGCAGGTACCTATTGCACAAAGGCACACAAAAAATTTACACAAAGGGCGATGAAGGAACATGGGTGGGTTTTAGTCAGTAAAAGTCTGACACTCCCTCCCGCTCAGCCCAGAGCGGTAGAAGTCATTTGATGATTTCCCATCCGGAAAAAAAAAGGTACCTATTGCAAATAGTGTACCTGCACGAACCTGCCGTCTATAAACATTTCTGGGGACCGCATAACACAATACATTATTCAGGTCGATACAGTCAAAGTTGCCATTAAAAATATTATATAAGATCATTGCTTCTAATTGTTTTCGTATGGAGCTGAGCGTCAAAAGTTTGTATTTATTGAGCAACTGGTCGTACGGTAGATACGTTCTGTGACATCTATAATGCATTGCACGAAGAAATCTACGTTGGACATTTTCTAACATGTCATTATACTTCTTGTAGTACGGGTTCCAGATGGGTACGGCGTATTCAAGCTGTGAGCGGACTAAAGTTTTATATAAGCAGAGGTACGAAGAGGTCCGTTTAAAGTCATAAGTGGATCTCATTATAAATCCATACATCTTGTATGCCTTATTCATGATTTGTTAGACATGTAAGTCCAAGCAGAGTTTGGAATCAAGCAATACGCCCAGATCACGGTTAGTGGTAATAATGTGATTTCAAAGTTGTTTCATCGAAAATGTTTCTGATGTCGGTTGTGGTTGGCTGCCAATAAGTAAGTAATATTATTCATTACGGTATGGCTTGCAACTGCTCATACTGTATAATAAATTCAACATATACCTACAGAAAAATGTAACGGACATGAGCTTATTTATTACACAGAAAGATTTATTTTATGTTCAATAAAGCATTTATTAAAACAATACTATGGGCGGAGAGCATAGCCATGCAAACTTCTGTCCATTCCACCAGAGTTTTATACATGGACTTACGGTCGTTTAATCACTCGTCATGTAAGAATAAGTTAAACTGTCGTCAAGTAAAGTGGAGCACGCGCCGGGAGTCAGGTCAGACGTATGGCGGTACGAGCAGTAGGACGAAGTAAGTAAGTAGCGTTTACATGCAGTACAGTCATGTAAACGTGGCACTTCAACTACTGACCCGGTCATTAAGCCGACCTCCCGCTCGAGATAACTTGGAGAAGGCTAACTACAGAAATATATGGCTAATAATTTTGGCTGGGGAATATATACCGCTGAAGTTGGTTAAAATGGCATTTTGTATCATTAGTCTTGCCGCGGTCGAAAACGTGAACACTCAATAAACTTTCAAAACGGAGACGTTGTTATATTTATGAAGTACTGAATCATCTGCATCAGGCCTCATCAGGCGGATGGAAACTATTCAAAACGTTTACTTGAGCGCATCCTCCCGTGAAAGAACTCTGAGTACGTGAGCATCTTCTAATAAGAGTGGACTTTCTGCAACTAAGTATGTTTTTTTGCTCCCTCGCTCAGTTCGCCGTCCCGAGTGGAATTAAAAGATGAATCCTATCGGCAGTAAGTGTGTCGAGAGGCTCGTCCTCAGTCCTCAAAAACTACCCGCTGCGACTTCTTTGATTAAAACTTATGCAAATCGTAGGAGCCAGTCAAGTGGCTTCGGCAACTTACCAAACGATAGTTGAAGAGTGAACGGGGCAAGTATGAGCGGAGAACGGGTGTTAGTTTTAAAATGACCTTTAATGTTGGGCGTGTATAAATGTTTCAGTTTAGTGAAAATTTTATTGCAATGACTGTATTATTACGAAAAATTGTCGATTATTTTTCAGACTTTAACTGTGCGAAAGTTTAGGTACATAATGCGTACTAACTTGAGAGCATCTGTTTTGTAAAATCCCATAAAATAATAATTGATCGTTCAAATACAATTAACTGTAAAATGTCTTGTAAACACAGACTTTATCACCCTTTATATTTATTAGTTCCGTATAATATCGTCAAGGCGACAATAAATACCTAAGGGAGCCAATCCATCAAACTTTAAATGAGTTATTACTTGGATCACAAGCGAATCCATTAGGATTTATGCTCTTGCTCTGTAAATAAAGCTAATATCTATCTAGTCTCATCTAATTCGACAGGTTGAATTGGCGATGTAACAGCCGGCGTTTAAACGTGAATAGTCCTTAAATGAGCTCGTTAAAGCCGTAGTCGCATAACTACACACTGCTAGATTGATACTGTTATATCGTTTTATTACCATGGAGTTAGTTTGGTATTCATCAACAATAATAAGTGGCTTGTTGAGCGAGTTTGTTAAGTTATTTCATATCTAAACAAATTACAAAATGATTACGTTGTATGTACAGTTGATAAGCTGTGATGGTTTTCAGCCAGTCACAAACTAGAGTGTAGTGTGTATATCACAAGTCGACTATAGTATTCTGTATCCATTTTCCGCTACCTCTTATGACTTGCGCCTCGTTTGTTGGCAGCAGCACGACGCTTGTGCTAACTATTTGTGCGGATTTTAATTAAGTTTGCGCGGTTTGAGTGACATCGCCCCCTTCAGTACCCCACCGCCACGTTGGTTCTCTGTCGCGCTGCGTCAGGCACTCGCGCGCACTCCCATGTGCTAACCTTATATCTGAGTCAGCCAATATTGAAGACAAAGTGCATAACGATTTGAAGACTTTTGAATGTAATTTTAATCACTTGAAGTGACGAAAAGTTGTCCGCCACTGTGCGCGGAGATTGGCGCTAACAATAAAAACTTGGATTTGCTGTAAGAAAACCCAATTCTGTGTTAAGCTCGCCATTGCTATATTATTGCAATTTGTATGTATTTTGTTTTGTATGCAACAAAGAATAAGAATAGGATTTAATAATATATGGCCGGGTGATGGATAGAGTAGGGATGAACACGAGATCACTACGATGCTCATTGAACATTTAATTACTACCAACAATACCGCTTAACTCAAATGCGATGCTTGTGATTTCGAGTACGGCCTTAAGAATGGGTTTGACAATATTGTTACTTACACAATACAACTTTATTAATTCAGCCTCACACTATGTTCTGATATTTAAACAAACCAATGCATGCCATTATCCAATCGATGCGAATATGAATAATATCGTGTTATTTGAACTAGTTCTAACAGTGATGTATCGCAGCTGATTAATTTTAGTGTTGTAAATAATGCATGTATTTGTTTTAATTACACAGAACTGTTTCATGTTCCCAGTGCCGCTCGTGTTGTGGAATCTGTCATAACTAATTATTGTTATTTACTCGCTGCAATTATTTTGGAGTTTTGATTTGTGCACAATGCGAATACACGCTAAAATGTAAGTGAGCATATTATGTTAAGGTAGGTGGTTCTTAAGGTGCATTCGCAGCGAAGTTAAGAGAGAGAGGAATCCCATATGATCAACTTTGGCATGAATCTTAACCCTTTTATTTGCAATTTTGAAAATATGTATTTTCAAAACACACACATACATATGTATGTATACTAGTACACGACTGGAACACACACAAAGAACTATAATGTTATAAATACAATTTGAAGAATATCAATTACAAATAAGAAAACTGATTTCCGAACATAAATCGGTTCTGTTTGTCTAGTTGAGCAATGACAATAAATTATCGGCTGCTGATAACCAAACGGCTTCATTAAGCGCTGACATTGTGGGAGTCGTTAGTGATCGGAGGTCACGGGGTGTGACCCTGAGGTCACACGCGAAGATTTGTGCACCACCACCAAGGAGCTAGGTTCAGTAGGCCTACTTCAGAAGTAAGAGGAACAACTATTATTTATTTAAACTTTCATCACTATCACTTACGGGATATCTTCCGTGATTAATGAAAGCGTGAAAGCGAAAAGCGAAGCGAAGCGTGATAGTGAAAGTTTAGTTATAAACCGTGAAAGCTTAAAACAGTATTATTTATTTATCACTTAAGGTGGCTAAAGCTAGTCAGCAGCATCTTCCCATTAATTTCATAACATTTTTCTTTAGTATTTCGTGGTTAGTCACACTGATCTATCCGATTTTGGTTACATTTTCTTTCACAAAAATAATGATTTGTCATTTATCGTAAATAAAACAACTTTCTGTATTTTTTGACGTCATAATTACATACGTTATAGCTACGAAGCAGAATTGACGCAACAAACTCCAGCAAGTACCTGAAATGTCACAATCTTCTGTCCTCACCTCTTTACTGGCAATACATGAGCATCCCTGGCCCATCAGTCGTCGCCCGACATTAATCACTTAGCGATCAGGTCAGCTCCACTAATTCAGTTATAGCGACACACACCTACTGTACCTACTACACGGTAATACTATGACGAACTTACACAACTGTAACTTTATCATTTAGTTTGTACTGTACATCACGTCACCTGGATAGTGCCACCTACACCTACAGCGCTACAGCGCTAACTTGTACCGGTAAATAGTTTAGCCGCGCGTTCTCTGCGGCACTGGGCTGGGAATAAAAGTCGGATGAGCGAAGAGAGGACAGATTCTGTCCGTGAATGTTGACGTGGTAGATTTTTATTGCGATTGTTATTGATTCGTGGCTTCTAATGCGTTGATAGAGAAAGTAGTTATAATTGCTTAGCTATGGTTTTTGATTATGGCTAAACAAGTAACAACAACATTTATAAGTATTCTTCTTATCTTAGTTTTTCATAGTTTTTAATCCTGTCGTGAGAGGCAATTTTTTCAGGTTTTGAGATCAGAATAACTATGGTATGAATTCCATCTTCGCTCGTGCTCGTGCTGCTCATGCTCGTGCTTGTGCGTGCGTTGAGCCGCTGGTCCCGGATTTCATTTATCTTTGTGTCTCAGTATAGTTCCCATGCTACTTGGGGTTATGTGTTACGTCATGTGAAGTCCATTTTTCCCAACCAAACGAGGTTTCTTCAGTAGCACTTATTTATTTCTTTACCTTAGTTATACACGGTGCAGTTCGTCAGCGTGTCCTGGCGGAATATATTCTGCATACAATTATGAGCAGCTATGAGATTCATATTCATAAAGTTGTTGACTTGCGTGCTGCATACAACTCCACTTGCATTTTGTACGGCAAGCATTCCATCAACTAACTCATTTTGCACGTTTTCTAAATGCACATATTTTTAAGATTGTGTATTCATACACTACGTTAAAGTTTTTCGGTTCCTCAGACCGAATGTCTATTCCTTTGAATTAACAATATTTTGTTCTGCAATTTTAAGTGTATTTTAAGTACAAGTACTATATTTTAGTTGCATTTACTATTGGCTCACAAAAGATTCATAGTGCCGTCTCATTCTAAAACCTTGAAAATACCGGAAGTTCCAGGCATTTTCGAACGAGGAGGAAAAACAATCTTGTGCAATATGTTTTTCTTTCATTTCAGGTACATAAATTACTTGAGTAGTATCCTCGGCAAGTGGCAGCAATTCGTTGTCCAGCAGTGGGGTGTGGGGTGAGGTGCTTCCGACGTCAGATAGATCACCGCGTGTTGGTTTAGGTCTCGGCGAAGTTATCGCGTATCGATACGCCACAGCTGCGACCCTGCACACCCCGCCTAACAACTGTGTCGAGGCCGCGTTCCAAATTCCCCACAATGCACTTTTTGCTACAGTTTATAGAGTACACTTCACTTTGGCAGTGATAGCCAGAAGTGGACGAAGTTGCAAGCCATTTATTGTACGACGTGTGTGGATAGTTTGATTCATATCTCGCGATATTGTCTTATCGTTATCGTTAATCTCTCGTAAGCCAGACTGTTTCATAAGCTTTCATGGTTTAATTATATTACTTCCAGCTGTGGACCACGATAGATTGAGGTGATAGCTTGAAGATTGAAGTGACCTAGACTTGCACTTCTAACGATTTTATACGGTTGTTTGGTTAGTATTGGTTGCGATTTGCTCGAGAAAATTATAACTATTCTTGAAATATCCGTCAAGCACTTCCCCAAATCCCTCTTCATAATTACGTCGTATCGTCACTCTTGGGGGCTCTTTTAATGAGCCCCATCCCTCCTCTTAATATCTCATGGAATATAATTACATTGTTATCCGCTCATAATTTTAATCCGATTGTTATTGTCAATAACTTGAGTGAAGAATGTTCAGTTTGTTGTTGTTTGCGTCGCGACTCCCAAAAATAAAGAGTGCGACAGAGACAGCACGATGTTCTTATTGTTACTTAAACTACAAGACTTGTAGGTTGTGAGTTATTAAATGATCGGAACATTAGGGTATCAGACGAACTTGATGGATCACAAATATGGCTTCAGTTTTTGTACTAGACAAGCCTTTTGTAGAAAAGTAAGAAAGGTTACTTTTTTTCTGTTTGCAAAACTAAATAACAAATAAACCATAGGTCCTGGCTTTCATTGAAACCAAGTATCTTCATAGTTTTTCCAACACAGCAAATTCCAGTAACGGTTGTTAAAAAAAGAAACAATTCTATTAGAGCCATTCCTCGATTAAAATATATAGTCTGTTAATCGTCCCCCAGCAAACGCTACAGCCACGCCACTCGTCGACCCTTGCTAATCGTGTGAGCCGTCCACTACGCGCGCCGCGCGCCGCACGTCGTCGGCCCTGTGCTCCACATTCTATTTGCGACTATCACGTCGACATAAATAAAGCAGACGCGGTCGGCACATATTGCACCTGGATGATTGCTGCAGCATTGTACATTCACAAGTTGTTACATCGCCACAAGTACAGATTCCATATAGGAATTCTCAGTAGCTTTGAAAAGTATTAATGAACACACTTTGCCAAAACCTATTGTGACTCTTTTTAACTTTTAATGATATAGGTCAGCAAAATATGTTATAACATACTCAGCGATTTATTCATAATCTGACCACAATTAGAATTTGCTCTTGACGCGGTACAATAGCCGACCGTGAATGATTACCGAACACACAATGAGTACGTTGATTAGCAGCGCTTTGACGTAATTAGACGTATGATTAACCTTTTGTTGCTGAGATGTAATACCGATCCAATCAAAAAAATTCCCAAACATGTACAAGACTTACTGAAAATTGTTTATTCTAAACAAGGAATTATAACTAAACGGAGGCTGAGAGCCACTTGCACATCATTGTATTTAAAAACTCGTAAACAACACCATTACACAATAACAACATTAAAACGTGCCAACGCAAATCAAGAACTGCTTAACAGAATGGAACCATTTATTTTATTTGCGGAAATGGACAAAGAGTTGATAGTCAACTAAAAGTAAAAGTCGAATACTAGTTAAAGACCAATCAAGGTAGGTGCTATATCGAGGGAGATATTATAATTCTGAGAAATTAGCCTAAAAGATTGCCGTTGTAGACTCGACAGACTTCACCAGAGTATGACATACGAATCGGCATCGCTTAGTTTAACATCATCACTGTCGCAGTGAACCCTGAACTGTGATGATGTAATACTGAAGATATCCATCGTCTTCTGCCTAACCTTTCCCTAATAACAAATATTGGGTTCGATCCAGTCTTAGCGGAAGCTGTGAATACCAGTGTTTTACGTGGGATACTCAGAAAGTTTTGCGACACAAAAAAAAATTGTTCTACAGGTACATATATTTTTATTAAATCTTTTCAAAGTACTCTCCACCAGCCTCTATACAAAGATTCATGCGTCTGAACCAGTTTTCAAAACACTTTTCCAGTCCGCCGCAGACACCTCGTTTACATCCTGCTCGAACGCAGCCAGCGCATCTTCCGGCGACGAAAATTGTATCCCCTTGAGCTGATTTTTTATTTTTGGAAATAAAAAGAAGTCACACGGTGCTAAATCAGGGCTGTAAGGAGGGTGACCCAGGAGTTTGACTGGTGTACTGTCCAGGAAGTCCCTCGTTTTGAGCGCGGTGTGTGCAGGCGCATTGTCGTGGTGGAGCAGTAGTCCGCGGAGCCCTTTGGTCGCTTGTTGGTCACAACAGAAAAAACTTCTGGTAAACATTTGGTAGTATACCATTCGGCGTTGATGCTTCTTTGATCTCGTAAGGGAATTGAGGCCAAGTGGCCAGTCAAATTAAAAAAGCTGGCGATCAAAATCTTCCCCCCGCTTCGAGATCGCTTCACTTTGGTAGGCGTTGGTTCATTTTGAAACACCCAAACCGTCGACTAGCGCTTGGTTTCTGGATCGTATTGATAAATCCAGGACTCATTACCTGTTACGATGTCGTAAACACGCCGTGACGAGCCTGCTTCAAATTTGTTCAGCATATCACGGCACCATTCCACCCGGGCCTGCTTCTGAGCGTCGGTGAGGTAGTGCGGCACCCAGCGCGATACTATCCTCCTCACGCGAAGATGCCCGTGTAGAATCTCGTGAACGCTTCCCGATTCAATCTTTAATATGTGCTGAATCTCCTGATATGTAATTCGCCTATTATCTTGGATTAAATTTTTCACTGCTAGCACGTTTTCTTCCGTAATAGCCGTCAAAGGGCGACCGCTTCTTTCTTCATCCCTCAAGGTTGGTCGACCGCGCCTAAATCCGTTATACCAACGATACACGGTTGCCTTGGAGGGGCCTTCATCCATAAATGCCATTTGAAGTCTATCGAACGATTCATCCGGTTTCAGGCGACACTTGAAATCGTAAAAAATCATAGCTCTAAAATGTTCCCGGCGCAGATCCATTTTTCAGTAAGACACGATACTTTGAATTGGCTCGCAAAAAATGTGGAGTTAAATTTTGAAAATGGAACACACATATTTTTACTTACAAGTAATCATATTTTCGAAAAAGATTCTAACTGGCCAGTCTCTCATATATAAAAACTATTTATCGCAATACTTTCTGAGTGGCCTGGTACTTGGAGCGACTGCCTATCTGACGAGTATGTCTGTAAGACTAGTTGTCAGACTTTCTGGTTCTGACTTTCCGTATGGAGCCGACACTTCATTCACACTGCACAGTGCACATTTCATTTACAGCATACTCTATGAAGCAGCATCGAGATCGTTGGTTTAGTATGTCGTTGCGCTAATTACCGCCGGATTACCCACCACCCCGCGCCCCCCGCCCCCGAGCCCGAGCTCCGTACGGCACGGTTTTACGGTGCGGCTCAATGGCCCCTGAAGTGGATCCATCGAATGTATTGATAATACGCTTTCGGTAGCTAATTGTGTTTATTGCTGCGACGCTCTCAAGAGTAGCTCTAATTAGAGTTATAATGCGTATTATAAGTGGATCGTTCAGCGGTAGCTGATCTTTGCTCGCCTTCTGAGAATCGTATAGGACTTTAAGCAAGGGATTCTTCGTTTCAATGCCCGAGTAAGTTTACAATAAACAAGCTGGACTATTTTGTTACTATTTTAGTACGCATGAAAAGTTGAGCTGAAGATCATTGACGACGGTAACACTTAAATCCACATTAAGACGTCAGTGTCAGGTTGTCAGGTGAGCTTGAAACTTGTTGTTAACTCTGAACTCGTGACGGATCACTCGGCGCCGACGACGCTTTGACTTACTCACTTCATAAACTTATAACTTACTTACTGGTAACTGAGCGGATTGATGTGTATTCCGTATAATAAATTAATGGCTTAAATACTTAGTGGGTAATAGTTTGAGACAGGCAATCAAATCTGAAGTTAATCTGTGTTTGCCGAGAGCATCAGATAGTGCTAAACTATTCCATCAGATATATTATGTAAGAGGCTACGTGGCTGGCACTAAGTTATTCAATGTATATCAGTCAGTGGTTATCAATTGATGACAAGCCGAAGCTTTCCTCATTAGCTGGTGTAGAGGTATAGATCTCTTTATCGTGACTTAAGTACTAATATTAATCCACATAAAACCGCCGGCCAGCCGCTCGGATCAACCTTTAGGTTAAGCCGCGCTTACCTAGGTTGGTCTGTGGATGGGTGACCACCCATTCCATACTAAGTTTCCACAGTGCCTCGGAAAGCACGTTAAGCCGTTGGTCCCGGCTATCATTTGTAGATCTTTGACAGTCGTTACAGGTAGTCAGTGGCCCCGAAGACTGATAACCAGTCTTATCAAGGGGTACCGTATTACCTGGTACTAACTGGGTTGTGGAGGTCAGATAGGCAGTCGCTCCATGTAAAATACTGGTATTCAGCTGCATCCAGTTAGACTGGAAGCGGATCCCAACATAATTGGTAAATGGCTAGGTAGATGATGATAAAATTAGTCCAAATTACTAAGAAGCTTCAAGTTCCATATGTAAATTACCTATAACAAATGCTTATATTAAGATGTTTAACTAACCGGAGCGCCGAACAAGGCGCCGGAGCTACCATTTAATCAACGCCGCAACGATATTACAGTTGCACTCAACTAAATCTTAACAAACTCTCATGACATCTCTCGTACTTGTGCAAGTACTTGCACTGTCCGCCTAACTACTTGCCGCCAACTTGCTCCAGTGCCCCCCCACTCTGGGGACGCAGTGGGCCAAGTTCGCGCACGCCGGAGTTGCGAGCAACATTATGAATTCCTAATCTTAATGTGATGTTTATGTTAAATTTGACGTCGTATTGAAGCTCGGAAGTCGCCAGATATTGCTGAATACCAGAACTTGGTTATGTGGCACTTTACAAGTTTTGGGACGAAGCAAGAAGTAGATTAGACTCGTGGCTGCGTAATGAACACTCGTAGACTGGTTTGGGGAGGATCAATTTAAAGAAGAACGTTAAACGTTAGCTTATCATCGTGGGAGAATTGTAAAAGTTTGTAGAATTGGTTCATTTGTCTGGTAGACGCAATCCAGACTGTCTATTGCGTATTTAGTTTTATCGTTAAGATACTAATTGAGTTTGTAGTAAGGAAAAAGGGATAAACTTGCTCAATAAACAGTCGAGAGAAGAGCAACATACTGTATACCACGTCCTTGACCGTAATATATTGATTGGATGTGCAGTAGTACGGAAACATACCAGCCGACCAACCATGCCTTCTGACGGTGCTCGGGGTGGCGAAGGGCTCGAACATAATGATGGTTTAATTGATGGCTCGGTCCAGGTCACAGCTGTCGTTATAGCCATGGTTTAGTTGTTATATCACATGAGAGCTTTGTTTTGATTTTCAGAGTGTTACAGTAGGTAATAATTCTAAAGTTACTGTGTTAGATTGGTACTTACTTTGGTTGCACGTTTTAAGAAAAAGTTTTTAGCTTGCACACTTTCCACCTGCAGCTTTTCTTATTAGCTATTCTTAACTTTGCACAGCTCATTAATCGTTTTTACTTCGCTGTCATGAATGCGTTATGTTGTAAGGAAACAGAGTAAAGTAGTTAGATTTGTTATTTTCTTAAGAAATTTGTTATTTAAGAAATCTCTTCCTTGTATGTACATACAAGGAAGAGATTTCTTAAAGCTACAAATACAGAATACTTATATGTGTTTGTAAGTTCTTAGATGCTTGTACAATTTAACACTTATTTATATTAAAAACTAATGTATACTATAGGTTTATAGTCCACCTAGTTTCCAGGTATATTCAGGTATCAGTTGCATTTCCATCATGCCACAAGTACCAATGCAGGAGCCAAATGTGCCGGTTATGGCACGGCCTCGCAGGCTGCGATGTTGGCACTCCATCCAATGGCTTTACGAACGGCTATCGATGCCTGATAAGCGGATTGGCATTATCTGTATTAATATTACATAATACAATATATTACATATTAGCAGTGTTGATTAAATTTTTTGAACAACGAACTGCAAACAATGTAAACCTAAAAAACTATCATACTTTGTAACAATTCTACTATAAAAAACTTTCATACATTATAGTGACTACTGGTGTCAGTATGAAAGTTTTTATTGATTCACTCCATGGTTCGAAATGCTTCACGTAATGCGCTAACATTGCACAAACTTTTACAGCATTTGTTGAAGTCGAAACTAGTCATCTTAGAGTTGAACTAATTCATTTATACAAGCAGGCGCCATCTAGCCGAACTTCTTCGCAGTACACGCTGTCGTAGTGAACGAGGCAGTGCGTTTCTAAGAACGAGAGCGCTTTCCAGCTAGAACTGCTGCTAGTGTCTACACCACCCGATAGATGGCGTTACTAGTTGCTTTTAGTTTTTCATTCATGTTTCCCAGTTAACTCTTTTTAATGACCGAATTTGGCATTGTTAGCAAAATTTCAGGTAACTACTTAATTTAGAAATCAGCTTTACGATGCATCGATGCAGTTAAATCATTATAATTATGTAGCAAAATTTAGTAGTTAAAAAGATTTTTTATATTCTAGTTAATTAAATCTTCAAGTGATTTTACACTATTTCATCCAATAAAGAACAAGAAAGTTTTCACGCAAAGGATGAGTCACAAAAGTCGGCAGGACGGCAGCTGTGTCGAACTAAGCGTCCCGAAAGTGCCGGGAACTTGCTCACATCTGTAATTTATCTCTCACATTGCCCGAACATTAGCCAACAGTAAGACAACATCTAACTTCTTATTTCCTTAGTCATCCTGAATCCTGCCTAAATGAAGTTGTTTACTATTTTGGACATTGTCACTAGGGGAGAGAATAAAATCTTGACTTTTTCTTTTCGGGTTTAAGAAGTTTCCTAACTTTTAACTTCTTTCTTTTTTATGATAAAGATTTTCCCTGCTTGGATTCAGCGATTGAGTCAAACAATATATATAAAGAAGCTTCCTCTTACGAAGAGAAGGGGATGTCAAGGGGCCGACAGACGGAACCCTTTGCACTGCAAACAACATGCTGCGACAATAAAAATACCAGTCTATCTATCAAGTCACGCTGGTAGCAATATTCCTTCTCAAACTTTGCATTTTAGTAGCAGTTCTTGGTTCGTTATATCCTGATATAAGGACTAGAAAGTACTCCTAAACGCTATTTCTATTTTAAGCGCTACATCGCTTTTGGGGCTAAAATGTCATTACATTTCAATATTCTCTATATTTTAAAGTTTCCTCTAAGTTACCTATCTACGTCGCTGTCATCAGGTATGAGCCGATGTTGTGTCGCGTCTTCTGGGAAATTACGCGTCGCTCAGACTTGTGCGTGTATCAGGCGTACGTCGTACGCCCCAGCGACGTAACGACCCGGCTCGGCCCGGAGACCGCCAGACGCTGGAATTTATTATCACTTGCGGTGACCTGCGATGGTTTGCAGGTGCTACAATTTGAATCGTTTAATCTAGACAGTTAGATTGAGGACAGACCTTTCTTTTGAGAGGTCTCTTGCGATAGTAGTAAGGTCTACGTTTGTGAGAGATAGGCCTTTGCCCGGCTTAGATGGAACTTTCAGTTACTTTACCCTACGATTAGATTGTCTGCAACGACTGTCCCCAATGCTTTAGAATGGCTTCCAAGTGATTTTTGATGTGAGCCGGTCACTCATTCAAAGTTATGCCTCGTGCATCGAAAAGTTTATTCCACCCATTATAATGAGATCACGTCACATGACTGTATTCTTATTACTAACTTAAATCTCATCTATTCCTTTGAAAATGCACTGTTTAAACCACAGATTCTCCATCCATCTCCAAGTCTTTGCGTATTAAAGTTAGCTGAATACTCAAAGCTTCTGTACACACAGCGCCATTAAGTGCTTACCCCCTAAAAGACATGTGCGTTCAAATCTGTGATTGGCCCAAGCTGGTTTTTGTATTTTGCTAAAACATTTTATTAAAATTAATGTATTGTTTTAGTGAATAAATAAGTTTTAGTTAGTATTTTTTTAAGTCCGTTTTTAATATTGATTTATTTTCAATAAAACGTCAATAATTATGTACTTTTATAATTGTGTATAACGACCAGCAATAATAGGGTTAACATTTACGAACAGTTATTCATCGTTCAAATAGACCAAAGGTTTTAAGACCTCTTACCGTGCATTAAATTTGAGATTCAAATCCTGGGCATGAAATGTGCTTTTTGTAATGCATTATATTTTTTTAATATATTTAAAGTATTTTTCTATTTTGTATTAGTAATATGGATCAAGAAAAATAAAATACTTTAATAATAATTTAGTAATATTTATTATTTGCTATTATTTGTTTAACTTGGTTCTTATTTTACTACGAAGATTTATATTTAACAATTTGATTTGATAATTTACATTTATAATTTTTTACATATTTTGCCAACTGACACAAACGTTGTGGTTATAACTTGAGGGTATGGATTAATTTTATAAAGAAAACGTAAGAAAGTAAAATTAATGGATACCCTCAAATTATAACATCTATCGGTTACAGTTAGACAGAGACATAAAGAAAAAGTGACTCGGACAATAGTTAATAACAAGTTCATCGCAATTCATATGTGCTCGTTGGCTAATTTGTCGAAGTACCGGTATGAGTATGACGACGTTCGGTGATACGTTGGATCGAATCCATGTGAAAACAGTGAACTCTATTTGAAGTATTATTCGTAGCGAATTCAATGTGTAACATTTTGAAACTTGAGGGATTTGGCACATACTGACGGTGTGTGTACATTCGCGTGCTATATACATAAATAATGTACGTTTATGGTCGGTATTAGCAATCCGCTCCGTAATGTGAGCCCGAGTGAGCTTGCAAACACACGCGGCCACCGACCACAGGCGATCGCCGCGGCTGCGGTCGGATTTAAGCGCACTACTCGGGTTTTAGGCCAGATATGAAAGTGTTGTATTATACATTCCCGTTTTAGGAATGTAATAAAGATTTTTCTTTATACCTACTTTTGTTTTAGCTTTGTATCTATTTAACTGGGTCTCATATTGGCGATAATAACAAAGAATCTGCAGTCTCGTTGTTGATAAGACATCATCAAAGAAGAATCAGATAATACTAAAATTATCTATTTATTTACTTTCAAGGTCTTATCTAAAATATAATCAAGTTTATAAGTGTCTATGCTCGTGGGCTTACAAGTTTAGTATTTCACGGATAGAGTTCCCATATTGCCAACAGTAGGTGTGGTGGCGTCTGCGGTTACGTGTTTGTAAGTTATCATCCAAACTTGTTTCTAGATCTACCTAAATGTAGATAATATACCCAGGTTAAAGCTTCAATACTTTAACTCTTTCATCTAATTTAGAACAAAGCGTCGTGTCTTGTCGTAATTGAAAATGCCTGCACGCTCGAATCGTTGTAAAGCTCAGTCATTTGACCCTGACACTGAAGGAATAGCGTCGTCCTCGGCGCGACACCGATAGTTTATCGGGTCCTGTCAGTAGCGTCAAAATTAACGAATAGCTTCTATGCCTCTGAAGACAGTGTAATTATGACTAGGACTATGAAGATATTAGGTATTTACCTACGAAATTGCCATTTAGTATACAGAAAGAAAAGTCATTTTTATATAAATACTTTTTTATTTCTATCAAAATATGCACCCATGCTATCGATGCATCTCTGCCAGCACAGTGGTAATTTTTCAATGCTCTTGAAGAAATCAGGTGTCCGGGAGCAAACAAACTCTTCAAAGGCATTTTGTACTGCGTCTCGGGTATTGAATTTTTTCCCTGCAAAAACCTGTCCAAATTTTGGAAAAAGTAGAAGTCTGTCGGCGCAAGGTCTGGTGAGTATGGTGGATGACGCAAAACTTCCAACCCTAGCTCTTGTAGCTTAGAGACCGTCTGTTGTGCCGTATGAGGTCGAGCATTGTCGTGTACGACAGCGGGACGAACGATTAACCAAGGCTGGCCGAAGATTTACGAGCTTCTCCATCATTGTGTCCAGCTCATCATAGTACACATCCACAGTAATGTTACTGCCATTTGGTAAGATGCTGTGATGAATTATACCGCCACTAGACCACCAAATAGTGACCATAACTTTTTTAGGGGTAAATTTTCGTTTGGGGCATTGCCTAGGTGCTGAATCAGGGTCTAACTATCATGATGACCGCTTGCGATTATCAAAAAGAATCCATTTTTCATTGCAAGTGACAATGCGGTTCAAAGTCCCTTCGTTTCTGTGTCTGTTAAGCAACGCAAGGCATACCTCAACGCGTTCGTCGCGCTGGCGACCGTCTATCGTCGTGCGGCACCCATTTATCAAGTTTTTTTACCTTGCCAATTTGACGCAAATGGACCAATATTGTTTTGATGCTAACGTTGAAAGCTGCTGCTAACTCAGCCGTAGGCTGAATATCGCCAGCTTCCAGTATCGCCTTTAATTTGTCGTTGTTGACTTTAGTTTTTGGGCTGCCACGGGGTTAATTTTTTAGATCAAAATTTCCATGTCGGAAGCTTTCAAACCAATAACGAGTCGTGCGTTCGTTTGTAGTGTTCACTCCGTACACGTAATTAACGTAATTAATGTTGTGAGCCGTTTATGCGGCATTGCTATCGCGACGGAACTCTTATTCCATAATTACTCGTATTTTATCGTGTCCATATTGATGAAAAAGATACAAATGTAGTGAAAACAAAACACACATTTAAATTTAGAATATATTGCCATACATACATTACGTTTTAAATGGCCAGTATTGTAAAACGGCAACTTCATGGGTAAAGACCTATAAATTATGCAATCGCGACGAGTAGATGAGTATGTAAATAGATTTCAATGTAAATCACCTATATTGAAAAAGCATATTCGCCAAGCCCATTGGTATATCAGTTACAATAAAGCCATCTTCTCATATAAGAGCAGACAGCCAACATCGACTATCAGCCGGGTCTACTTGCAGAGGCGTAGGCAGGCGTGTCCCGAAGACATATTAATTAAACAAGTCGCGAGTCGCGGCCGATCGCGGCTATACGCGACGCGACGCGCGCCTTCATTGCGTCGTCATTAAACTGACGAGACGCAGCGCGATCTGCGATGGAATAAAATATTAACATTACAGACGTACAGAGTTATTGTTGTGTGTGGGATGTGATTCTATTTGCACTGTACGTGCTTTTTGTAATTCGTACAAGTTGTAAAATAGTGCAGCGCTGGTAGGTTTGTAATAAATTAACCTTTGTAGTTTAGTAGGACTACGAAATACGGAAACTACTATTACAAATTACTAGGTTAATTCTTACATACTGCCGTATTTTTTTAAAATTCAAAATGAAAGCATCTATTTCAAGAAGACCTGTTACGACTCTTGAATTGACGAAAACAATAAAAATATAAACAAAGCTAGAGCAGTTTTTAATTTTAGCAAGCTTCCGTGATTTCGGCACTGATCCTGTCGCAAGAAAGAGCAACAGATGAGACAAGTAAGGTGCACAGTTCCTCAGAACCATAGCTGGAATACCAGCTGATCCACCAGCTTTGTTCACGTCAAGATTGCGTAGCACATACGAACCTCCTTTTGACGAACGCGAGTATCAGTCATCATAGTTGAGCGTTGTCTCTTCTTAATATATATATATTAATGATCTACCCCATTTATTTAAAATCCAACCACAAATGGTGTTGTTTGCCGACGATACTTCTTTAATATTTAAGATAAACAGACGTGCCACAAATCTTGATGACGTAAATAGCGCGGAAAAAAACAAAGTGCACAAGATTTGGTCTACCAAATGTCAAAACTAGTTATTGTGACGTAGTATTGAATCAAGAGAAACTAGAATTCGTTGATGAAACTGTTTTTTTAGGGATCACGCTCGACTCAAGGCTACAATGGGGTCCTCATTTAACATCTCTTGCAGGGCTGAGTTCAGAAGCATATGCTGTTAGAAAAATCCATCAATTTATTGATGTAGATACCGCTAGGCTAGACTATTTTAGTTTTTTTCATAGTATTATGTCATGCGGTATTTTACTTTGGGAACGGGCTGCAGACATTAAGTCTATATTTATTCTGGAGAAGAGACCATCAGGGCCATATGTAATGTACGTAGGCGCGATTCTCTAAGAGAACAGTTTAAGGAAATTAACATCATAACAGTACCTTGCCAATACATCTATGAAAACATCATGTACGTTAGAAAAAATCTGCAATTATTTAGTAAAAGAGGCAACAGACACCAATATAATACTAGAACCAGGGACCAACTAGTTCAGCCAGGTTTCAGGCTAGCTAAAGTAGACTCATCTTTCATGGGGTACTGTTTAAAATGTTACATACAATAAAATACCTCCCCGCATTCTACAACTGAATGAGACGAAGTTTAAATCTTGTATAAAACGCACACTATGTAGGCAAGCATACTATAAGTTGGGAGATTACATTGATGATATAAATGCTTGGCTCAATGCTGATCCTGCTCCACAGCCATAGGGGCAAACTAATTGATTACTTTGCGAAGTTATTGTGGAAGCTGCAGAAGATTGTAAACATATCTTTGCATTGTATAGATTCAATCTCTTAGTATTATATAATTGCATAGCACATGTGTGAGTTCTATGTACGATAAAGCTACCATTTACATCTTTTACTGACTCGAATTTGCCCTGGCGGTTGAGAGAATGTCATGCTCACTCAAATGTCTCGCTGATGGTGGCGCGTGTGTCAGGTCGTTTAGTTCCCTCCAAAATGGTTGAGTTGAATGAAGGCTGATCCATGCGTCATGTTCGTGAACGGGCGCTGTCAGTAGGGACTGGTCATCTCGCAGGTGCCATGGATTATTGTATTTTTGAATTGTTGATTTTATCTTTTTACTCTGGACGCTCTTATTCGCACCTCTTTCTACATCGTTCTCACATCTATACTAATATTATAAATGTGAAAGTTTGGATGGATGTTTGTTGCTCAATCACGCCAGAACGGCTGAACGGATCTGGATGAAATTTGGCACAGAGATAGATTATAGTTTGGAATAGCACATAGGCTACTTTTAATCCCGGTAGAACGACCCCTGGGTCAATTATCGAACTCCACGCGGGCGAAGCCGCTGGCATAAGCTAGTATTATATATGTATGTCTAATCTCGACATGAATGATGTAACCAAGATTTTGTAACAACATATTGATTCAAAAAAGTGTCCATGGAGTTTCTTGCCCATTCTTCTCCTTAGGATCTACGCTTTCGAATGGGCGACTTCAGTACTTTCACAAGTTATTATGCCCTGTGACTGGGAGTGTACCTTAGTTTATTTTTTTATGTTTTGACATTCAAAAGTGCCTGTAATGGTCTAATTGAAATAAATGCTTTGAGTTTGAGTGAGTTTGAGCTGCCAGGTGAAGCTGGAGGTGTCGTGCTGCCAGCATGAAGACGCGACAATTCTGCTAATAGAGAAGCAAATATATTTGTCGTCTCTTCTGCACTGTGAACCAGTTTCCCATCCAGTTTCTGTAGTGGAGGCAGCGAGGGGCGGCATAAGTATAAGACTTGATATGTTCGAATAATGTGCAAATAGAACATGCAGTACTTAGCAGCTCTGTTACAAGCTTTCTTCTAGTAGTAGTAATAGTAGAGATCAACTCACTCTAGATATTATTTATTTATTTATAACACCTTAAACTATCATTACAGGGTTTACCCTAATGCGACAGCAAATTAGAAAAGATTAAACTAACAACATTATTAAAATATTACATTATTTAAAAACACAAAAACATTGCATAACATAAACATAGTACAAAAATAAAATTAAAATTAGATATTCTTTCGCCTGTAACATAATATAAATAGTAATACCCTTGCGAATTCACTAAAACCACATGTAAACACATCAATCTGAGTTTGAAGATCATTGATGGTACAGATAGCTCTGGTAAGGGGTGCCTTGGCAAGTAGGTTAGTTGGTTGGTAGGTTGGTTGGTTAGTTCGTTGGTTTGTTGGGTGGTTAGTATATGTAAGTCTCATGCTTTTGCGCTTCTGCGCGTCCGCATTGTGGACTAAACCATGGGCGAGCTTTGCCGGACAAATGTATATATGTCAGAATATGGGATTAAGTACTCCATAGCTGTAGCGCTGTAGAAGGATCACCTGAAGAGAAGCAGACAGACTGCCAGGGATAAAACGCGAAAAAATATATCGCATCTGCCCATCATCCCAATCTGCTGACTTGTACCGCCACATCCGACGGCAGTCACTAGGGTTGGGGATGGAGGGAGTTCAAGAAGTTTCCCATAATGCTATTGATAATTACGTCACTGAAGTACGGAACCCTCTATGGGACTCCATTCATTTTATTGTAATGTATCCCTCTAGGCGTATACGTCATGCGTGTAAAATTAATCGTTTTTAACTGTGAGCAATCAGCGGCATTGAATGGCTCCTCGTGGTAATTACGTGGGTCGCTGCGCGGCGTCCATTGCGTGTGTTGTTGGAGCACCCTCGACCTCGCCCCGTCAGGGGCGGGTAATGAACACCACTACATTGCGGCCATTGTGCGATTGTCTCCAGCTTTGAGGGCCCAGCTGGCGCGCTTATTAATTGCAAGCATTTCAAACGCCAAAGGTTTATTTATTTTACTAACTGGTTTTTATGTGATGGGCGTGTCAAATGATGGTCGTAAGAACACGATATGTCAATTACTTTTGAAATATTCGTACAGCTATAAGCTAGGTACATAAGTCGAACTCAGAAAATGTATTATTGTATGTGTGTCACGTAGCTTCGACATAAGGTTTTTAATCTAATCATATATATTTAGAACGAAAAAGAGCTACAATATTCTACTGCTCTTAATGGAAGGGGTCGTACTGAGACAGAATTCAGAGAAACAAAGCAAAACGACCTTCTTGTGAATGCCAGAGAAAAAGTGCAAGTTGTGGGCAATTTCCATCACAGCTACGTCCC
Source organism: Standfussiana lucernea (assembly GCA_964057025.1). Classification (NCBI taxonomy): domain Eukaryota; kingdom Metazoa; phylum Arthropoda; class Insecta; order Lepidoptera; family Noctuidae; genus Standfussiana; species Standfussiana lucernea. The sequence continues at coordinate 260,732 of OZ059793.1, forward strand.
TATTACAGTGGGCTGTTACTTGGATTTTCGGTTACCTTTCCGAGAACAGTGATTAAATACAAGTCTTGTTACACACAGTAACTGCGAACCTCCAATATTGTGATCTGCCAGCCCTGCGGCGTCACAGTGTGGAGTAGTGATGTGCAGTATTTCGATAGTGTGAGTTATGTTAATTTGTGTCATGTCGATACCCTGCGGATGTCGGAGCCCCGTACTTATCGCGACTGGCTCATTACTCGCCGCTCATTTTACACTCGACGCGAATTAAACACTTTATCAGCGTCCGTCATCTGGATACGCTGTGCCTGTCAATTATTAAAATATTTATGTATAAAACGGAATATTTATGTATTTTGATGGTTAATCGTTTTGGTGTTTAGTTTATGTCGTTCATTGACTTGAATTTTACTCATCCTTGACTCTCATTCCAATTAATATTTAGCGGTTGGCTGCATGTTTTCCACTCTTCTTCCCAATTCAGAGTCATATAAAATCAGCTAGTGAAATTCTACAAACGTAAATTTTTTGCTCACGTTAACTATTGAGTATGCGGAGGTTCGCTGGCTAATTCAATATGAATATTATGTCGTTACGTAGCTCCCGACTAGGTTAAGCTGTAAATTAATTAGTTATGTTTACTAAGTGCTGTGGTTTGTTGCAGTACCTGGGTTCGTTCCCGGTGTCCGGCGGCGAGCCGGCGGCGCGCGGTGACCAGGTCTCCGCGCATCTACACCTCATGAAGGTAAGAAGTCACCTGCTAGACTATCACCTTTCTTAACGATCCTAGAAACAATGGCATAATGTCGTATGTGCCTGTAAATAAAAAGCAACGAGCTGCCAGCGGCCTCAACTTACGTTTTGTAGGTCGTGGCTTCGGACTCAGGCAGATATTTTACCTTTATCTTATAATTCATATATTTTTTCATATCTTAATATTTTTATAATTTATACCACAATTGCTCTCAAAACTGAGAACGAAATTATTGTGGAGTTTGCTACTCCAAAAACCAAAAAAATATTAAAATTTTGTGGCATCCATCAACTCGTACTGGGCCAGTTTGGTGGTTTATGGCCCACCACGTCCACAGACGGGAGGCTTATATTCTAGCGGTGGGAACGTTACGGGGTAATTATTTTCTTCTTGGTGCCAGATATAGTTAAGACGGTAGCAATTCTAGCTAGACGAGCTCTTTCAGAAAGAGCCCTGCTATTACACTGGTTCTTGTCTTGTCAGTTCTCTCATATCAACACAATTAATGCACAATTTCCCTTGAACAAACTAATAATAGAACACGTCGTCTTAAGCAAAGCGTGCGTTTAGTTATTGCTCATTGATCAGCGTCGCAAGCAGGAGGTCCCGCTGTGCGCCATTGCAAACATACTAGTCTTACATCGAAATACACTCAACTCTCCCTATTTATTACCTTTCCCTTAGATTTTTACAATGAACTCTCTCTCTCTGATGTAGGGAGATTACGATTGTATATCAATTTTACGAGTGGCTGGGGAATATGATGCGTTTATAACATGTTTATAATGGTTTAATGGTGCATTAGTGCCGTAACGACAGGTTGTGTGGCTGTTATCAGTGTTAATTTGGCACTTTATAGGAGCTATATTGCATAATGTATATTTGTAAAATGGTAATCTAAAACCTATGCAGATATTCTCATGAAATACAATTTGAAAGAGTTAAATTTTTATTTGTGATTCGTCTATTAATGTTCAATTGTTGTGATTTGTGAAGTTAATGTAAAATACATTATTCATGTAACGTCTTGTGTCACTCGAAGCAATTAGTACGTATACGTACGTCACGCCCTCTTACCCTGCTCAGTTGTGAATATGTAGCGCAGGTGACAACTGCGAGACAAATCAACTTTAATGTTCCCTGAAAATTATAACTGGTGTTATTGAAGCAACACGTACAAAGCGTCAGGGTTGCTGATATATTTCAGAAAGGTATGCGGTGCACAATAGAGCTATGTGGTCTAACAGGGTGATTTTTGACATTCAAAAGTGCCTGTAATGGTCTAATTGAAATAAATGCTTTGAGTTTGAGTTTGATCGGAATAAAGTAGGTGCCTAATTGATGACATACCTGATTATGTTCTGTTATAGTAAACAGTCACAATATTCTACTAGGTTAGGCCATATTTGTGCCTATTTCTGGTCAGCAGACTTTTGGGTTGAAACCTCTAAAGAGACATATCAGCAAAAGACTATATAACATAGGTAAACATTTCATAAGGTCCAGCATTTGACCTCTCCTCGCTGCCTCGCTGGCTCGCTGCCTCGCTGCGACGAGGTGTCGCTGCACAAAGCCGCTCCGACTGAGCGCTACCGAATCCGCCTCGTTGTGTTCGCGCAGTCAGACATACATCTTGCATGCGACTCACAAACAACACAGACTTGCATCAGTCTGCTTCTTTTAAGTATGCAAAATGCTTTTCACGTGTAGGTTACGTTCTTAACTAGTTAAGTTTGTGAGGCGGAACAGGTATCTAAAATTTCAAATTTCATGCAGCTTGTTGTTTGCAAATAACTTTATTTTGTGTTTCTGAAAAAGCAAAAGGAGCATGTAAGAATAATTTTCTGTAGATTCTGCCTAACCACTACTACTAGCCAGTTGCCCGTGACTTCGTTCGCGTGGAAGAAGTTTCATACAAACTTTCAACCCCTATTTTAACCCTTTAGGAGACGAATTTCCAAAAATCCCTTCTTAGTGCACACTTACGTCATTTAAGGAACGTTTGTGCAAAATGTCATGTTTCTAGACCCAGCGGTTTCAGTTGTGCGTTGATCAATCAGTCAGTGAATCAGTCAGCGGGTCAGTTTCTTACTTTATATATATAGATGTGTTTCTGCGAACAGGTAATCCTAAATTGAAACTACGATTTCACTAACAAAGTAACAACTAACTAAAAAGTTTACAAAATGTTAACCCCGTGATCCCACTCCGGTCTACATAAACACAAGAACAAAGCGTGGCTGCCCCACATTAGCTCTCAAACACCGGCGCGCAGTGTGTCATATGTTCGGGGTCGCGAGATGACCTCTCGGCCGCGTCCGCCTTACTTCCCTAATATCTTCCAAGTGGCAAGTCATACACGGAAGTACACTTATTCTAACTTGCAGCGGATAGCATAGCTTTAGGATAATATCCTTGATTAAAGCGACTGTATGACCTAAAACGAACACGCGGAGTAGACGTAACTTAAATTCGGTCGATTTAAAAAGAAAGAACACAGAATTTAAATTTTTACGGGGTTCATTTGTTCATTTTACAACAAGTTTGGCAAATAGTTCACAGAAAAAAAAAATATTCTATAAACTTTTATTTGATAATACGTTAATATTATTTGACAAACAGTTCATTTTATTTTCATGTCATCTTGTAAAACAACGTTTAAAATAAACCTTTTACATATTAATTTATTACGCAATTTCCTAACGATGAAACTCATTAAAAAAACAAAAGTGTAATTTTTATTAATAAAACAACAAAAACTAAAAGAGCGAGCGAAGCGAGCTCGGGACTTGGAGCACCCCGACTCGGACAAGTATGGTTCGAAGAGGATGGTGGGGTCCAGTGAGCGAGCGAACTAAGGCCTCGCCATTACCTTCGGCTCGGGTTATATCAAACCCTGCAAACAGAATTAGAAGCCGTCGACTACGCCTTATTGTAGAATATTGTTATTTAAAATTACCTTAAACTGTAGGTTTGTACACCATAAAGGATCGATACTACCCAAAAAAACTGTACAGTAATTCCCCTCTATGTAAGCAACCGGCAGCGACATGTCATCGCAGGCATTTTGCACTTTCACATTATAACAATAGATATTTTAAACCATTAGATAGATGGCTTAGATTTTTGGTATTGTGACGCGAAACATTTGTAAAGGGAAGCATTTGCCAAATGAAAGTTTGTAAAGTGAGTGTTTATAAAATAAACATTCGCAGAATAAGTTGTTTGTGAAATAAATATTGTATGAAACGTCGGTTGCAAACTGAAAATTTGTGAGAGGAGTTTTGGTGAAACATTAGTAAACCAATATTTACTTTGTATAAAAACTTTACTTTTTAATGTAATGCGCATTTGTGCTGAGGGTTCTGAGCTCTAACTGTCTCCCGTAAGGGATAGCTTGGCAGGGTGGGAAAGACTCTCGATACGGTGAAATAAACAATATAGCTTGTCCTTTTACTAATCAGCAAGAGATCGTGCCGTATGCAGGGACATCACGTCATCGTCGCGTTCAAATGTATTAGCAACTTCAGATCAAATGAAAAATTAGTCGGAATTTTCTGTGTGAAAGTTTTTGAATATAAATATTAAAATTGAAATATGTACTAGAGGCACTGGAACGAAACAAACAAATACATATCGCAGTGCTCACTGGGGCGTGAACAGCGTCCAGTCAACCTGTGTTTACACTTCACTAGATAGTAAAGTAACTTGCTGTTGTGTTCTAGCCTTGCAGTGTTTTCATTCGAGTGTTTACATGAAACACAAATCAGTTTTCTGAGATTCAGATTCTAATAATTATTTTATGAGAATCTCAAAACACTTCCCTTGTAACTTTTTCCCAATACTTAATATAACCCGTTCAAGTAGATGTTTGGCATGATTAATTATACTTTTTTAATACTTGTAGGTATAGTAAAGGCAAATTGCGTTCGGTTCTGTATGCGTTACATAAAGTTTGATGCATGGTTGGAACTGCACGGAGTTATACCGTTACAACTGTCAAAATACAACAAATCATCCGTGTGTCCGGGTGGTCAGAGATTTATAGTTTGTTAGCTGTGAGCGACTGCCACATAACTGGAGCTATCTACTGCAGATATGAGACTTGGGATACTTGGAATATATATGTTATAGAAAAAAAAAAGAAGCAAAATAACATAATTTGCAACACTTGTTGTTCTGTTTGTGACGTCACTAGTACCGATAGCAAGCAGTAGGTTCTTGCTATTGGATTAACATTTTGTTCATGTTATCCCGACTATCGCAAGTATATTTAAATGTCTGTCGTTATAAGTAGCGAATATTCATAAACATCGAATGACCTGAAAAAGACAAGGGTATAAAGAAAAGGCAGTCAGTGTAGAGCCACCCCTATCAGTATCAGCTTGCGTGGGGCGCAATATTGTGCACTTGAACGTCGCGGCGTTTGATCGAGACTCTGCTCTTTTTGTTAGTGCCCCTAGTCACGACAATGTTCGACAAGTATATATGTAGCTCTAGCTAGCTCTAGAGGTTTTAGGAGGACGATGAAACTTCATGTTTTTCTATGTTGTCCTCTACAATAACTAAAACAACTACTACAATTTAGTATAGCAAACAGTAAAATAATATGTATGACAATATATCAACAAGCATTATAGACGCCAAGAATATTAGATTTTCAAAAATCAACTTCTTATCATCAATCCACAAGAAATTCAGCTTCGTAGACAGGTGCTACGAAAACGTCACGTCTACGTGGACTCGTAGATGTTAGCTAAGGCTCGTAGCGCTACGCTGCTACGCGCTCAGCGGCCGATGATAAACTAACTCCGCTATCTCGTAGAGCGGTTCAATTAAAGTTACAGCATCTGGATAAAGTACGCTATTTTACCTCGTTATCTATGATTGTAGAGCAAGTATTTTTTTAAGTAGTGTACCAGTACGTCTGATTAATAATACAATAAAATCGAATAATTAAAAATATCATTCAAATCAATTCAAACAGTAAAGATATAGATATTTTTGTTAGTTTAGAAACAATCAATATATGTATTTAGATTTTGAGTCAGCTATTAATGGTAACTGGTTTATAGTTTTAAAACATTTATATACTCATAGAATAGTAAAGATAAGTGTTAGCGGCGCGATACGACATTGTAAGAGGAAGTGCGCGGGGTATGAGCGGAAGAGGGGCGAGTCTCGGACCGCCACATTTTTTTTGCTAATAGACAGTGCCATTACAAACGCGACATGCAACGCGCGCTTCCTCCGCCAAAAGTTTTGTACCTACATTTTGAAAATATAAACTGTTCTGCACAGCTCGTCGTTTTCATCTTGACCCACACTTAACAATGGTCATTCGAACCGGATCTTGAATGTATAAGACTCCGCCGCCAAGGTCAATGATGGTAAATACCCGCAGTACCATTCGAAAACAAAGAGAGGAGAAGGAATTGGAGTCAAAGCTACAATTGGCAACAGGAGCACAGGAAATGCCACCGCCTACACCAGTAAAGAAAAAGGATGATGAACTTGAAGTAAAAAGTTCTTGTGCCGCGAGTGTAGTGAAATCGGAACGAGCTGGAAAACAAAATCCGCCTTCACATGCATCACGTCAGTCAGTCAGGTCCAAGAAACCGTCATCATCACAATCGATACAAGCACAAAAAAGGAGACTGGAACTAGAAGCAGCCCAGGCGAAGGCGCGCATAGAAATGGAACTCATTGATAGAAAATTAGCGGCTGACCTAGCCGAACTCGACGAAGAATACAGTCCACCATCAGAAACATCGGAACAAAATGACGGCGCGGGTGACATCGAGAAGTGGTTGGAGCGCAGTCAACATGAACTACAGCAGCTTGACAGTGATAAACACAAGTCGCACACGAACCCGACCGACACAGAAGGAGCAGTTCAACAGCTTACAAGCGCATTCAAAGATCTCGTCACGTCGTCAGCCATCCAGCAAAATACCAAACTGATGAGTCGTCTTAGCACACCGAAAGAACTCCCTGGTTTCAGCGGAGACCCAACAGAGTGGCTTCATTTCGAGCAAGCTTATATGGAATCCACAGAGGTTTGTAACTTCACCGATAAAGAAAACCTTTGGCGGTTACGCAAGTGTTTACGTGGCGCCGCTCACGAAGCTGTAGCCGGCCTGCTTATCAGTGGTGCTTCATCTACAGACGTAATGTCCACTTTGAAACTACAATTCGGAAACGTAGACGTCATTCTTTCTCGCATCGTGTCAGACATAAAAAGGATGAACAATCTTTCTGCAGATTACCATCGAGAACTAATACCATTTTCCGTCAAAATAAAGAACTACGTCGCAGCTGTACGAGCCCTCGGTCGCCATGAATACCTGCAAGGCATGGAAGTAGCTAACATTATCCTATTTAAGCTACCTACCACCCTGCTCGCGAAGTGGACAGACTATAGTTTCCCGTTTATCACCGCCGAATCACCTAAACCTAGACTAGATGTACTATCAGATTTCCTCACCGAAGAAGCTGTGAAAATATCAACCTGCAGTGCTACTTTATTACAACCTAGAACGGACAATTTCAAACGTAAACAAAGTGATAAAGTGAACAATATACAAACTATTCTAGTACAAAATGGACAAAGTGAAGAAAAGTGTCGTTATTGTCGTACCGGTACTCATAAATTAACCGAGTGTAAAAAGTTTAAAAAATCGCTACGAAAGGACAGATGGTCGCACGTAAAGCGTAACGGTATTTGTTATCAGTGTTTAACAGCGCATCATCGTAGGGACACATGCACCGCTCCCAGCTGTGACGTAAATAATTGTGGACAATCTCATCACCGATTATTACATTATGTGGCGCGTCAAAACAATAGTGAATCCGTGCCAGCGGTACAACCTGAAGTTCCACCCGAAACTGAAGTTCCATCCGAGACAATAACAAATATTAATGTCAGCTGTTCCGTTATGTTAAAGATTGTACCTATAAACATTCACGGACCCAACGGAAGTGTGAGCGCGACCGCTCTGCTGGACGACGCACAGTGCGATATTTTTTAAATCTAGGAGGACAATATTAAAAATTGACACATTTAATTACCAGCCTGCCACTTACTTATAATCAGTAATAATAAACCATATTTCAAGCCCACAAGATTTGTTTTCCTAGAAGTCGAGTCGAACAATAGAAAAAAAGGGTCAGACCGGCCAACTACCTGCGGTTATACAGTCGCTTAGAGTGAACGGTAGCGTCATTCGTCTGAGTTTGTTCGATGAATACGCTGTGTTTCTGTGTGCTAGTTGTGATTAAGTGTTGTTATCGTCTTCGTCTGAGTCTTGAGGTAAGTTTACATATTAATTTTATTACAAATATCGTTACATTAAATAGTCAGAGCGAAGGGAATATTACCATTTTATTTTTTCTAAAAGAAAATGCCTAGTACTGTTTGTAATAAACTTTTAACACATTATATGAAACTATATGAGTCTCATGTCATATTTTTCTAATAGAAGCACTTGTAAACTCTATGAAACATGATCATTTGCTGGCGCAAAGTTGCGACACCCATACATGTTCTTTCAATTTTCAGAATGACGTTCGAGATTTCACGAATTTCAGTTTTCGATGTTTGGTTTACCAACGCGAAAGAATGTAGAATGGATGCTTTGTTGCATCATATATTGCAAGAGTTTGGTAATCCATCTTTGCCAGATGAAATTATAAATAAATTAAAGGCAAAAATAAGAAGCTGTGCCCAACAAATTGAAGTAAAATGGACGAAGTCAGGCAGACATCGAGACCGCTTTTTAAAAACGAATTGTGCTTGGTTGGAAGAAAGTTTTTCGTTTAATAATATAATCACAGAAAATGTCACAAACATTTCATTGGATGGACCTAGTAGCCGACCTGGAAGACCACAAAAAGAGTTTGACAGTTCCAGCCATAAAACCAAAATGCGACGTATACAACATCTTCTAGATTCAACGAGTGAGGGAGAGTTGTCTTTGGCGACCGAAGTGCAGCTTCGCAAGAAGGGTAAAAGAGATTCAGCGGCCATAGTGAAAGAGCTGTGTGAGTTTTCACCCAGAAGAGGCACTACAATGAAGAGAGCGCGAGTGTGTTTTTCAAATAAAAAAAAGGAATTTTCCGCGGACCAAGCTGTAGCGTTGATTGTCGACGCCAATCTGTCGACCCATCAATATGATGTAATACGACAGCAAGCAAAACTAATAAATACCAATATATATCCAGCATATTGTAAAGTCAAATTGGCAAAAAAACTTTGCTACCCCAATGACATAGATGTTACAGAAACATATGCAGAAATCAAACTACAATCTTTAATCGATCATGCGGTTACAAGATTATGCAAGGCGCAAGAAGAAGTTTTAAAAACTATAAAAAATATACGAAACCTACTGATAGTAGTGAAATGGGGTTGTGATGGTGCGGAACAAAACAGATATAAACAAAAATTTTCTGAGGAACAGTGTAGTGATGAAAGTCTTTTTAGTATTTCTATGGTACCCCTGCAAATTTATGTGGAAAATAAAAAAAAATTTATTTGGCAAAATCCTTCGCCATCTTCAACCAGATATTGTCGACCAATAAAGATTATGTTTGCAAAAGAAAATGCAAATTTGATAACTACAGAAGTTGATAAAATCAGAAGTCAAATTGAAACTTTAACACCCACAAAAATTTCAGTTAATAGCGTGGAGATGTTAGTAAAGGTTAAAATGATATTTTGCATGATTGACGGCAAAGTTTGCAATGCTGTTGCTTCTTGTGCATCTACACAAACTTGTTATTTGTATGGTGCAAAACCAAAAGAAATGAACAATAAAGATCTGATTATAGCCAAGACGGTCAAACAAGATTTTCTGTTATTCGGTTTATCACCGCTACACGCATGGATACGTTTTTTTGAATGTATAATACATATTTCATATCGCCTCGGTATTAAATCATGGCAGGCCAGAGGAGATAAAAACAAAAAGATCGTGGCAGAAAAAAAGAAATATGTTCAAGAAAAGTTTAGGAGTGAGTTGGGATTGTTGGTTGATATGCCTAAACAAAATACTGGCAATACTAATGATGGTAACACGGCACGAAAATTTTTTAGGAATGCTGAAAAGTCTGCAGACATAACAGGCGTCAGTGTTGCCCTTATTAAACGCTTTCATGTTATTCTAGAGTGCATAAATAGTGGTTTTCCGGTCAATTGCGACAAGTTTGACGAATACAGTAAAGCAACTAGTGATTTATATATTAAGGAATACTCCTGGTACCCAATGCCTGTAAGCGTGCACAAAATTCTCTTCCACGGAAAAGATATTATTTCGTCGTGTGTTGTCCCAATTGGTCAATTATCAGAGGAGGCACAAGAATCTAGAAATAAACATAATAAGAAGTTTAGAGAGCTGTTTACGAGAAAGACTTCACGAGTCGATACTAATAGGGATTTAATCAATAGGTTGCTTATGACTTCCGATCCATATATAGCAAGTTTACGTGGTTTGCCCAAAACCAAGCGTGGACAAATTACTCCAGAAGTACAAGAGTTGCTAGAAATTAGAACTCCATCAATGGGAATTGGTGAAGGTCAATCAGACGAATTTGATCAAGATTCTAGCAGAGATACAGATGAATCTGATAGTGACTGATTAATTGGTCTGCTTAGTGCAAGTGAAGCAATATATACCCCTAAGTTATATTATTATAAATATATTATAAAATAAAAAAAATACTGTATTATATGATTATTGCTTTATTAATCATCCATTGTAATTTCTATACACGTAAATCTTTTCTTAAGTATTACGTTTCAATCTGTTCTGTGCTCGAATATATCGTAAATCAATTGTATGTTTATGATTTCTCATTAATTATATAAAATATAAGTTATTGGTGTTTCATTTCAGCATTTCCCTGCTTCTAGTATTTTTTTATTGCGAGAAATAAATGTTATTACTCAATTAAAGCATAAAATAATTTTGTCCACCTAGATTTTAAAAATATCGCACTGTGCGACGGTTCGACTGTGTCGTTGGTTAGCGCTTCGCTGGCGGAGAGAGTGGGGCTGCGCGGCCGCCGGGAATGTCTTCGTGTGTGTGGCGCGTGGAACGACACGGAGCTAGTGTGCAACGCACAGCGCGCAAAAGTGACTTTGTGTGGTGCTGATAACAAGATGTTTACAATCGACGCGCGAATCGTTGATGAATTAAACTTACCGCCAAGTCTGTCCACAGTAAATAGTAAAAACTACGCGCACCTAAGTGATATCAGCCATAATTTATGCACAGAAACACAACTACAACCACAAGTCTTAATCGGACAAGATAATTGTCACCTTCTCTTACCTTTGGAAGTGAGGTTGAGTAAACCCGATGAGCCCTGTGCCACCCGGACGCCTCTGGGCTGGTGCCTGCATGGAAGGGTACCTAATGTTTACTTACCTAATTCTGCTGTACGCCACTCCTCATTGTTTGTCACTAGTGACGTCATAGACGCAGAATGTGAACTACGAGAAATCCAGGAGGAGGTGCGAAGGTCGTTCTCAATCGAGTCTATGGGCGTATCTGGTAAGCCAAGACAGAACTCAGAAGACTTACGCGCTGTTGAAAGTTTAGAACGAACTTCAGTACTCATCAATGGTCAATGGCATGTTGGCTTACCTTGGCGAGACGAGAAATGTGTGATGCCGGACTCGTACCCGACGGCTATGTGTAGACTGAAAGGAGTAGAACTGAAATTAACCAGAAACAAAGAATATGCGAATAGGTACAAAGAACGCCTACGACATCTATTCGATAACGACTACGCAAAAATATGTAATAACTTAAATGTTACACCGAAAACTTGGTACTTACCTCACTTTGGAGTCGATAACCCCAACAAGAAAAAACTGCGTTTAGTGTTCGACGCGGCAGCTAGAACAAATGGATTATCACTTAACGACTACTTATTGAAAGGCCCGACCTACTTATGTCGTTATTCGGCATTATGTTAAGATTTAGAGAAAATCGAGTAGCCGTGTCTGGAGATATCAAAGATATGTTCCTCAGAGTAAAAATTCGACCAGAAGACCAGGACGCCTTCCGATTCCTATACAGAGAAGAACCAGCGGGACCTATAAATACTTATGTAATGACTTCCCTAATTTTTGGTGCTAATTGCTCGCCCTTCGTAGCCCAATTCGTAAAGAACAAGAACGCGAAGCAGTATGAGTCATCAATGCCCGCTGCGGCTTCTGCTATATATAAAAGCCACTATATGGATGACTATATAGACAGCCTACCTGACGAAGAGACCGCGATACAGCTGATTCATGACGTCATGTTAATTCACCAGAAAGGCGGTTTCGAAATGCGGAATTGGACGAGCAACAGTAAACAAGTACTTGCGAGCTTACCTAAAGATTTACTCGGCGATGCAGCCGTTAAATTTAAAATAGGTCAACAGTATGAAGGCGAACGTACGCTTGGATTGATTTGGCATCCAAGTGATGATACTTTGAGATTCGACGTATCTTTCAAGCGGATACCCGAAAATATTATAACGGGAACACAAAAACCTACCAAGAGAGAAATGTTACGTGTGGTCATGTCTATATTTGACGTATATGGCATCCTAGCACCGTACACCATAAATGGAAAAATTATTCTTCAAGAAACTTGGAAATTAAATATCAATTGGGATGATTATATACCTGATACAGTGTTCGAGAAATGGTCAAAATGGATCAATTTATTGAAAACATTACAAGATTTTGGCTTGCCAAGGCATTATCCGGCTGCTACCATAGGAGTGAGCGAGAAGAAAGACAAAATTCCCCCGCCATCCAACACGAGCGCTACGGCTACGAGTGCTACGAAGATTGCTACGAACGTAGCGGACGCGGAATCGGCTACGAGCGCTATGGCTATGACACACAGCTGTTGCATGTTAAATGATGGAAAGATTCTTACTCATGCTAGTTATAGAAACCTACAGATGCATATATTTTGTGATGCGTCTAGCAAGGCATACTGCGCCGTCGCGTATTGGAGATGGATTGACGACAAGAATATTATACGCGTAGCATTCATTGCGAGTAAATGTCGGGTTGTAGGAAACAAACCGATTACTATTCCGCGCTTGGAGCTTCAAGCTGCTGTCTTAGCAGCTAGATTAGCAGACTCAGTTGCACGAGAACATACAATAAAACCTGAGCGACGAATATTCTGGAGCGACTCGACAACAGTACTACACTGGATAAGAAATGATGCTCGTGATTTTAAAGTCTACGTAGCAAACCGGTTAGGCGAAATTGATGAGCTAACCAAGATGAATGAATGGCGATACGTATCAACAAAGCTAAACGCAGCCGATACTGCTACGAGAGAAAACTACTCCTACCCTGTACTGCCAAATGAATGGATATACGGCCCAACGTTCTTACACTGCGAAGAAGACGAATGGCCGCTTGACGTCATATCTGGTGAAAGGAAAGAAACACTATTGGAATGTATTAATTTAATAAAAGAAGATACACAACATATTTACTTACCCGTACCTGATGCTACTCGATTTAGTTCATGGCTACGCTTACGTCGATCGGCTTCTATGGTACTCAAGTTTATAAATAAATGCAAGAAGCTTACCTTTGAGTTCGACGACACTATGAAGAATGCTGAAATATTATTACTGAAAAAGTCACAAGCTGAATGGTTTAGCAAGGAGTTATCTGCGATAAAAAACCACAGATGTGTACCAAAAACAAGTAACATACTTACCTTGTCTCCTTACCTGGACGAACACGGAGTGTTGCGGGTCGGTGGCCGCATCGGGGTTGCTGCTGGTATTCTACCTGAAACTAAAAACCCTGTAATATTAAATGGAAGAAGTTATATTGCTAAATTGATCGTCAAGTATTATCATTACTACTATGCACACGGAAATCAAGAAACTATAGTAAATGAAATCAAACAAAGATATTGGATCACCAGACTTAGACCTACCGTTAAGCATGTAACATCTAAGTGCTCAACTTGTAAAATTAGAAAATCCAAACCAGAAGTACAAAGAATGGGAGACTTACCTGGTGCTCGAGTGGCCCATCACGAACGGCCCTTTACTTACTGCGGTGTGGATTTATTTGGTCCCATGGAAGTTACGGTGGGAAGACGTCGCGAGAAAAGATACGGCGTCTTATTTACCTGTTTGACAGTACGAGCAATCCATCTGGAAGTAGTTACTAATCTTACAACCGACTCCTTTATTATGGCATTGCGAAGGATGGCCGCGAGACGGGGATGGCCTCAATATTTGTATTCCGATAATGGAACAAATCTCCGAGGAACGAATACGGAGCTGAAAAAAGCTATAAAGGAGCTGGACGAAGAAGTGCTGAAAAATGAGGCCTTAAATCGAGGAACAAAATGGACTTTCATACCGCCTGCGAGTCCCCACTGGGGTGGGGCGTGGGAAAGACTCATCAGAAGCGTAAAGACCAGCCTGAGAGTAATCTTGAAAGAACGTGCGCCGAGAGATGAAACTCTTAACACTCTGTTGACAGAAGTTGAGAATATGGTGAACAGCCGGCCGTTGACTCACGTGTCTGTGAACCCAAATGATCCTGAAACATTAACACCTAATCATTTCCTGCTGGGATCGTCGTCTGCCTTACCTCACATCGGAAAATTTGATGATTCAGACGTTTATCTGCGCAAACAATGGCGAATTGCACAGAGATTGGCTGACATGTACTGGCGCAGATGGGTCAAGGAAGTACTACCGGACTTGCTGCCCCGCAAGAGGTGGCAAGATGAACGCAAAAATGTACAAGTGGGCGACTTTGTACTTATAGTGGACCCAGACAGTCCCCGCAACTCTTGGCCCAAAGGAATTATTCAGGAAGTCATGCCAGGAAAAGATGACCGAGTCAGAATGGTTCGAGTAAAAACGAAATCTGGAATTTTGACTAGATCGGTTACGCGCATTGCTCGGATACCGGTAGATGAAGAGTGCTGCTGAGGCAGCACTGGGGTGGGGTATGTTAGCGGCGCGATACGACATTGTAAGAGGAAGTGCGCGGGGTATGAGCGGAAGAGGGGCGAGTCTCGGACCGCCACATTTTTTTTGCTAATAGACAGTGCCATTACAAACGCGACATGCAACGCGCGCTTCCTCCGCCAAAAGTTTTGTACCTACATTTTGAAAATATAAACTGTTCTGCACAGCTCGTCGTTTTCATCTTGACCCACACTCAACAATAAGTTTTCGTTAACCTTTTTTTAGTAGTTACACCTCTCTTTCTTATTAAGTCAAAATAATCTTAACGCTGCGCTGCTCACCTATTTACCGTACACCTCACTTTGTTGGCACATAAAGCCTCCTTCATTAGCCGGCGTTGTTTAGTGTTGCTGCTCATAGATGGCGCTGTTCGCAGCTTTTATGAGAGGCCTGACAAGGCGCGATAACGGACAGACGAGCTTTTAGCGAAGATGTTATTATGTATTAGCTTCATATAACTTGTTTACTACATAATAAAGAACAGTTTTTTCGGCTTAAAGCACGATTTTTTTCCGTTTCATTTATTAATTTTGGGATAAAATGTAGTTACTTGAAAACATACCTAGATAATCTATTTATGGTTGAGTATAACAGTATCTTTTTAAATATCAAAATGCTAATATTGATTTTATTTTTGTAGTGCGGTTTTATTAACCACCACCCATTAATACCGAGTCTCTTTCGTGCCTCGAAAAACACGTTAAGCCCTTTGTCCCGGCTGTCAATTTGTAGATCTTTGACAATGTTACAAGTAGTCAGTGGCCCGAAAGTCTGATAACCAGTCTTACCAATGGGTATCTTATTACCCAGTAATAACTGGATTGTGGAGGTCAGATAGGCAGTCGCCATGTAAAATACCTGTATTGAGCTGCATCCGGTTAGACTGGAAGCCGAGCCCATCATAGTTGGGAAAAGGCTAGACAGATGATGATGAGTGTAGTTTTTATAATTTCGTCGACTTACGGAACATGCGGCGGTAAATGCGCTTTTAAATAAATCTTACGTTTGCTTTTAAAAAGCATAATAGGTACGCAGCGGAACCTAAGGAGCGCCAGGCGATGACACAAGATGCAAAGTTTCATACGTGCGGGCTAGCTGCGACGAATGTACTCCTGTAACTAAGAGTCGCGTAATGCATTACACTGCTACTTATCTTAATACAGATTTATATGTTACGAGCATTATATTTACGTGTAAAGTTAAAAGCGTTAGCTCGTTATTCCATAATGGCATAATGCATTTCGAATTACGTAGCTCACCTAAATGTCACCGAACTCTTACCTAACAAATAACAACATATCACATGCGGGACGAGTACTGTAGAAGGATTTATAAACTTTGAAAATAACAGTTTTAGGGCAAATTGCACCAATGAGGGCTATCGTTTTTGAGCTCACCAGATGGCGCCACTGTCGAGTAAGGTCCTGTCATTAACTCTATTTTATACTTTAAAGTACCAATTACTTCATAAAAAGTTTATTTAATTACGTTTAACAACATAGTGTAAACGTACAATTAAGGTACATATTTACAATATGGTCCCTAAAATTAGCAAGCATGAAACATTTAAAAATCATTCTTCCTTCAAGTACTAACAAATTAGAACCCCCAACTTGCTACCTACAATCTTCAAGTCATAATTAATCAGAAATGGCTCAATCTTGACCACACTCGTGAATATTAATAAAACTACATGATAAAAAAGCGCGCAACGCGGGAACACTCTATGACATCTGACATTTCTGAAGACCTTACTCTACACGAAGGCCTAGCTCTGGCGGCGAAATCATGCGCGATAGCCCACATTTAACTAAATTCGATCAGCACGTCTAAACCAAGTTCAAGAGTTGTCAGTGTCATTGTTATGGAATACAGATAGTACAATATGCTGATCGTAACTGGTCTATTGGTGTAAATTGCTCTTAGTGTCAATCATAACAGAACGGTCTAACGAAAAAGTTAACATGATTATCAAGATTGCATTATATTAACCATAATCCTATATCTCCCTTCAGTTTGAACGCTGCGTTGTATTCCCCGCACGTAGGCGGCACTTGTATCGTTTTGATACAGGTTCGGCTCCCGACTCCGACAGCGCGCCGGGAAATTTATTCATTGGCTCATGTGACAGCTATCGAGACACAAACGAAATGATAGTTCCAGAAGACTTACTCTGAAACATAAGCCTTTGACAACTCAAATACTTCTTAGACTGTAAAGTTCACGAAATAGACGAAGAAAATGCTTTGGGTACAATTTTGTAGATTGAAAGTTAGTAAGGTACTGGGAACAAGGGCTTACACCAACTACCTCCACCCACTCACGAAGAGGGTCTGCGCCTCGTGAGCGGGACTGTTACAGGCTGGTAGAGTGCAATAAGCTCCCGGAGATACTAAACTAAACATAAACGAAACATAACGTTATTAAATTGTTAATGTGTGTGTGTGTGAAACTTTAAGGCCTTTTTTCCGTACCCATTTTACTTTTCACGGTCAATGCTTCTCATTTTACGCGAAACTTCTGCCGTTTCCCATTGTGCGTGTGCCGCCCGCGAGACAGGCTGGACAAATTGGTGGAGCAACACCGCGGCGCATGCAGAGTGGAAGGTAAACGTCAACACACGCGAATCTGTCGCCTCCAGGTCACAGCGGGACCATAGATGTTGTTAGCTTCTTTTAAAATCGTGTTAGATCTAGATTAAATTGTGAGGGTGACTTTATAAGTGGACATCATTATTAAGTTTCTACTGAGTTAATTCTGATAGAACAACTAAGATTGTTTACCACTAATTTGTGAAATGTAATGGAACAGACGTAAACGAAAATAGATGTTTAGAATGATTACTGCCCAAAACAGGAGTTTTATGTTTTAATAATTTAAACTCAAAACAGAACCTGTGAATGTACTAAAGGTACATCTCTGCCAGTGCCTTACCTTTCAGGGATTACAGGTATGATGTTGTGTTAACGTTGTGTTATGCTTTAAGTTGTGAAAAAAATAAAGAAAAGATTAAGTACATAGTTGTGATTACATAATGTGGTTTTATCTTAAGAGCCCAAACTTACTCTACTAAGTATCATCAAAACACACAGAGTGAGGTTGAGCCATCACAAAGGAGCGCAAACAAACAAAAAGCACATTATTGCAGGCACCCCCCAAACTGCAGCGGCCCTCAAGCTGAACCCCTGTGGAGGGTGACATGAAAGCAATAACGCACTCCAGCGCTCGAATGCGCGTGAAATGCGCACCGCAGACTTAGACAACCCTCCACCAAGTGCCAGGAAAAAAGGGTGCAGGTTATAGGCAAATCAAACCGAATTCTTTTGATTTAAAATTCAATGTTTCTAATAGCAACATGGTTTTTTCTTTTGAAATAATCTCGAATGAAAACAAGAGAAACAATCTCCTATGTCCGCTGATCTTATTTTGTAAGTACAGCTCCACATCCCGTCGTTATCTCGTGTATCAGCGCCGCGATTCCTTTTGTGAGAGATAATTAAAATCTGTCGACACACTCGCACAGACTCACAGTGACGGAAAGAAACAATGTTCGTATTGTGAACTCCTAGTTCACTCCACTTTTAACTTAAAGAGGAAATAAAAGGGTTATCGCAATATCTATTTACAGTTTTAAGTTACTGAATGTAATTTGTTTCGTTCCGCATTTTATTTGTCCTACCCTTCTCGGTACATACCTAATCGTATAACATTGTCGTCACCACCCTTTCGTCTATGAAATAGTTAATTAGTTGCTCTTATAAAGGAAGGCAAACTATTATTACTCATGCCGCCGTGATACTGCAAAGCAAAGTACCTAGTTTAAAAAAAATGGTTGGAGTTCCACTTAAGGTTTATTTAGGCCTTGTAGATTCATATTTGAGGCCTTACTCACGACTAACTTTAAATTAAGTCGCTCATCAAAGACTATTGGATTAATGGAGGTAAGTTTTACTATGTAATTTAGAACCTAGTCTTCTTACATTTTATGAAAGGAGGTTTTCGTACGATGCGCGATGTTTCGCACCGGGATCGCGGGAGCGGCAAGAGGGGATGCCGTCGCCGTCGGCTACACAGAGATTACTCGGCAGCCGTTGTGCGCAGACAAACAGACGGACGGGAAATTAAAGTAAAACGACAGTGGGGACATCGGAGGATTCTTTGCGCGCAACAATGCGTCTGTACCTAGAGCCTAGACTAGCTAGCTATTAAATTAATAAATGGGCACAGAAGGATTACCACAATTCATTTTGTCTCAATCTCCGAGATTACCTCACGCCCTACTCATGACATGATAAACTACGAAAGGTCTAACATGCTATAACTGGCTGTGTATGTGATATTATGCAACTTCGTTAACATGCTTATTGTAGTTCGCTGTAAGTCAGGAGTTTTCCATCCGAATAGGGGTGCTATTAACCTCTA
Organism: Standfussiana lucernea; assembly: GCA_964057025.1. NCBI lineage: Eukaryota > Metazoa > Arthropoda > Insecta > Lepidoptera > Noctuidae > Standfussiana > Standfussiana lucernea. Next base: position 279,933 of record OZ059793.1, read on the forward strand.
TTCGGAGGGCATCTTTAGCTAGTTTAATATAAGCGATAGTTGTGCCTTTGTAACCACAGACCATTATTTTGTTTTGATGGGTGTTATTAATTTAAAGTCAATGTACAGTAGTAATACATAGGTGGTGTTTTGTAGGGAAAATACTGGATACTCTGCATCTGTCTACATCGTGGTACGGCTCTGCGGCTGCAACAAGAATGCCATTTTCTGCTCCACAATAGATATTTTTTTCTCATTTGCAGCCTTCGGCGGTTTATGAGTAACGTGTAACGACTCCTTTGCTTAGTTAGTTCCTTTCCGCTGCAATGAAAACAATAGCCAACGCAGAGACTGCGGAAATATTTTGTGCAAGCTTATTTCTTTCCCCAAAAATAATTGTAAAAAAAATCTTTTGAGTAAAGAGACCGTCGTCGCAAAGCTTTGTTGCGCATTTGGTAAAGAAATTTTAATATACTTTCTAGGTATACCATTTCATTTTCATTTTCAATAAGGCCACGAGTTTTTTTCTCCACAATTGGTGTGATCTTTACAATTTTCTAGGAAATAGTTGAAAGTCGTTGGAGGCCGCACAAGCGTACTCAAATGTTGCGCAGCAATGTCGGGGTTAGATATTGGGGGATCCAATCTGGGCAATCGTCCCAGCGGCGCGGCCCGTAAGGCTGGCGGCGCGGCGGCGCGGCGGTAGGACGCCCGCGGGAACACTCGCGACCTACCACGGTTGCCGCCGCTAGGATTGTCGACGGGACAAAAAATACTTGAAACGTTTTCTGATAACGAATTGTCTAAACATATTTTGCACAATGATTTTGATAATTAGATAATATAATGTTTCTATGAATACATCAGGCGAACATTATTTCCTATTTTCGTAAGAAATGGCATTAGAGATTTGTCTATCAGCCTTATTTACTAAATCTCTTCGATAAGGACACTCAATTTGGTCATCATCTCTTTCATCGACATGCCCCTGATCGCTGCGTCCCGCGCAAAGCACGCGCGTGCACGCGCGTCGTCGCGTCTGCCGCGGCCTTGCGTTACGTAACCACCACTCAGTTTCACGCTCCACTTGCCCAACTTTATTCCCTCCTACTTGTTCTGATTGTTCCTTAAATTGAACATTTAAATACCAAATGTAGATAAACTGATTAAACTCACAAACGCCGCCGATACGAGTAGGTATATTTTGGTGTTTAAGCTGAACGTTTAATTGTCTGAATTCCTGCGGGCTTACTGCCTTAAGATAGAGACCAACCAGTTTCATTTTCTACAATGAAATCTCGCTATGTGCGTTACAAAAATAGTGTGGATAAGCAAAATAAAATAGTAAAATTACTGGACTGCTCATAAATATGTTATCAGACGCACACAGTTGATAAGTATTGCCTTCATAAATATAATGTAGATGAAGAGAGCAGAACCACATAATATATCCAACATACTAAAGCAACTTTTATACCCAAAAGTAGGATAGGTTCAGTAAAAATAAATGGTATCTATCAAAGATAAGGTCTGGTATGAAGCCGTAGCGGCCGGCCGGGCGATGGGCGAGCGATAGTGGATGCTGATAGGGCCGCGCCGGGCCGGACGAACGGCCGCCGCCCGCCGGAATGATGCGATATCAACGGTTCTATTACTTACTGTTCCAGTTCGGAACAAATCCGCCTCCGACAAAAACTAACATCATCGAAAGGAATAACATCATACCAGAGAAATCCGATACGAGAAAGTAGGTATTTTTTTACGATTATGGATACTGAGGAAATAAAATTTTACTATGAACATTTTAACTGACGAACTTCACAGACTCTCATGTGTCTTGTTTAACTTACCCATCCAATAATCATGTTAAATGACTTGAAGCGCCTCGCGTATTCCCCACCTAATCGCGCCACACTTAATTTGAACATTTCGTCTCAAAAAATCGTAAACTTGGCTATGGTTGTCGCAGCGACGCTGCTCCATGCAAGGAGGATCATACCTGCAATTAATTCGGCAGTTACGTCAACAAGCTTTCGTGATGCACGACGGAGCAACCCTGGTGCGGAGACAGGGTTGCCAGGACCTAGCACAGGACCTAGCACAGGACCTAGCACAGGACCTAGCACAGGACCTAGCACAGGACCTAGCACAGGACCTAGCACAGGACCTAGCACAGGACCTAGCACAGGACCTAGCACAGGACCTAGCACAGGACCTAGCACAGGACCTAGCACAGGACCTAGCACAGGACCTAGCACAGGACCTAGCACAGGACCTAGCACAGGACCTAGCACAGGACCTAGCACAGGACCTAGCACAGGACCTAGCACAGGACCTAGCACAGGACCTAGCACAGGACCTAGCACAGGACCTAGCACAGGACCTAGCACAGGACCTAGCACAGGACCTAGCACAGGACCTAGCACAGGACCTAGCACAGGACCTAGCATGGCACATTAGGATTCGAAGCTTAGAAGTCTTGCAAAAATAACAAATACAATTTGAGCAACAGAGTAGATATCAACATATAAAATATAATTTTAAAAAGAACACAGTACTTATCGTTGGGAAGTATTCTTAAAGTTTATTTGGATGCCTTTTATCGAGCTTGTCTTTGGCGTTATGATCGATCTCGAGTTCACTCGAATTAAGTTATTTGCCAGGTGACTTATTTAATTTTAATTATAACTTACCATTATTACTTACTTGACGTGTCTTGCAACCCTGGCTCGAGTGCATGGTGGGGGTGGTCTGTCGTAAAATCCTAATGAAAGTTTCATAGCGAGTATAAAAATGTGTAATAAATGCGAGCAAGTTTGCAGCGCCGCGCGCCGTGTAGCGATTAGCTCGGTAAGCATCTGTTGAGATAGTAGCGCTCGTTTACTGATATAGTTTGATAGTAAAGTCAATTGTGAAACACTTGAGTTTAGGACCCAAATAACACTAAACTGGGGGGTCTATACAATCTTCTCGCACACGCAGAATGATGGAAATTGTCGTTTACGATGACGAAAACTGATAGAAGGCGAAGAAAGCAGTTTGTTCGGCTGCATCTACTGCTTAAGATAATCGTGTTTGGGCACAACTTAAATGTACCCGGGACATCCTAGATAGCTAACCCAGCCACCTACCACCACCATACTGTCAGTACTAACAGCACCTATTAAGACCAGTTTAGCTTTTATGTAGTGATTCACTGTAATTAATTTCTGTCCAGACACGTGTGTTAGGTATTCCCTGCAAGTTTACGTGATGATAAATATTGCAGCGATGGGTGCAGACGGGCGCGGCGGGCGCGGTGCGGAGGGGGGCATGGGGGTAGGCGGCCTAATACCAGATAGTATCCTTTCACAGTGATTGGTGCGCCAGACGCTAGACTGGTCAGGGGCGGACTGAAGGATGCACTGGCTAGTTTATTATTATAATTTGTTTACCGGGACCAATCAAATTTTAATATGGTAGATATTCTCTGGTTTTATTGTAAAAGTTGAGGAAAGGTAAGCTTGGATATAATTGCAAAAGTTGATGAACTTTTTAAGTATAGCATGGGATTCCGTTGGTTATGTTATGGAACTCAAATTAACAGAATCTAATGACACGTGTTTCTGAACAAAATATACCAGCAGCCGCAACAGTGTCTTAACATCAATTTATAGACCCTCCCAAATAAGGTGACAACAAACTCTATTAGCAATAATTTCGTTATTGTAGCTGTTAGCGCCCAACTCTTTCTTTACCAGTAAACATCCAATCCGGCCCTGCGCCCGCTACCCGGTGGGGACAGTTCATACAATAAGTTCGCTCCAGCAGACGGGCTATTGAATGCGATACACGGTGGGCTAGATATAGCGCCGCTACAGCCGGTATAACCCTGCCGGTGATAGATAACACGGCACTGATGACGTCACTCAACTGAATCACAATGGAAAGACAATTGGAAAGCGATTTTACAAAAATAACATTGATTAAAGAAGATATTTAGAATTACCAGTATTTGTACTCCCTAGTTGGATTACGAGTACATGTATACTAGTTATTTTGAAGGCCAACGTAAACACATGAAGATGTTAAGAAAACTACGTAGGTATGTAATTTATTTGCAAACTAGCACAATTTGAACCTTCATTAACATTTAGTGAAACTGTCTTTCATCTGCCAGAATTCGCATCAATTCAACAACCAACTCTTCCAAGCTGAGTTCATCGAGTTTGTTAGTAACAACTCTTATGAAGTTGCACAATTATCGTCGCGGCTCCAATTAGGACGCCCTTACGATGAGGTGCGCGTGATGTATGACCGCAACCAGGATCGAACCCGCGACCGCCGCTAATGAGCACGTCATATGTTTTATTTAGTTACTCGTAGTTGACGTGTCTAGTTTGTAGTTTACAGTTATCAGCGTAACACTTGCACCCGTATCTATAAACAAGTCAAAGAGTTTATTTGAGTAAATGCAATTATTTAAGATACTATTTTTATTAAGTAGTTTAATAATTGCTTGAAGATAGAACTGTAAAAAGTTAGAATTCTTAGCTTTGCTTTCTTTGACGGTTCTTACTTCGTATAAAAAAATTGCACAAGTAATTACTCAAGCTTAAGTAATTACTTTAACTTGACTATAGATACGGGTGTTAATTTTTGATGGGAGATAGCTTTTTTCTTCATTTATAAATCATCTTTGGAACTGAACGCTATCAGCACATCTACACCCAGTTTAACCGCGGCTGTGAGTGTCAATATTCTACAGCAATGATGACACTGACGACTTTTGAACGCCGGGCAGTTGTATACGGGAAAGTCGCCAGGAGCGTTGTCGAAGGTTGATTCTCATTTGTAAGGCAGAAGAATATTTTCATACTCTCAGGACATGATCACGCCCTATTCCCAAAGTGACATTCTGCCTTCAAGAGAGTTCGTTCGTGTCTATGGTTTCTTGCAAAGATCCGTCTTCACTAATGTTGTGTAGCTGACACATGAGTGTTCAAAACAGTTTTAATTATACATCTATTGTTATAGAAACGTGACGGATGGTCACAGTAACAGGTCCACATTTAGTAACCTTTACAATGAACAATAACTCACTCTAAACGGTGCTATTCCTGTAACACATTCCATTCATATTGCTAACCCTGTTAAACTTAAACGGAATTGAAACTGGCACGAATGTAATAGAATCCAGGCCAACCTGGCAGTATGGCTGTTGGCTAGATCTAGAGCGGCCACTAATCGTCAGACGCAGGTAGACTAGTTAGTCCGGGACGTGCTGCCCTCTGCGCTATTGTACACTCAGCTTGTACTACAAGTATCAGGACGAACTTATAATTAACATGATCTGAACAACTAAACTAATTTAACTATACTTACACCCTTGAGAGGCTAATGATAGCGCTGTCAACGTTGTTGAGTTCTGGTCAAAACTTATAAGTCTAGAAATGTGAACTCCTCGAATCGATGACGAGTATGAAAGAAGAACACATGCTTCGCCGACAACAAATCAGTTGGGATAAAGGTAGACGGATGATGATGATGATGTGGACTCATCTAAACGATGAAGAAAAAGATGAGCTCTTGTTTCTTAACACGAGCTCATCTTTGTTTATCTGAAAAAATCACCACAGCTTTGCCATATTATATGTACGTCCTATGACAGACTACTGGCAGTGGCAGAAGAAAGGGGATACCCAGCAGTAATGATGATAATCACATCTCACTGAAATGCAGTCATTTAATTGTACAATAAAGGGTATTTCTTATATAATAACAAGAACATATAATACAAGAATTTATTTATTTAAGTTAAATTTTCTCACCCATTTATTATTGCCGCTGACTGTACAAAGTGATTACGTCTGACGTGTGGGGCGGTGCATATAATATGTACGTACATTATATTAAGAAGATTACTTAACTTTACGTATTAGGGAGCGATTACTACATAAATGTGGGTCTTTATTGATTAGGGATTAATTGATGGAGGCTGATATTGAATTAGTCTCTGGCACCAGGTTAGGCACTAACCACACGATAAAGAAGAAGAAGAAGAAGATTGAATTAGTAATCACTGGTTATAGGTAGTTTTAGGATGGTGATAGAAAGTCAAGTGGGGTCGATGGGGAAGTGGTTCTACTAGTACCGTTTAGGTTGTGGTTAGATCTGTGGTCTGAACAGATGAAGATTTTTCTTTAACTTGCATTAATGATGATGATACATTGAGCGAATTATGCTACTTTTCACTGAAACTAGACGACACGTTTGAGACACTTGAGATCTTGTATTAATATTCTTAGGTATACAAATGAGTAATTTTATTATAAGCATAAGACTTTACAGGTAATAACTCTGATGCATGAACAGCTATTTCCTAGCATTTTAATGTTTATTAGTTAATGGTAATCTGTGAACAGCGCTGTGGGCTAAATTATTATTTAAGTTGTTTATTTCGTCATGTTTTTAATATCGCATAATATAGAGCTGTTTGTTGTTCCAACTTAATAAAATAAAACACTAAAACGAATGCCTAAATAAAAGCACTGTTGAACTTGCATAGCTCTGCTTAACGTCTAGTGTTGCAACAGTATTATCTTACTAATACAGGCGTGACTTAGTGTGAATTAAAATGGGCATTAGAAGCGTATGTGTTGCGGTATTTGCAACGGCGGGAATAAGGCCTTTAGCGTTATAATCCTAATACATAACTAATTATCTACGTGGGTAGTAGTAGTAGTCTGATCCATTATCAGCGACTGGTTTCCTGAGCACGGTCCACTTGGCTGTGATCTCAATATTCATGTGTGTACAGTATCTCACTACTATGTATATCTAATCTCTACATTGCATGCAGGACAAGCCGTGCTTGAGGCCGTACAGATTGGATCGAGACAAATTGAGACAAACTAGTTTCCGATACAGGAGTGATCATAGATTGTTTGCAAATGCCACCCTGCCCAGCTAGCTACATATGTCAGCTAACTATGGAACAAACCCTTGTATACCTCCATTTTTGTTTATCGTAGACCTCTCAAGCTCTGGCTAAATAATAACAGCCGCTCGAATCAAGCTTCAGGTTAAGCCGCGCTTGCCTAGGTTTGTCTGTGGATGGGTGACCAACCATTACATACCGAGTTTCCTCCGTGCCTCGGAAAGCACCTTAAGCCGTTGGTCCTGGCTGTCGAATCGAAATACGACATTTAAACCATTATTAATTTTAAAGCAAGTACTAATTTCGCAAGCAGTACATAAAGGGACATAGGATAAAGTGGCATAAAAAATACACAAAAGACACAGCGTCAGCATCACTGTTGCTCCTTAGAAACATTCCGAAAGAAGCTTAGAATACGTTATATATATTTCCACGAACCAACAACTCTTAAACACTGCGCCTTCATGAAAGAAACTGATATTTCTTAGCCACCAGAGGCAGCTAGGCATCACTTTAAAAATTCTACTTTACAAAACTCTTAATTGAATAACCTGCATCACCGCACCATCCTGAGCTATCCCCACATCTTTATGTGCCAACTTCTAAACCAAGTTTTACTATGAAGGATGTCTTGGCGACAGTTTGCGTCAGGGATGGATTCGTAATAAAACCGTCTGTCCCGCCCATCTGAGATACTGTGAGCGTTTTGTTTTACCGCTCATCCTCGTAAACTCAAATAGAACAATGTTTTATGTTCGGGGCGACATTCATAACATCAATATTGGGATGCCTCTCAAATCTAATAGATCGTCCATAAAACTGTTTGCAGCAAATACACAGGTGTTTGTTTTTATTGTTGACAATATATTTTGTGCCAATAGGAAAATCAGAATCAATCAATCTATTCTAATATCGATGTTTGAATTATCACGTACAATTATCTCTTTATATTAAACAAACTGAAAACCAAATATTACAGGAAGGATATATTTTAAAAACATTCATAAATTACCTTTTCATTCTGGGGTTTCAACGTAAATATATTTTAATGGAAGTGAAATTATTCCCAAAGTGCTTCTGTAATTTCGCAATTGAAGTGATCTATCTGAATATTTTTTTATAAATGTGAAAATTAAACACACAAACACACACACACAGTTACAGTTTCTTCTTATTTTTGCACCTATACGAGGTGTGACTTACTAACCCATTTAAAAAGCTTTTCTTCCTGAACAGCGGTATTACTTACGACGCTCCTGACTCTTGTCGGTATTACTCTCCAAGTAAGAGAATAAAACACTGGAGTTGGTCCACAGAAAGTTTTCCAATAAAATGTCGCAAGTAGCTGAGTTACTTGTCAAGAAGAAACGCTTACCGAACCGGACAGACGACCAAGGTATCCTGACCCCGCCCGTAAGAAAACTCTTTACAACTCATTCAACGATCATTTTATTCTGTGGTTTATTATGGGTCTTGGTAAACTAGTTACTCAATTATGACACGATTAAAATTTTACGTTTATTGATTATACAAGGTTTTTCTGAGTTTGGGTGTAACTTATGTTTATTTGCTTTTTGGTTAGTTATATGGCCGGTGGATTCAAGTTGTTACAGTTGTAATATTCTGAAGAAGAAGAGGCTTATAAAAACAAAATGGAGTCGAAACATTTTCAACATTATTATCTTTATGTGGTCTGTGCTGTTACACTCATGACATTTCACTATCGTCATCCATTGAGCAAAAACGACCTCTATGATAACAACAAATAACACCCACATATATAAATGGATCAGTAACCATCTCCTAATCCCGATCAGAGCAAATCGCACGTCGCGGCCGCCTCAGTATTAAGTCAATCTATCAAACCGCGCGTGCCTCGAGCGGTCGCGACCTAATCGCGCGGTCCCTCGTGTGTGGACACGACCTAATCAAACGGAACCACATCTGTTCAGATAACCGAGACAAACCCAGCCCCAACATTCAAGGGTAATGTACAAATATCATTTTCTTAGAAATTCAAGGGTAAGAATTGTTAAGGCGGGAACAGACTTGTTGCAGACCACGCGAGTTGAGTTTCAATGTGTTGAGGCTGCATAGTCTATGCAATAATGGTGACTCTGATTGTACTAATTGCTTACTTTTAGCAGTCTCTCATCCTCCTTTAAAAAATGTTGTGACAAACAATACTACAACGCAGTTCAGATTACCGAAGTAATTTACGCTTAAAGCTTCTTTCACAGAACAATTCATGCGAGTTTCAAATTCTACTTGATAGGACGATGAAATTCATCAAACAAACTTCAGAAGTCAGCCGCGTCATGTGTTACAAATCTGTTCCTACCTTTATTTTACCATTGATATCTTTCCATCTCAAGAATATCGTTTTCGTCGAAATGTTTCGTGGGTTGAGTCCACGGAAGTAAGGTCAGCTCATTTGCTCTGCACAGCGGTCATATACATATGTAGTTAGGTACTTCATCGTACCAGTATGCGGACGATTCGGTACTTAAAAGTAGCGTTTGTGCGAGATTGAGTTCGTGTTTTAGTAGACACGTGTAACAAAGATCACGTAAACATTTTCTGTAAATAATTATACGTCTATTGTCTTTAGTTGCAAGGCTATGGTAACCGATTTTTTGATATAGCCAGTTTTTGAACAATATTCAAGCAGCGGAAGAAATGACGGATTCATTTCTTCAGTATATTGAGGGTGACCTTCTCACCACGGCTATGGCATGTCCTACATTTCTATGATTCTCACAAATATTTTTATAAATAAGAGGAGAGACACATCCGAAGTCTAAAGTCTCAACTAGTTTTGGACTAGTCTCGACTAGTGGCAAACTAGTGCTACCGACCCAGTGTCAAAGAAGCGCTGGGATAAGCAAACACTACTTACAAATCATAAACGAGATTTTTATTCCTTTACCAAAACACACATCTAATAGAAAAGCTGCTTTGCTAAGCTGTTGTTGTGTTGCTTACTCAGTATCATCACATTGCCATCAAGTCGTTACTCCCAGCCCCGCCCCGCCCCGCCACCGTCGACGGTGACGCGACGCTGACAACAATATCGCGCTGATGGCGAAACAACGAAACAATCACTCGTGGCTTTCACTCTGTCACGTTTTAGCTTTTTGGGGAAAACGTAGACATTTCAGAAGGACCAAAACTCAATACAAGGTTTCAACTTATGGGGCTGCTTGTGCCGCGGCACAACCAACCCCTAAGCAACCTTTATTGTTTCAATATTGTTTGTTTCCGCGAGCACTTATGAAAGAAAGAAAATACTTTTTGACATGATACTTTATACTGCATTTATTGTCTTTGACACAAAATAAGGACATACAAGCGAAAAACTCAAAGGGGAACTACATCTCAGGATTTTTTACAAAGGGCTGCTGATGCATTCATCAAGGATGGACTTCAATTGAAAACTGTTGCACGTGAATTAAAAATCTCTCACACAACACTACAATGCTGTCAAAAAATAAAAAGTGGACTGAGGAGCCTGTCCCTTGCTGCAGCTTTCAGCTTCCTCAATCAGCTGATAACAACCCAGGAGATAAAAATACAGCAATTTTCCCACCAGAGCTAATAAGATCACTGCCTAAAGCACCTCCCCAATTAATTGGAAATAATAAAGGACATAAAAGAAAGGCAGCTGTTCTTACGGACACTCCAGAGAAAAATGCTTTGGCTGAAGAACAGGCTAATAAAAAGAAGAAGAAAGAAAGTGAAACTACAAAGAAGGGAAAAGGTAAACAAACAAAAAAACCGACTATGAACCCCAGTTAAGAGAAGAGTTTTGCAAGCTGACGACAGTTCTGATGACGAACAAGAATGGTACTGTATCATATGTTGTGATGCCTATTGTAACTATGCCCCTGGAGAAAAATGGATTGAATGAAGAGAATGTAAGAATTGGGCCCATTTCCAATGTATTGAAGATGAAGAAAGCCTAGTATTTGTATGTCCTAATTGCTATTCTTATCAGTCATTTAGAGAATAACTAGTTTCTTAAAAAGACTCAAGAGACTGAGCAGTAAGATAATAACTCTGTTACTTTAGTTATAGAACTCTGTTACTTTATAATTGAAGAGAAATCTTTATAATTTTTTGTAATATAGTCCTTAGAGACTGATATTTTTAACAATTGATCTCATTCGCATAAAAATAAGTACAAACTATTGATAAAAATATGCTTTTATGTTTGAAATAATTACATAAGTAATGATAATTTGTTATTTTTTTTTTTAAATACTTAGTATTATGAACAAAAAAACTGTTGATTCATAGTAAAAAGTATAACGAATAAATATATTATTATAAATTTCTGTACAATTTTATTTGAAATTAATGTTAATATTTTGTGTATGCTATGGATTATTATTATCTGAAAATAAATGAATTAATAATAATAATATAACTGAAGGAGCGCTTCTTTGGCCGCCTGAGAAAAGTATTTTAATAGTCTTTTATCAGTCGGAAATAAGGTACGTGCCTTCAACGGTTGGGTCATGCCGGTTTTGATGTACTCTTTCGGCATACTCAAATGGACACAAACAGAACTAGACGCCCTGGATAGGAAGGTCCGTACATTGTTGACGGCATATCGAATGCATCACCCACGATCTTCGATTATGAGACTGTATATCCCGCCGGGATGCGGAGGTCGAGACTTTTTAAACGCTAAGACTCTCCAAAATCGCGAGATATGCAGTCTCAGGGAATTTTTTCTAGAAGCCGACGTGGGGATGCATCGAGATGTGGTTGCAGTGGACAAGGGCCTCACCTCGCTCTCCTTGGTTAAAGAGAACTGGCGCAAACCTGTAGTACTTGACTCCAACGACCGCAGGGAGTTATGGCAGAGTAAGGAGCTCAACGGACGCTTTTTCCGGGCCCTGCACGGGCCCGATGTAGACCTATCAGCGTCCGTAGCCTGGCTACGTTCCGGGGACCTCTTCGGAGAAACCGAAGGTTGCGTCTGTGCAATTATGGATGAAGTTATGATGACGAATAACTACCGGAGATTTATTGTGAAGGACAACACGGTTGACATATATCGGGCATGCCGCCGTCCGGGAGAATCAATCCATCACATTATCTCTGGTTGTTGTCGTCTAGCTAACGGAGAGTACTTGCATAGGCACAACCTTGTAGCCAGGATTATCCATCAGCAACTTGCTCTAAAATACAACTTTGTGGAATCGGAAGTGCCGTACTATAGGTATGTGCCCGACCCAGTTCTCGAAAATGGCAATATCTCACTGTAATCCATCATCACTGACAGAACTATTATGGCCAACAAGCCTGATATAGTGGTGGTGGATCGATCAGAACGGCGAGCAATGATTGTTGACATAACGGTTCCGCTTGACGAAAACCTCGTGAAAGCCGAGAAAGATAAGCAAATCAAGTATCTTGACTTAGCTCGCGAGGTTGTCGACATGTGGGATGTGAACACAGCCATCATTGTGCCGATAGTCGTTTCAGCCAATGGTTTAATTGCCAAGAGCCTCGACCAATATCTGAGGAGGCTTTCGTTAGGCAGCTGGATCAAGGGCTTGATTCAGAAAGTGGTGCTCCTGGACACGGCTCGTATTGTTATGTGGTACCTCTCTCTGGAGCCCTGACCGCCGGTAGCTTTTACCCTGTTCCCGATACCGGTGGGCTACTATTTTTTTAATATTTTTAAATGTTTTTTTAAATTTTGAATTTTATATAGGAATATTTAAAAATGTAATCAGGAAGTTAGAAAAATAAATAAAGGAAATAATAATAAAACACTCCCGACTAATTCACCTTTCAAGCAAAAAAAAAACAAAATCAAAATCCGTTCATCCGTTCGGGAGCTACGATGCCACAGACAGACACACACACACACACAGACACGTCAAACTTATACACCCCATCGTTTTTGCGTCGGGGGTTATAAATTGATGTCTTTTTGAGTGATTAATTTAGAATTTAAATTCTAAATTAATTTTCATTCATGTAAAACACCTAGCATTATCAACGGCACAACCGACTTCAGCTACGGCACAACTTGCCCCAAAGTGGGGTTATTAGTGCCTTGCCGCCGCTGTATAAAAAATCACTTCTACTTAAAAAAACTATTAAAAATGTGCAAAATCTGTAGGTAAATTCGTATTATAGACTAAGTTTGGCTTATGATGAACCACTACTTTCAGACATAGTACTTGTTTTATCCGAATCAAATAAGGATTTGTCAAAATCGGCACTTTCATTCCCGCTCTCCCCCATTGTGGTTGTGGTTGACAGAACCCGGCTATCCGAACCTTTTGATATATTGTACATAGGTAAACATACTTATGACCTTCTGCATCTATCTACTATATGTCCTGGGGTTAAGCGATACTTGGGAGTGAACGAACCGTTTTGCCGTAGAAAGATGAGTGGCGACTATTACATGAGCAGTTTTGAACCCATCCAGCAATGTTTCCTGTTTCACTGAGTTCGCGATTCCAAGCTGACTGTTCTTTTATAGACATTCTGTTTTAATGGTTGGAACAGTAGGTTGGCGTGGGCTACTATACAGGATTCATGTGTTACCTTTGTAACTAATGTTGGTATTATGATTTTGAATGCCAGCTATATCACATAAAAGTATATTCTATTCAAGTCCATAGTTTACATCATTGTTCCTTTCGAAATTAGGGAACAATTTGCCGGATCGGAGATCTCACAACTTTTTGCGGTAGAACTGCGTTGCGACTTGCGACTGTTGCGAGACTTGCATTTATGTTATGTTTTTGATGGGATTACTAATTTACACGGACACCATCTAACTAATGAGTTATGAAATTGCTTTCGTTTAAAGACACATCATTTATGCAAATTAAATTCCTTAGTATATTTGTTCAGCTGCTCACCTCGCACATAGCAAACGAAACAAGTGTACGATGTTAACGTAGGGTACGGTAGGGCACACTTATTTCGTTAACACCGCACGGTACGAGAGGCATCGGCGGCGGCGGCGCGCGGCGCACGGTGGGCTGAAAATCGCCCTTCATAGACATAGAGACATGAATTTCCTTGAAAATTCAAGTCTCTATGTCTATGAAGGGCGATTTTTTTGGCTAGAAATGGATTCTGCTGATCATTGCTATACTATAATAATTCGTATTAGGCAATTGCGTGTACAAATGAAGGAGTTATAATTTTTTTAAGAAAAATTTGTATGGCACTGATATGAAAAATGAGGATATCTCTGGAATCGCAAGGTTGGCCATTATATCCTTACACACAGGTATAGTACTATTTATTAGTATTTTTTTGACATTCTTCGTATTGTTGCGCAATTTGTGCTTTTTTTTTTAAATACTCAAAATTAAAAAAAAAACTTTTCATGTTGATGATTCATTTTAATGCTTAAATGCTTTACATATGAGTATGCTAAGTCTAGTTTACAATATTTTATTTACACTACAAGTCAAAACAGTTTAAGAAATCACAAAAGTTCGTTTTACTAAATTGAAATGATATGGTAATTATGAATTACCTTTTGAATGTATTCTGCTTTGGTCAAGTCCTCATCATTACGACTTTATTGAGGTAATCACCTCATATGTCTAAATACTTATGTACCTAATGTATGATTAATTAAAGGGATACACACAAAAAATAATTAGGTTTAGGGCATACGTTAATATTGCAATTAATGCAGGATCACATTAATGAGGGAAATTAGGTAAATGTAATGCCCTCATTAGTAAATAACAATAAATGGTCAAAAATCAGGTTCGTAACTTTAGTTCATTTTGAGCATTTCTACTACTAACATCTGGTAGCACCGTGCGTCTCAGTGATTGTGAATAATGGAAAGCATAATTACAAACTTGGATTAGTTTGTTATTCTGAGGAACCAGGATACTTCTTCCTTCGATCATGAAATATTGTTCAATTCAGTTGTTATTCGACTGGGTTCTAGCTTTTCTGACGAAGACAGTGTTACCCTGAAGGAATTTTTAGGCGTGAATACAGTAATTGGCTTCAGGCAAATATTGACTGGCCAAGCTGCGTCCAAACCGATTTGCTCATTCAAGAACCAATAAGTGAACATATTTGTGCTGAACCTGTACCATCAACGTCAACGATGACATCGACTTCAACGATGACAAAAAGATCTCGAAAGCCGTTTGAAGATCTAGGTAACAAGCAGAAGAAGATACGATCTGACGAACAAAAAGGCGAAGAACCTATTGAATTAACATATTCAGCTACAGCAATTTTTAAACAAGATGGTCGTGAGGATATTGCATCTGTTATTGAATATATGCTCAAAAATCCAGAAGCAGCGGCAAAAATTAAGGAAATGATTAAGAAACCAGTTTCTTCAGAGAAAGCGCTAGGTTTGCTACTTTCATGAAAACTATCGAAATGGCAATACATCACTTTGAGGGAAACGACAATTCGAGAAGGTTCAAAGGATATGTATCCATCTTACTATAAAGTACAAAAGGCTAAGCTGCAGTGTACTCTGCGAATACATTTGTTACTGTAACGGATTCCTCAGCTAAGATTGCACTACAAGCATTACTAGATTTAACAATGAACAAGATTATTATTTTTTTTTTTACATTTTAGGAAAGCTTATAGACTAATAACATTATAATAACAGTAATATATAACTAAATTGCTATTTACAAGCTTCCACAAATAGGTAAATACACAAATTGTTACTGTCTTATAGCATAAGATACTTCCTCAAAGTAAAGTAGGTTCATTTCATAAAATTATTATGAATTTTGAACAAATTTGGAAAATAAGTGATTCAAGTGCTGGCAGGTGCTTTTTGTACGAAAAAATGGTTTTGCTAAGAATTTCCTTACTGTGCTTGCATTAGTGCAGAATAGGTCAATGCGGGTGTCACAAGAAATTTCGTTAAAACTGCGACTGGCTCTCGGAAAGTATGCATTACGTCTATAATTTGTGTTTGCATAAGGCACATGCAGAAGTAGTCGCTGCCGCAGTCCCATCTGATTAGTGCGTATGGTAACTTTTGACACAAGATCAGGACAGTCGATGGAGCCATTTGCGATATTAAACATATAATATACGTCATTAATAAAACGTCTACGGTCAAGTGGTAGAAAATGCTACCTTCTACATCGATGAGAGTAATCTACAGATACTTGCTTTGCCCTGTACTCAAGGTACTTAAGAAATTTTCTCTGGATGCCATCAATATAGGATGCGAGCAATATAGGACTTTTTAGTGACCGGAAACACGCTGAGGTTCTCATTATAAAACCAAGTGCTCTTGACGCCTTACCTACTATACCATCAATATGCTGATCGAAGAGTAGCTTGCTGTCTTGTATAATACCAAGATCCGTAATGCTATTGACTTTGCCTATATTGTTATTGTGGAGCTTGTATGTGGAATCAATTATGGACTTCTGGCGAGTAAAAGTCATATGGAAACATTTTTAAACATTCAAGTCAAGCTTGTTGCGTCTACAGTATTCATAAAATCTATTCAAATCGATTTATAACAGGTTTGTATCAGATATGTTTTGGATAATTTTATGAATTTTCATATCGTCAGCATAAAGTAAAATATAACTACTTTTAAAACAGTGTTTCACGTCAGCAATAAAGAGAGTAAATAAAAGGGACCCCAAGATCGAACCCTGAGGAACTCCAGACGGGACACAACTCCATCCAGTTGTGTACCCCTGAAGGACTACAGGCTGCGTTCGGTTATCAATATAAGAGGAGAACCAACGATACAAATATCCGTGTATTCCGGCTTTTAATAGCTTCTCTAAGAACAGTCTATGGTCAATACGATCAAAGCATTTACTGTAATCCGTATAAATAACATCAACTTGTGCAAGCTGTTCCATACCTTCGGATATGAATTCATAGGACGAGATTAAGTTAGATGTAGTGGAACGCTTCCTAAGAAAGCCGTGTTGTTCATCACCAACGTTTCATTTCAGAGCAGCATACACATCAGTAAATACAATGCGTTCAAGGATTTTGGAGAACAGACATATCTTAGATATTGGTCGGTAATTAGAGATGTCAGACTTATTATCTTTTTTTAACACTGGGGTAACGAATGCCGATTTCCAAATTTTCGGAACTATGCCTTCTGAGAGTGACCGCCTGAATAAAATACACAGTGGTACAACAAGGTTGTCGGCACAATTTACAATAAATACTGGAGGCATATGATCAGGACCGCCAGATTTGGAGAGGTCAAAGGTCTTTAATAGTTTTAAAACTTGAGAATGAGATACACCAATCGAACTGATGCATGATACACTATCCTCAACAGTAATGCCACCGGCAGTAGCGGGCACAGGATCCGGTTCCTCGAAAGTAGAATGGCAATCGGTTGCGAATAAATTGCTGATTTCTTCACCTGTACTCGCGGTACTAATATAATGGTATAATGCATTCCTTTTGGAAAAGTACCTGAGTTTCGTTTGCTCTTCACATATGTCCAAAAAGATTTTGGATTCTCAATGATCGATGATTCGATTTTATTCATGTATGTATTAAAACAAATTTTCTCTAAGTTAGCAGCTCTATTCCGTAAAAGAGAAAAAGAGTGAAAGTCCGATAGTACCGTACGTCTTGAACTTGCGATGGTATTTATATTTCTCTCTCAGTACTTTTACTAGAGCAGAATTATACCAAGGCGGATAAGATGATTGTCTAACTGATTTAATTGGGATATATTTGTCTCTTAGCTCATACAATTTATTATAAAAGCGTTTCACAGCACTATCCAACGAATCAGCAAGGAAAAACTCATTCCAATTTATTTGGTCGAGTTCAGATTTAATAGCCGTGTTGTCACCCCTAGAAAACACATACTTCGTAGTCAATTTATCAGTCAATTTGTGAATCTCAACAAAGTCGGCAGTAATCGTCAATGGATATGATGTAGATCTACAGGTAATGCTAAAGGATCGTGACATTCAGTAACATTGACCGAGTCATTAGAAAAAACCAAGTCTAATAATCTATCATTGTTGTTTCTCTCACCGTTATATTGGGACAGGTTAGAAGAGAGAACTCCATCAAAAAACTCGATTAAGTAATTACACGATACATTTTGCGTGATCAGTTCATTACCGTCATAATTTATCCAGTCTACATTATTACCAAAATTAAAATCACCCATAATAATAAATTTATCTAATGGGTGTGTCAAGATTAAGTGATAAGCATTATTTTAGCTAAAATTATGTTATTGATTATAATATGAATTTCCAAGATTTTCTTTACAAAGATATAAGCCACAAATGTGTAAATTATAACTTATCGCAGGCCTAGGTCTTTTAAAGATAATTTATTTATTGAAAGTCTTCCTAGTACTACTGTCATACAAGGCAAACAATTGATATTAATTTCAAAGTGGGGATTTGACGGTGCATCCAACCAAAGTAGATATAAACAAAAAATGTTGAGCGAGCAAGATGACTCAAGCATCTTTATGACCTCTTTCGTTCCATTAAAGTTGATAGCTGGAGATGATACCATATGGACGAATCCAAAACCCTGCTCATCTACGTAACGTATTCGTCCAGTGCAGTTCAGTTTTTTGAAGGAAAGCAAAGAAGTTGTCATAAATGAAAAAAGTAGAATGGATCACGAAATCAAGGCTCTGGTTCCCTCAAAATGCCAAGGAAATGAAGTAAGTCATCAATTAATGATGACGATGATTGACGGCAAAATTTGTACGTATTTTTCTGAAGCTAAATCAAATGCGACCTGCTACCTGTGTTTGGCTAAGCCTACAGAAATGAATAAGTTAAATACCGTTGCGTCCAAAACCGTTTCTCCTGGTGTTTATGAGTTTGGGTTATCGTCACTGCATGCCCGCATTAATGTGATGGAATGTCTTCTACACATAGCTTATCGTCTCGATTTCAAGAATTGGTATGTGAGAGAAGAAGATCACAAAGAGTTGTTACAGAAGGAAAAAACTTATCCAAGACCAATTTAAAGATGATCTGAATCTTTTGATCGACATCGTTAAACAAGGATCAGGCACAACTAACGATGATAACACAGCAAGGAGGTTTTTTTGAGTTTCCTGATAAAACTGCAGTGATCACTGGACTAGATGAAGACTTGAGCCGCAAGTTTGCTATGATTCTGCAAGCTGTCACATCTGGAGACCTTATATAACCGCGGAAAATACGTTGAACTGTATAATTGGTACTACATGTCGTCGACCGTACACAAATTATTAATGCATGGACGGGACATAATCGCAGAAAATGCTAGTGTGCCACTTGGGAGTCTTTCGGTAGAAGCTTCAGAGGCCCGAAACAAAGATTTAGGAGGTTCATTGAACACCATTCGAGGAAGAAGAGCAGACAAGCATCTAACGAGAATGTCCTCAATATGCTTATAATCTTTTCTGATCCTCTTATTATTTCAATAAGACCAAAACTGGATACCCATAAGAGGCAGAGAGACATACTTTAAGGAAACGTTAGACCTACTTAAACTTCAGGATAAGGAAGCTCCGACATTTATCTACAACTATTTTTTTAATATATCAATAGGTGCTGATTCAGTTAAAATTTAATTCTTTTTAATATTTTGTTCGTTAGTTTAATTTAGTTACTGCTTTTATTGTTGATGATGTTTTTTTTAATACAAATCAAATGTATGTGTACAACTGTGTTTTAATCATACAATCCAATACAATTAAAAGTTCTAGATACCTACTGTGAATAGTAGATATATCCTACATAGGTAATAAAACGAACTTTTGTGATTTCTTACTGTTTTGGCTTGTAGTGTAAATGAAATATTGTAAACTAGACTTAGCATACGCGTATGTAAAGCATTTAAGCATTCAAATGAATTCACAACATGAAAAGTTTTTTTTTTTAATTTTGAGGATTTAAAAAAAGCACACATTGTGCAACAATACGAAGTATGTCAAAAAAATACTAATAAATAGTACTATACCTGTGTGTAAGGATATAATGGCCAACCTTGTGATTCCAGAGAATGCCTCATTTTTCATGTCAGTGCCATACAATTTTTTCTTAAAAAAATTATAACTCCTTCATTTGTACACGCAATTGCCTCATACGAATTATTATAGTATGGTAATGATTAGCAGAATCCATTTTTAGCCAAAAAAAGACCGTTGCAAATTCAAGTCTCTATGTCTATGAAAGGCGATTTTCAGCCCACTGTGCGGCGGGGCGCTCTCGTGCCGCGCCTAGTGAAGCTCGTCGTCACAAGGTAAACGGTAGTTCGTTTTGTCGCGACTACATCATACTACGAATTAATGGATGTGCTTTATGCTATTAGAGTATAATACTATCTCATTGAAGCTTTGCTAACCAGGAAAAGCTCGATTAGCTGGGTCGAATGACAAGAAAGATTTGGAAACTCAATTTATTTGGTAATCGTGAGATTAGGCGGCTTATAATTATTGCCAGGTCTTAAGATTTGTCCGACCGATTTTTTTCCAGTCTCATAAAATGGTATTCACCACAAGATAAGTACATGCATGCATTACTTACTTTAACCGAAAATTAGACAAGAACCAAAACTTAAGCAGTGAAAGGATCTGATTCAACAAAAGTTTTTTTACATTTAGGTCCCTCAGCCCTCGCCCTATAATTTCAGTCACTGTAGAGCTGAAGCCTATACTTTAGTCAATAATAATAATATTCTCCCGCCACAGACGCGAGACGTCGTCGATGGCGAACCGTCTGCGCACCGGAGGCGCTAAGCACACCTGAAATACTTTCACAACTGAACATACGAGCATTCAAACTGACTTCATTTCATAAGAATGAGGAAAAAGTAGGGTTAGGTTTTGGTTGACGGAAGGATTTAAATGGTACGTCTCTCTCGTCATATAAGTTTCAAACAAATCTTTCTTGCGATATCTAAATAGTGCCACATAACATTGTGCAAAGGCTGTAGCTTACTTACACTTGTTCCTGATTTTGATTTCCTTTTCTCGTGTCTCGTAAAATATTATAGAACTAAGTAAACGTGTAGGGGCTGTTTGATTAGCTATAGCAGTTTAGGGGGAAAATATTCATTTTTTTACTCAGAACGGAAATTATAAACAAAACACAATAATGTAAGCGTTCTTGCGACTCGTGTGTCTCACACAGTAGTAGTAACGAAGACATATTTACAGTTACCGTAGGACGTCGCGTCGCGTCGGGAGGCGCTTGTTCTCTAAATTGCACTTTCAGGCCCCAACCGGTTGTTGTCAACTCTCCACTTACTTTGTGTCCCAAACGAGATGTTTTAATGGCTAGTTGCTTTCAAAAAGTTATAATTAGTGCTCACACTTCTGTTTAAATATTAAGATCAAGTGTGAGCTTTTTGTGCTTCGTAAGTCTGTAAGCTTCAGGAGACGAGAGTAGATGGGACTTTGATATTAATCTGAATCACATTCAAGACCTCAGAGAAAGGCGCTGTAGGATAACTGAGACTAAGCGCTCTGTAAGTACCCTTGTGAGCCACATAAACATAGAATTAGAATAAATGCTGATCATAGCTGGCAGTGGATGGGATATTGTGCTGAACAGCCTGCAGTTATACTAAGTTTATGAAAAATAAAAGATGTGTTAAATAAGAAACTTTAGGCGTTACAATGTTAATAAGACTTCATAGTGAAAGAAATGTTTCATAACTTTTCCAGTTGTTTAATTAAGGGCTGGCATTGATTGCGGCGTTTGCTTGAATAATGCATAAAGTGGCGGCTCCCACGAAAATTATGTTATTTATATGTTAAGCAGATAGCTCGGGATGTCTTCTAGAGGCTTTCTAGGGATCATTTGCTAGCGGTAAATTTGATATTACAATTTCCCGCAGAAACAAATTGCGCAGGACATAAGTTAGGTCGAAAATGCTAGGAGCATAATATTTTCGTTCGGCCATAAATTAGAGCAACGGGGAGTTAACGGTTTCTTGAAACTACGTTATATTGCATTCTGTTAAAGATAAATGGTAGAACAAATAATAGTTCTGTGTACGTTGCTGAATGTTCAGTATAACAGGGGCACGTAGCTACATATGTAGTTGCTTTTTGCTAACTTTTGTCTGCAATGCTTTTTATGGATGAATGGACAAGAAGCTCTTTCGTCTTTGATACCATAATAGGCATGGCCACGCAGTCGCATCAAACGACTAAACATTGTTATTTATTCATTTAAAGGTCACGTACAATAGTAGGCGAACCTAATGCCACAAGGCATTCTCTACCAATCAGCCTAATAATAAGCTTTACTCGTGGCCTTGTTTTGCTTTCTGAAAAACGAACTGATCGTGATCTACAGCCAATCACTCTCCTTCCATAAAGTATCATTAGTCACACATTGAGCAAAAAAAGACAACTTCATACGCGTAAGCCTAGCAGTGGTATTACTCGAGTATTGATATTAAATGATGTATGTCAACACGGAGCTACGAGCGCGAGTTTTTTGCGGTTCCGAGCAAACGATGATCGATGTCCCTCTGCGGCCCTTTGTCTCAGCCGAGACTATTGTGTGATTGGTGGGTTTGGATCCTGCTCGTGTGTGATAGGTTGATTCAGCTTCCGTTTTTGTTTTATGGCTCACTGTGTAGTGGTGCTGAATAAATTCTGTTCTTATCCCGGGTCTGTGTAAATCCCGCGGAAGAACGAGCCTTTTAATAAGGAGATGCTTGTTGGGTTTAAAGTAGATGTTAGTGTGTCGGTGAAGTCTGCGTAATGTCTTGCGTTTCACACGACAACTCAGTTTGTTTCACCATCTCTTATCAGGGACAGATAAGAAATGTTCCATGTAGCTCATGTTTAAAATATGTATGACGCATAAAACTGATTCCGATATCTTTATATGTTGAATAAATCATTTTACTTCACGGAATTTCATTCGTGTTGTTGACTTATTTGTTAATTCTCTGGTTTCTGTTGTAAATGTTTTTACCCGCTGTTTGTTGATAAAAAACTAATCGCACATAATTTTCACGTCAAAAGTATTACAAAATATGGAAATGTGAAAAATTGAATCCCTTAAAATATTATGGTAATGAAACAATTATCCCAAGATAACAACGCGTACGCGAGATGAATTTATTTGTAGCTTTTATTTTTATGAGTTCCACAGAACAAAATGCATAATTACCTTATTCATAAATATGTGACATGCTTTTATAACAATGTAAGTAGCATCTACCAAATACATTCGAATAAAAAGTTTCCTTTATCACGAAACCAAAAATTTCCCTAAAACGTGACTTTATACAATAAAATAATTAGCTCGACAGTAAGGTTTTAAATAAAAAAACAATTACCTGCGGTCGGCCGTACGTGTGGCTAGGGCGGGTTGACAAGGGCGGCAGTCGAGCGCCGCGAGCCGCCCGGGCACCACGCGCCGCCCGCCCTGCGCCCCACACGCCAACTCGTAACTTCGGCAAAGTTCGGAACTACACAAAGTTCATAACGTCTGAATGACGGTTTGGGACGTTTGTTTTATTGCTTTGGAGACTCATCATTGGTAAGTCATCAGTTGGATACTTCGCCCGTGTTAGTTTGAAACATTTTAAGTTTGATGTTTGTTTTTTAAACTAGTTCTGAACACAATGGCTGTGGATAACTGTATGAGGATTGATTAATATTAAAAAACGCAATCGACTGGCTCGTGGGTCTACTGCTCAGTGTGAGGTCCTGGGTTCGATTCCCAGGTCAAACAAAATGTAATTGGGTTTTTCCATCAAGAATTTCTCAGTAGCAGCCACGGAATCTTTATTTGTGCCCGGTTGATGGCAATATGCTCGCTCTCTATAACATAGGACTTTAACATAACTGCTGAAATATGGGTTTACGTACTGATACATTTCGGAGATAACAAGGTTTATCATGTAAATAACACAAATTCAGCAAAACTTTTGTTATTATTTTAAGTTTGTTTATACTCTTTTAAATCGATATTTTCCAAGTAATGCGGGGAAATGATAACAATAATGGGAATTTGAATATTGCAACACTTTTGCTGAAAAAGAAAATTGCGCAACATAGGTACACATTATGTTCAATAACTTTCTTTCACGTAAAATCAAACGTTCGTCCTGTAAGTAACATCAGCATGAATGAAAGCCGTTGCAAATATCGACTTCACATTGTTCTTCTCGTACTAAATCACAGACGAGCCCGCGTCCTTCTCAAATAGTCACATTTCCGAGGGGAAAACTGCAATTACGTTTTTGTGTTACATATTTTTTCAGTTACAGCTCTGGATTGGAATTTGTTCCAATAAATTGTGATGGGCTCCCTCCCGTTGCCGGACCCTTCTGTCCTTAACGGGGATCGGAGATGTTGCCCTTTTTCTACCCTTTTGGGTATCATCAATGTTCGTCAATTACATAACGTTATATTAAAATAGTTATAAATATGTAGCTGTTTACTTTGTTGTGACAGTAAAGAAGTAAGTTAAATTTGTATTTGTAAAGAATACAGTCATGTAAACTCGAATAACGTCACACTGTCTAGGACTCTAGGACATTATAACTAGCTTCAAAGAACATACATAAACTTGCACCTTTTTAGAATGAGGTTGGTAGAATTTATAGAACGCCAGCTGCTACGATCCTTTCATACTCGTTCTGCTTCGTCCACGTCGTAGATCGCGCCTTCAAAGAAAGAGAATGTTAATTTGATTTCGTAACCCTATTGTTGTTGTTGTATTTTGTTGTTTTTTTACACTAAATAGGCTTGCGCCTGGCCGCGATTCGGCTGATGTTTGTGGCCTGGTTCATATATCGGTGACCAATAAAATACGATTGCAAGCCATTATTAGCACGTCACGTTTTGCAGCAAATTACCGACTGGAAAATGTTTCCGATCTTGATTGGTGCTCAAATTACCGGACGAACACGGTAGTGCAACACGGTAGTGACATGTACGTTATATTGATATCCAGGTTTATAGTTTGCATATTATTATGCAATCATTTTACATAGTTGTGAATATTTTGGAGACATAATCTTTGTTTGATGTTTCATTGAAACTGAAAATGAGTTATAAGAAGAAGCTATATAAAATTGATGATTAAGTTTTATAAAACAAAATATACTGTCGACATTTGGAACATCCACATTGCGTTTAACTCAAAGCTATTAAGATTATTTTTAGAGTAGTATCCATAACGTGTATTCTATATTTCCGTGTTGTCGTTGGATTAGAACGTGCACCACCATAAAACATAACACGAACCCGTGTTTTATTCACATAAATCACGTACGCCTGACGGACGAATAAAAGACGGAGGACTTCGCAAACTTATATAAGTATTCATTAAGGACTTGATTTCGTATTCCCAAGGGTTATATTTGAGCGGCGGGACCGCACTGATAACGGTGGAGAGCCGAAAGTTAGTCTGTTATTGCGTAACTTTTCCCATTGTAACGTGTCACTAGAGCCTACCCCTCCTCCCGCCCGCTCCCGTCTACTCCCCTTACATCTCAACCTGTCGTCTCGAGTAATTAGCTCGGGTACAGAACGACACAACTCAATGTTGTACTTTTCTCTTAAAGTAATTTAAGAAAAATAACCTTTCGCTCTCGTCATCTTTGTCATCGGTCCTGTACTGGCGCCCGCGGCCGCGTCGAGCCTCTTTTGTGTGTTTTGAACTTACTTTTTGTGACTTTTCCGGCTACAGGTACTTTAAGGGTTTACTGAAAAAGTGCTTCATATTTGTGTTAACCTATTCGGTTATTATCAAACACTGTGTTACAGACACGGATGTAACCGATAGTTTTATTGTTATGATAAGGTTTTGCACTCCCAGATTTGTCATACAACTATGTCACACAGATCTGAAACTTTACTAATTATCTATTATTACTCATAGTGAGTAATGTTTTTTTTTTCCATTCTGCACTTAGGTAAGGTACCTACTACGACATAATTTATACCGACAGTGGAAAAAATAGTATTCATACTATTATACTATATTATACTAGTATTCATTCACCGATTGATCGTTCATATACAAAAGAATCTAGTCGTCGAGTACGCGAAACGCACTTTAAACGAGCGTACAGCGTAGTGCACTTTGGCGTACTCGTATTAAAATACGCGATCAATGCGTCATTAGTCTACGATCAGTTCGGCATCAATTGTTGCACTTGACTGTGAGCAAATACTTAGCAGCGAGAGGTTTTCCATGTTTCGATGATCGAGTCGAAAGGCTCGAGTGGTGGATCTGCAGGATCACTGGCGCTTCATCAATGCTATTTAGGTAGGTATGATATTGGCACTAGTAATTTTCAACGGATGCTCTGAAGTACTCTTTAGTGTATACTTATATATCTTATGTACGCTTTGTGACTTAACTGCATGGTACATTTAATTGTACAGCATACGTATATACAAATAAACAATATTTCGTAATGTACAGCTAATTGAACTAGAATATCCGCTGGAAATAATAATGAGAGGTACCGTTTTTCCTCAATTAAAACTGTCTTTGGGTTGGCTGCTACGCTGTTTGTCGCGGGTTCGCTTCCCGCACGGAACAAATATTTGTATGGCCTACAGTTATTCCATTTGGCTGTTTCAAAGAAAAGCAAAAATATAACAAACGCATGGGATATTATTTCTTCTCCAAATTCAGTTTTCTTCAATTATAAAGACCAAAATCGTTAATCATCAGTTTTATGTATTTCAAATTATAACTGTAAGCTGGATTCAGAAGAAGTTCGCAAAACCTTAACGCGAAAGTCTGTTGTGCACTTGCGAATCCAATCAACGGCTAGTGATACCGCCGACACTAACGTCTTAGTGATTAGAAACACCCTGATCGTAGTGTATTGCATCTTCAATTGCGCATTGTGACAGGAAACGGCCTGGCACGCTCTGGCCGAGTGGCCAGTGAACCCCTCCAGCAATAATTCAGTAATTAGCTGGGCTGTAAAAGTGTGTTGGCTTGTACTGGGCAAGACAGACAGAAGGTCCACTGGGAAGAACAACAGGAAAATTACAAATGTTGCTCGTCACGCTATTCTGCTTGCTTTAACATCAGGTGGTGCTGTGCAAACCCTGACTCATTATTGATCTAAAAACATGGCCGTATTATAATTATTGGCCTGATGACATACGCTTGGGCAAAGCGTAGCCACGATGACCGGTCCTGTGCTTCTTGTATCCAGAGGACTCTCGCGATCTTCATGGTCTAATAAACCAGCTTAATGGCCGACGTCGCAGACAGACAGAAGCCCATCGTTACAAGTACACTGTCTCCCTGGGTGCAAGTTATCATAGGTCATACTTTCTTCGTAAAAATGCCCTACGTTCATCAATTCTGAATAGAAGCGATCCAAAGCGATCATCGCGCGATTCTTGTATTCTTATTATCGCTATAGTATTATTGTTACATTGTCATGAAGTCAGGACACAATCCTTTAGTCTTCTGTCTTTACTTTCTGCGTTTTAGCGAGGGCTGGTGGTTAGTGGTAACTCGTAAACTTGTATCGGTGCTCGAGGGCTAGCTCCGCGCTAATGGATCTGCACTATTATATACGTTTGAGGAGAGAACGGGGCGCGATTTTTTTACCTATTAAAGTTAAACCGTAGGAGGTTTTTTTTTCTGTTTGTGCGAAATCCTAGCTTCAGACATCGTAATCATACAAACACGATCTTTATCAAAGTTTATTTTGATATTTGTCAAAAATACGACCTTTCACGTAAGGAAGTCAAAGCCAACTTTTCTTCCTACCACGAAAAGTAGTCAGATCAGTCAGAGCAAATCTTCAACAGATGGAACCAAGCTAGATGTATTAATTCCTTATTCCGTCATCACCTAGTTTAGTTCACAACTCAATGATCACTTCAATTAAACCCATTGAACCAGTATTACTGAGACATAAACGACTATTGAACTACACAGTCCGCATATCTGTCATGACTCGCGCCTGCTATAACTCGCCCGCGGAAGCTGTTACTGTGTAGAGACTGAAAGCAAGTCCCAGTTGTGCGTTCTTTACGCCGCCGCGGCCGCCACACTCTCGGCGCCGCGGCTTAGTGCTAAATATTTCACTTTACTCTCGATGAATCTCTGAAGGCAAGGATTAATTGAGTTTCTTATTGCTGGGTTAAAAGTGAACTCAACAAAGTACTTTTGAAGGTAGAAAACATTTCATCTAGACATTGATAAAGAAAAGTACTGTATTTTTTTGAGAAAATATTTGCCCTCATAAACCTAAATAAAGTGTGTAAAGTTATCTTCCACACGAGACCCTTAAATATTTAAGGCCTCATAAAAAGACCGCTAGATTCTTGGAGAACATAACCGTTGACATGTTATACGACGGATATCACACAATTGTGTGGAAAAATTGTCAGCGAACGTAATGAGGCGATCATAACGTCGCCAGTGTGCCATGCGATCCTGGTAATTGCGCTCTTCTTTTCAGTCCGTTTGTGCAGGCTGTTTGTCATACTCCCCACCCTCCGAATCCTGGGTCACCCCTGCAGTCCCCACAGACGTGATACTAAATCAGGGAACTAACCTTGCCAGCAGAAGTTAGTTGAATGATGAACACGAACTTGAGCCGTTATATTTTGTCTAATCGTGTGGCGTTGTTGTAAGCTGTTTACATAAAGGGGAAGCATTATCCTTTTTTTCTCAATAACAATTTTATGATACATAATTATAATTTCTTGAGTTAATCTTGTTATCTTGTTCAAGTTTATTAAAGACTAACTTTAATGAATTCTCCACATTTGCCAAAAAATATAAGTATATTTTTTGGCAAATGTGGAGAATTCATTCAAGTTCACTTCAAGGGCACTTTCCAATGCAAAATATCCTATTCCGTTGTTAGCATAAAAATGTTCGGTATGTGATCTTCGAACAGAATAGCCAATAAAGGTTGGGTGACAAGGGGCGGTCCTGTGGCTACAAACGTCATTGGCAGTTGTTGACGGCGCACAATGGGCTGAAAATCGACTTTCATAGACATATAATACTTTTTTCCCAAATGTCCACTTTTATGACTTGAAAATGTTTTGGGATACTAAATCCATGCCTAAAAATATCAACATTATGGAATAGCATTGCAAACAACGCAAAAAAAAATCTTTAAAAGTTACTATGGAGCTGGCATGAAAAAGTCTTATACCTCCGCCATCGTTCAACTGGCCCTAACTCCCTTGCAGGTGATTAAACCTTGAATTATTTAGAATTTTTTGACATACTCCCCGAAGCGGCCACTGGCTCGACCTTTTTTTTTTAAAATGCTTTCAATTTAATATTTTCAAAAAATATTTTTAATCAAATGTTTAACTTAATTTAATCTTAAAATCTACACGGACTACTTAAACGATGCACCCGACCACTACTTTGTATTAACACGCCACGTGATCATAAAAAAATAAGGTCTAAAGACCTAATAATGTAACGATCCTATGGTCATTATTTTATGAGTTTAAGTAATATTGTTATTCATATCTATTCTATGAGTTACTTAATGAGGGTAGTAAGTAAATTAGTTTAATGATTACACTAAATAACGTCGTTGCAATAAATAGGAGACCTCAAAATAAAATCAATTCTTACGCATTGTATTTAAAATATTTTTTGAAAATATTAAATTGAAAGCGATTTTTTAAAAAAAGGTCGAGCCAGTGGCCGCTTCGGGGAGTATGTCAAAAAATTCTAAATAATTCAAGGTTTAATCACCTGCAAGGGAGTTAGGGCCAGTTGAACGATGGCGGAGGTATAAGACTTTTTCATGCCAGCTCCATAGTAATTTTTAAAGATTTTTTTTTTTGCGTTGTTTGCAATGCTATTCCATAATGTTGATATTTTTAGGCATGGATTTAGTCTCCCAAAACATTTTTAAGTCATAAAAGTGGACATTTGGGAAAAAAGTATTATATGTCTATGAAAGTCGATTTTCAGCCCACTGTGCGGCGTCCCCCAGGGGCGAGCTCTGCGACCGCTTGCGATCGCTTCTACATGTGATGACAACAGCCACAATACGCACATGTGCACTATCGCTTATGTCGGTAAATTATATTGCTCCGTGTGCGTGGAAATCTGGGGAAACAATTTGGTTGTAAAATACATAGAACGCTGGGTTTGTGCTTCCTGTTACAAACGGTTTTTGCTTGTTCTATTCTAAAAATCTGTTTTGTTTGTACATACTAGTTTATGATATACATTATGTATACTCGTAAGTACCTATTTAGAAAAGAGTATCTTAGAGAAGAAAAAAAAATGAAATAAAATCTGAGAATCATTATTTGAAACCAGGTCACATAACTTTACTTCCAATCATTTTTATTGTCAAAATGTATTTCCTGAGCAACAAAAAAAATGGGTACAACAACAGCGTTCCTTTCACCCATCAATCAGAGCCGAAGTAAATGTCAAAGGCTTGAAGCCATCAATCGCACGAAATCGCAGGAAACAGCGAACCGTTCTGTATGTTATTATCGGAACAATCAAGTACACACGTGCTCATCGGAGCGAACTCATGGCTACGTCATCAGGGCTGCGCTGTAAAACGATCGAACAGAAAGGTACAGAAGGGCAGGTTCATGACGAGCTTGGGAAATGTCGAAATGAAACGAAAATATCGCTCGAGTTACGAGTGCAGATTTGGGACTGCTCCAATTTACGTGTACAGTAGCACGTATAAGTTTCTTATCACTTTTTGTTGGGGGTTGATTCTCTGTAGCTATACGAGTACATTTGGCAGTCATGATGAGCGCGACACTAAAACGTAGCACCAAGGTCGCAATAAGCCGCACCACGAATAATTCACCATTTACATACAAACTGCCGCCACCCGTCATACGCCGCCGACGCGATACCTTCTCCCGGGACCCTTTACATCGCTCGCTAGCGCTGAATATAAAAACTCCAGCCTGATTAAAAACGCCCGTGAATAAAAAAGTAGATGATATCTCGCTCCTGCAAAGTGAGGGTCTTTACCTGGCGATATCGCTCATTTGCTTTGTCAGCAGGAAAGTGTGTTAGTGGAGAATGTAGAGAGCACGCAGATGCGCCGACAAACTGCCATCAAAGAATATTTAATAAAGAAGCCTCAAATGTATTTTGCGTGTGAGGAGGGAAAGAGCGCTGCATATTTATGACAAAATGATGATGGAAGGCGAATATTTTATCAATTTCGCCAAGTTGTTTGAGATAAAGAAAGTTATCGTTTCAATATTTTCGGCACAAAGTAACTTACAGTTTGGAATAACTTGTTAAACTTTGTGAACTTTGAGGCTTAGCAATTTATAGCTGTAAGAACAGTAACTGTTTTTCGAGTTTTTGTTTGTCTGTAATAGTTGTAATCATAACGAAATTCTATATCTAGAGAAGCTAAAGCACATACATATTATAGGTGCAGTACGCGGTAGGCACGTAGCACTTACGCAGGGAGGTTCCATCCATCAGTTTGGCTTACACGCGTGTCTGCGTAGCCCTTGTTATGTAGTTGCTCCACAAACCTTCACAGTCGTATGCTATTTATGTTTAGCTGTTGGTATGCCAAAGGAACAAAAATATGAACTAAACAAACAAACTCAAATTTTGTTTTTGTAAACAAAAAAGATAAAACAATTAATCGAGTAATTTGCAGAGATACCTACATTTACCCACGGCTATTTGACTTTTAAATAGGTCTCTTGAGGATAAGAGGCACAAGAACAATGTTTAGGAAAGTTGCGCTGATGTCTTGTCACCATTAATATAAAGTTAACTCATGCGTACCTGCGACCCCATCTCAATTCCCCTGTGCTACTCCAACCACACGGTTACCAGATTGAAATTTAAAACAAGTGTGCTTTAAGTCGGTTAGTGTAACTGTTATTAGCAGGGTGAGAACAGTTCGCAGTTCGCATTAAAACTTCCAACTACTACATACTAATGGCTCCGGCGCTTTAAAATGTACCTCTTGCGCTGTAGAACACCCAGTACTTGCAACCACGGAGTGATAAGAAGTAACATTTAGTTTCTTTAGTGTATTCCCGTGTTTTCTGTGAAAAACTTTTTAAACAGACTTTATATATTGCTTAATTATTCGGCTACTAAATGCCCTGATCTCGTGACACAAAAGTGCCTTAAAGAGGTTTTATATTTATTTATTTAAACTTTATGTGCAGTAGCGATGCATAGGTGCACAGTGCTGGACTTAATGTTCCAAGGCATTCGCTTCCAGTCAAACTTTGGGTGTGTTGTCTTTTAATCTTCTGCACGAATGCACTCCTACCACACGTTAAGGTAAGACTAGAGTATTTTACTACTGACTAGAGTATTTCATTCCATAGATTTCCTTTTTCAAATCATGTCCACTCTCGTTTAGTTCACTGTTAATACATTCAAAATAAATATCCTTTCGTACTACTTTTACCAGTTAACTGATTAATCTTGCTGCTATTGAGGATTCTTTTGTGATGCCTTCTAACCCATCAGCACATCGAGAGTCTCTGATGCTACGTGCCGCAATTCTCATTACACTGATTCTGCACACGAAATGAGGTCAAGAATTTGCTCCAGAATTTAATATCAGTTCACAAAGATGTAGTGTGTAGCAGGTAGATAGTGGCCGTTACGGCTTGTGGCTGCCCGTCTTAATTAAAATGCCTAATGAGAGCCGGCGGGAGGGCCTCACAACCCCCTCCTCCCTCCCCGCACCCCGCACCCCGCACCCCTAGCCCGCGACCTCTCACACAATCACCATTGCTACTAGGTTACACCCTTTTACTAACAAATGTTGTTTCGTAAATCAACTCGTTTGGGAACTGTTGAGTTAAATATGTGTGCATCAAATCAAGGATAATATGCCTCCAAGGTAACCAGGGTTTTAATGCATGTCGAATTCTTTTGGGATGAAGTTTGGATGATTGGAGTTTGGCATTTGCCCTCGCCGTTTTATTCACTGCCCTTAGTTGACTGGTAGAGAATGGCAAAGTCCGTCTACGTACCTTATTCGTATTGTGTGCGAGAAGTTGAAATAAATATTGAAATGGAGCTTCTAATGATAAAATTATTGCAAAAGCAATGATCTAGCTCAAATGTAATTTTTGTTTGTAAAACGGTCATCAGAAGACGTTATTTATTACACAGCAGCTAGTCATTAAAGGCATCAGTTGTTTCTCATTCACTGCAAGCTGTAAAAGTCGGCTGTCGGAAATGTGCTAGATAACTAATATTACAGAAACTCTTCCAGCGTATTATGTATATTACTAGAAGTTTAGTACAGATTTATTTATTGAATATTATTTTTAGAATAGTTTACTTCATAAGATAACGCCTGTAATTCCTAAGGGTAATGCACAGGTGTACCTCTCTATGGCGCACAATTCACAAGGCGAGCTAATGTTGTCAACCGGTCACAGACCCAGAATCCAAGCTGCTAAATTCTAGGAGCATGTTGAATTTGATGTTTATCCGAGAAAGATTAGGAATGCGTATATTATTGTAATGTTTTCTATCAGTGTTGTTGTTTCACTGTAAAAGAAAAACCAATTTTCTATCGCGATGATCTTAATTTTCAGTAATGGTTTCTGGTGTCAAACTGTTATGTTCACCTCATTAATTAGATTGGGATTTGAATAGATTAGAATATTCTTTATTATGTACATACATCATACAAGTAAATACAAGTAACATTCGTAAAATATAACATTAACTTGATAACTTTTCGTGTGGCCTTAGTGATAATTTATTATGCAAGTCAATAATATTAGTTGCCGCAAGCACCGCACTTACTGCCGACAGAACTAATGTTTCATTCATTAAAACAAAGTGTAGAATGTATCATTTGCATGTTCAAATAATGATTCTGTTATTTCCAGCTTTTGGTTTCATTTTATTGCAAACGTTATGTTTCATCATAAAATCGTGTAGGTAATGGCTGAAAATAATGTATAAGTGGAGATGTTACAGTAGAAAGTGAACTCCGAGCTAACGTATCGATGAGAAATAATTTAGGACAGCGGATGGGCTACCCTCGCTACAGGCAGCGTTAATGGATCTCCGAAAACAATCTTGCTGATTTAATTGGTCATTACTATCATTAGTTTTACGTATGGATAATGATTTTAATTGTGTCCGCTTGTTGTTCTACAGGAGAACGGGCGTGCGGTCCCAGTGCTGGTAGTAGTCGCGCTCTCGGGGGTCAAAGTATGCGACCCCGACGATCAGGTAAACAGATTTCATTAAACAACATACTGTATATGCCTAACGTATTATTAGAATAATTAGTTAAAGTTACTTTTCGCCCACTCTTCAAGATCCCTTGAAGAGTGGGCGAAAAGTAACTTAATAATTTTAGCTCTCTATAAACATTTAGACCTGTATCGCAGAACTATTCAACAAATCAAATGGCTTTGATTCTATTGTCGACGAAAGATCTGTGCTTGAGTTATATTATACTAAATTATTTAGTTCTTCTCAAAGGTCATGACCCACCCTAAGGCTCCCATGTATTGCAGAGCGTGCGTATGTGTCACGCGCTGCGGCGCATCTCGTACGCGACGTGTGAGGCGACGCGCGCGCTGTTCGCGCTGGTGGCGCGCGAGCCGCGCTCCGAGCCGCCGCACCACTACTGCCACGCCTTCCAGACCGACACGCCCGAGCAGGTCAGTGTAACACGCCCTGTATCATAGAACAACTTAGTGCGAAACATACTGTGTAATGGAACAGCCTGTATGATGGTACAGGTCATGAAGGAGGGGTTTCTATGAAACTCCCTGTGTAATAGAGCAGATCATAGATATACACGCTTTGCATTAGATCCTATTGGTTAAAAGAACCGTTCAGGGTAAGTCAGAAGTTACTACGAATCCATTTCGAACGACAAAGCTTTCTAGACTGTTAATTTAGTGCTCAGGCAAAACAAAACATGTAAGGGTAAGTATGTGAAATTACTCACACAACGTTCTTGTGAAAACTGTAAAGATAGAGGGAAGGAAAAATTGAATGAATTATCCTAAATATGATGCAGCACAAGCTACACTTTTATTTCATAAATGTTCAATATAACAATCTAAAATCTCTAGTTCTAAAACAAAGGAGTAGAGCATTTCCGCTTCGACGCTCCGAGGTTGAGTGTGACATGGCTCGTTCTTGTGATCCTGTTGTGAGAACGAGGGGAGTTCACAAGTAGTAAGTTCATGAATGTATAATTTTGTTTCATGCTGGTTTATGATTGTTGTAACTTCTTCCGTGTGTTCTTCTGTTGTAGTGTTGGTATGGTCCATGGATTTTTATCCTTCTTTTGCCTTAGAGCTAGTGCTTTGGTGAGTTAGTTTATCAACTTTAATGAACGTATCGTCATAAGTTGATTTGATGGATTCATCACAATAAATAACAGTATCAGGTTGGACCATTTCATTAAATATCCAATAATATTAAACACCCAATACTTTTGCCAGCGACGACGGCCAGTTATTTCGCCACCAACATGTCAATCAGACGATTATAATTTGCGCAAAAAGTATCCGCATTAGGTAGCTAATACTTTGAAAGTAGAATTGAAAGTAAGAACGCACGACTTTCAAGTATTTACATACGTATCGCGTCAAGTTCGAGGCCACGCGAGATAAGCTCACCTTCACCGAGCTTCGGCAAAAGCCTTCGCTGAATAATAATACATATAGTGCGGAAAAAAATAACTGATGACAAGCGCCGCGGTGTCGCGTTGCAATATACATGTGGTGATAGCCTACGAAAAAGTCGTGAGTTTGGAATTTTAGTATGATGTGAGTGCGAAAATACTAACAAAACTTAGGTTTGAATGTTACAAAATTGTTTTGATGACAGTTGGTCCCATAAATTCTTAGTTTTTTGAAAAGGCGGTTAGAAATCACAACCGCTTAATGACTTTTCAAGTTTTTTAAACAACATCAAATGGCTCCTTATCAAATGTATGAGCCTCATTAAACTCTCGTCGTCCTCATGCTTAGTATTTCATACTTTGTGATGCGTTTAACACACGTCGTGTTAGACATCAATATTGAGCATTTAGGACACGATGTGTTATTGTAAGACGTATCACCACATTTATGTGCCTGATGTATCAAACATTCACCCAGTTTATTTTATTAGTTAAGCTGAGAACGTTATAAGTTGTGCCCCATTTAAAGACTTAATTATTTTGTTAGTCTTGCCATCAGCATAAATTCACACATAATTATCAAGTCTAGCGGGAAGGCTTAGTTCGGCTGCTTACGCCGTCAGAAAAGTTAGACAATACACTGATGTTGATACAGCACGGTTAGTCTATTTTAGTTATTTTCACAGCGTTATGTCCTACGGTATTCTGCTGTGGGGCAAAGCGGCTGATATCCAAAATATATTTGTTCTTCAGAAACGAGCGGTTCGTGCTATTTACCAGCTGGGTGCCCGAGTTACCCTGAGAGATTTTTTAAAGAGATTGGTATTCTCACGGCGGCTTCACAATTCATCTTGGCCAACATTTTAAACAATAGGCAAAATATACATATGTACAATAAAAACAGTGATATTCTTGTGAATTTATGCTTATTTCTAGTGTTAATGTTGTCATTAACACTAGAAATAAGCATAAATTACGTGCTCCGTTTCACCGGCTCCATAAGGTTCATAATTCATAGGTAGGGCTTGGTATAACCTTTTATAACAAGCTACGGTCTTCTTTTCTAGACTTGCCATGCTGCATTAATGCATTTAAAGCTAAAGTAAAATCTAACCTTTGTCTAAAGGCCTACTATTCCATTAACGACTATTTAAACGATAAGAATGGGAACTATTTAAACGATAAAAGGGCGCTGTGTTGAACTCAAGACAATGTTTATGTTCTTTCTCCAAAATTAGCTTAATGATAATAATATGTTATCTAGCTTCATATTTTATTTTTTATATCTTTTTTTTGTCTGTATGTGTAAATAAATTTTGTTTGTTTTTATTTAATGACCTGATCTACTCATTACAATGTTCTTGATGAGTTGTATTGCAATATGTGGTTAACTAGCGACCTCGACTATTGATTTTAATTAACTTTTTTGCCTCTTAAACCGGCAGCAAGTTCGCCATGCTCCTTTAGATGTCATGGCTTGCGGTAGCGTCGGGGGTCGGGTTATCTCCTTCCCTCAAATATGGCGAAGGGGGTGATGGCTGGTCTTTGCAATATGCTCGTGAATGGATGCTGTTTGTGGTGACTGGTCGTCTTGTTGACCAGGTTTTTGTTACTGTTATTAGTAATTCGTTTTTTATTTTAGTTTCTTTTCGTTTCTTGCTCTATGGTCCTAGTTTATCATTAATTGTGACTTCAAGTTACTGCTATATGTATAACCCAACATTACACGTGTAAGCGGGCACGCCCTTCATGCCTTGTGGCTTTATTTATGCTTGAGTATATATAATATATATGTTAATGTTTTATTTTATTATTGGTGTGTGCTAGCTGACATGTCACAATTATTGAATGAAATTGATTCCTTGTTTATATATTTACACGCTTTGTTTATAGAATCTGGTTCTTCTAACCTAACAGACGGAGTTTGTTCCGCCATTTCTTCTTCCCAGCTAAAACACTAGGAAGTGGCGAAGTGCAGGCGTTGTGGGGGACTGTCTCTTGTAAACTCGACGTTCGAAAAGTGCTGATTATCAGCCTAATTTGAATAAATGACTTTCGATTTTGTATTACTTTTTTTAATTACTAGGGAATGATCACAATACTGTCAGTGCGGAATCAAAGCATATACATACCTTATTATTAGGTATTAGTCAGGTAGCGTCGAGTGATCACCCATATCAGATAGATCTTTATGTCGATGCAACATAATCACCGAGCAACGTGATAGTTCGGTCAAATCAAATCATTTATTCCTTTGAAAATATGGGTAATAGTTACATAGATGTTCTTCTATAATAAGGTTCTCCATTTTTTACCGTCACGTGGACATGCAAATACTAGGTTACAATTATTTTAAAAATAAGTGCCATGTCATTGGAATTATAATAAAAATGATCCTGCTCAAAGTAGTAAAAAATTAACGCGCGGCCAACCAAATCAGGGTGAGTGACTACTTCCCACACCGACACCCAGCGAAGGCATGTGTTTGCTATATCTTAGAATACAACTGTAACAGCAGTAGCATAGTCCTTTACCAAAACTAACTATTTCAACATCACCACCTCCGATATTGCTGCTTTCCGATAACGTTAGTGCCTTTGTGAGGCAGCGTTATCATTTTGCGAACGAGCGAAGGAAGGAAATTGCACTTTAGCTCTTCCTATATAATATAGAGTTTAGTTCAGTCTGTGAGGAGCAGTCATGTGAATATCTAGATTTTCAGATGAAAGGTGCCAAAGTTTTAGGCTGCATTGAGTTTTAGAAAACGTTGATCAACTTTTTGGGACTTCATTTATGAACGTTTGGTGTGTTAAAAAGTAAACAGTGATATTTCTAGATAAGTGATGGAATCAGGCGTTAATCTGCGGAAATCCATGACGGTAAATGTTATGCAAAACATTTAGTGTTATGTCGCGAAAAAAATCCAAACTCATAATAAATCACTAATTATCTGTGGTGACTTTAATATTAATATTTTAGAGAAAAATTCAAATAGAAGTAGATTATTACATCTTTTTAAATCATTTAATTTGTTAAAAGTGTTTCCGGAATCAACCCGAATTACTAAAAATACTGCAACATGTATTGATAATGTTTTTTGTTGTTGCGACTACTTCTATAGATAACCTTTGTTTTCGAGTCATACACACCATTACAAAAATCCAGATGAAATCTAGACAAATAACACCCAGCAATTTGAATAATTTTAATAATAACTTAATTAGTAATTTAGGCATTCCGAGATATTTTATTGAAAATGTAAATAAATTTTATGAGGAATTCTTTTCGGTAGTTTACACAGAGTTTAATAATACAATAAAAATTCAAACTAAATGTATTTGCCCAAAGCTTTTGTTCAGTGACTGGGCAACTAAGGGTATTAGGAAAAGTAGGGAGCGATTGTTTGAGCAGTACGGCCTTAAGCCTTACATCAACTCAGAAACTTTTAATAAATATGTAGCAACATACTCGAATATTTTTAAAAACACTTGCAAGGTAGCTAAAACCTTGAAGTTGCTCAAGAATTTGTAGATTTCTTTACCGGTATCCCACTTAAAACTACCAAAACCTTAAATTCCTCACCCTCGCTTTCTATTGATTTATTAAGAGCGAACGTTTCAGCCTATCCGGTTGAGTTTCAATTTAAGCATATCAACCCCATAGCAGTCATTAAAGCCTTTAAGGAAATCAAAATCATATTAACGGAAGATCTATGGGGAATGTCTATTAAAGTTGGTCAAACTATTATTGAGACTATAGCACCGTACTTAGCCTTGATATTTAATTTGTGTGTGGACCAAGGAGTCTTCCCGGACCTTATGAAATGCAGCAAGGTAATACCACTTTTCAAATCCGGGGACAGTAAAGACACGAATAACTATAGACCCGTATCCGTATTGCCGGTTTTCAGCAAGGTGTTTGAAAAGGTAATGCTTAATCAGATGATTAACCACTTTAATACCAATAAGATCTCACATGAGAAACAGTATGGTTTCACCAAAGGACGTTGTACGACTGACGCCAGTGTCACCTCATTAAAACACATATTCACTGCGTGGGAAGAGGCACAAGATGCCATATGAATCTTTTGTGACCTCTCGAAAGCATTTGATAAACAGACGTGCCACAATTCTTGACGACGTAAATAGCGCCCTACTGCCCATAATTGGTTTACCGCGAATAATTTAGTATTAAATTGGAAAAAAACTAAGTGCATAAGATTTGCCCTACCAAATGTCAAAACTAGTGATTGTGACATAGTATTGAATCAAGAGAAACTAGAATTCGTCGATGAAACTGTTTTCTTAGGGATCTCGCTCGACTCAAGGCTACAATGGGGTCCTCATTATGCTGTTAGGAAAATCCGTCAATTTACTGATGTAGATACCGCGAGGCTAGTCTATTTTAGTTATTTTCATAGTATTATGTCTTACGGTATTTTACTATGGGGACGGGCTGCACACATCGAGTCTATATTTGAATCGCTTGTTTTCAAAACAGCACTTGTCCAAAACTGTGTTTTTACAGCAGGAACAAAAAACAAGATAGCAAAATATTTTTCAGGATGACCCATGATTATTGTCAATTGAGAACAAATAAAATATATATTTTTAATGATTAAGAAAATAAAATAATTAAAAAAATATATTTTTACCCTTTTTTATATTCAAAATTTTGTTCTGTTTGGAAAACAAAAGTGGACATGTGTTGTTTAGTCAGTAAATGTAATACTACTCATTTTTATTTTAAAATAATACAATTTGTAGGTAATTTATGAACCTTTATTTTTATTTTCATTTAAAGAACAATGCCCACCTTCCATACATTTAAAAACCTGATAATGAAAGTATATGTATAGTTATAAGATATAGTAGAAATAATTCTTATAAGTTTACAAAATAATGTCTTATAGTCATTTTGGCGATTTAAACGCCACGAAGTCCAAAAAATATTAATGTTTCTTTTTAGGTTAGGATTTGCCGTTACCAAAAATAGTGAAACAAACGTGCATGAACTAATTAACCTTTTCACCGCCAACGCACACAGAACGCGATGCCTCGCCAGCGCCAAGCTTTAAATGTATAATATGATCTAATGACTTGTCGTGGCGCTGGTGGCACGAAAACTTGGAACTTCTATTGAAGTCCGTGGCAGTGAAAAGGTTAATTACGCTCGAAGTTTTGTCTAAAATAGGAGTATTTACCTAACTATGGTCTAAAACATCCTTTTTACTTTGTTAATTCCTTGAAACTAACTGCCCCTAAGTCAATGCTAAGACTCCATGATTGTCACTATAAAATGACTGTCGATTTGAAAACTCCTTCTCCCCGTTCTCCAGAACACATTATTTATTTCAAAATGGCACAGTACACAACGAGACGCAAGCGCAACAACGACGGACTGCGCCGACCGCCGATGCAAATCACAGAACTGTCAAATGTCAAAAAATCCATTTCATTTGCGCACACTCAATGAAACATTGAATGATTAATTTAATTCAATTATTGTGTTAGTTTTAAATAATTTACTTTATCCCATGACTAATAAAGAAATAGTTACTGATCAAATTAAACGTAAAAGAAGTATAAAACTAAGAAACAAAGTCAAATATGGTCTACCTGTAACATGTCAAATGGAACGTTTTAAAAAAAGAATGATATTGGATGCGTTCAAAATATGTCAATACGATAAGTCATGACGTAGAATTAACTTAAACAAATGTTAAAAAATCTTTTTTTCCTGCGTTTCTTTTAACACTGTGATAAGCGTAATCAATATACAATTCAATAAGCTATAATTATTTTAAGATTTATTTCATTTCTATACATAGTCAGGTCAAAAATAAGCATTCTTCTTTACATGTAAAAGCAAGTTTTTAATCATCTTCATTGTCTACAACATCGGTTTGTGTTGTTGGCCATGCCAATATTTCGGTATAAAAATATTGATGAATATCAGGAATATAGGTAACTCATCAGCTTATTAATATCTTGAATTTTCTTTGAGTTTATGGGGTTAACACCCTCATATGCCTTTTTGTGTGGCAGACGTACTCTTTGGGCATAACGTTACTTAAATGTACTTTTTACAGGGTTGTTTATGAACTTATGTCCTTGAACAAGACCTGGTCTTTTGATTGAATGTCTAAATTCTTTGAAGGCAGTGGGCTGGAAATGTATTTTCTGGGGTCGGCTGACAGCCCTGCCTTTGGTTTCTTTGGATACTGCTGTTTTGGAATAAAATGATGGCCTGGATCTCACTGTCATTTAAAAGCTATACTTCCAATCTGCCTATTGTATTTACTGAATTTGTAATGATTTCGACATACTCCATAGGCACATAAATTCGGTCTTTTTGACAAGTCCCTTTTTATAGTGCCAACAAGGGTTAAATGAATGCCCTCTCACAGGGAAATATTCCATCACATTGTTGAAACGGCCAGTATCAAAAAGTGCAGCACAATATCTAACCATTGTGTGATTTTTATTTTGGCCGGTACAGGCGTCCGAGAACAATCTTAAATATTTTTTTTTCGTCCTGATGGAGTAGTGTATTCCGCTCCTAAGACACGGGCAATCTTAATCTTGTTTTTGGCATATTCCAAGACATGTGATACACCTTTCTTTCGCTTTCTGGAAGTCTCGGAAGAACTTCTCGATGCTTCAACGGGGTTTTCAGCTTCAGGCTCCATGTATTGTATCCAATCTTAACAGAGAAATAAATCACACGACAGGTTAAGAGCGGTAAAAAACGATGAAGTTGACAAGTGTCAACTGTCAATGTCAGTGACTGATGTTTTTTTTCCATAGAGCATAAGTCCCGGACTAAAGATGTTTGGAAATTAAACGCATTTTACGTAGCCCTTAGAAATCTGATAGAATGTATTGGACTAGTGTAGTATTGTTTCAAAGAAAGTTGAACAGTACCGAAAAAAGAGGGTTGCCGTTAATTTTTTTTTTTTTAAATTTTGGACAAGTGCTGTTTTGAAAACAAGCAATTGATTTATTCTGAAGAAAAGAGCCATCAGGGCCATATATTAATCTATATAGGCGCGATTCTCTAAGAGAACTGTTTATGGTAGTTAACATCATGACAGTACCTTGCCAATACATCTATGAAAACATCATGTACGTTAGGAAAAATCTGCATTTATTTAGTAAAAGAGGCGACAGACACCACTATAATACTAGAACCAGGGACCATCTAGTTCAGCCAGGTTTCAGGCTAGCTAAAGTAGACTCATCTTTCATGGGGTACTGTTTAAAATGTTACAATAAAATACCTCCCGGCATTCTACAACTGAATGAAACGAAATTTAAATCTTGTATAAAACGCACACTATGTAGGCAAGCATACTATAAGTTGGGAGATTACATTGATGATAAAAATGCTTGGCTCAATGCTGGTCCTGCTCCACAACCATAGGGGCAAACTTGTTCGTGAACGGGCGCTGTCAGTAGGGACTGATCATCTCGCAGCTGGCATGGATTATTGTATTTTTGAATTGTTGATTTTATCTTTTTACTCTGGACGCTCTTACTCGCACGTCTTTCTACATCGTTCTCACATGTATGTATAATCTCGACATGAATGATGTAACCAAGATTTTGTAAAAACATATTGATTTAAAAGAGTGTCCATGGAGTTTCTTGCCCAATCTTCTCCATAGGATCTACGCTTTCTAATGGGCAACTACAGTACTTTCACAAGTTATTATGCCCTGTGAAAGGGACTGTCAGTTTGACGACCCGAATGGCGCAGCGGTAGTGAGGCTACCTTACGTTTATAGGGTTCCGGGTTCGAATCCCGGTAGGAGCAAGTGTTTTTGTGATGAGCATGGACATTTGTTTCCGAGTCATGGATGTTTATATGTATAATAAGTATGTATTTACAAACAAAAAGTATCTATGTAGTATATCAACTATCTGGTGTCCACGACACAAGCCTCGTTGCTTAGTGTGGCACTAGATGGCGCTGTGTGTAATGTCCAGCGATATTTATATTTATATACTGTAGCTTAGTTTATTTTTTGTGTTTTGACATTCAAAAGTGCCTGTAATGGTCTAATTGAAATAAATGCTTTGAGTTTGAGTTTGATTTTGACTTAGATAGTTGAATGCATGGCATTCTAATTTACGCTTTTCCTGCATGTGCATATTTTTGCGCGCGGGAGAGTGATGCTGCATCTTGCAGCCAAGCCTGGATCGTTTTCGCAGAGTTAACAGTAACTATTTTGCATAACATTTAAGTAATGATATTTATAGGGTTGAGAAAAAGCACAACATTCTTCTTTATTTTAGTTTAAATGCAGTGCATGTTACACGATCGTGTTGAGCTGGAAACGAAATAAAATAAAGCTGAACAGTTTGCAGCTCCGTTGGAACCGCTGAGGGAAACAAATGAACCGTGGAGGGCGGATAAGATACGTGTCGAGTGCCGTCTTTGTTACGTATTAAATATTTTACAATGTTACTATGCTTGTTCTAGATATATTTTTTCACTAAATTATGCTATGGATAGATCTTCGCTTGTTAGCTGATATTTTCAATTTGAAGATAATATTACATTAATCAATAGCAACTGTTAATTAGTCGCTGATTTTATAAGGTTTTTGCGATTTATCCGAAGATTTTTTAAGTGTTTTACGAGATCACATTGGCAAGTTGCGATGTTGCTTTAAGCATGAAACAATTACTACTGGTTGTTAATCCACTGATGTCTCCGCTAGTAATTTACTGACATTGTTCTCCAAGTGATACAACAGAAAATAAAACTGCCAATGGTAATTTATAGTTTTAAAATTATAGAATTCAATTCAGTATTGTCGTTAAAAAGTCCAAAATACAGATGCATTTGGAATCTGAATTAAACATAACTTTGAAACTTTTCTTACACTCTCACAATGTATTGCAGTGTAGAGCCACAAGAAATCGCGGCGTTTGTTCTAAAGCGGCAGTTGAGCTGCTGAGCCAGTGCATGTGCACTTACGAGGCGCGGACCAAGTTGCGGTAAGCAGAGTGTCGCGGCAACTTCGCCTGGAAGTTGCACAGACTAGCGGTTTAAGAACTGCCGCTAAGCCTAGCCGATATATAGAATGCTGTTTGTTTGCGAGTTTCATCTTATAGCGAATTTGTATAGAGTTTTGTGTGGGGTTATGTTGCACTTGGTTTCCTTGAAGTTGCCATCACAAGGGACAGCCTCTGCTGTGTTTATTTCACATAAATCAGTTCAATAGTTTATGTTATGAGTAGGTTATCC
This sequence comes from Standfussiana lucernea, assembly GCA_964057025.1. NCBI lineage: Eukaryota > Metazoa > Arthropoda > Insecta > Lepidoptera > Noctuidae > Standfussiana > Standfussiana lucernea. Next base: position 324,682 of record OZ059793.1, read on the forward strand.
TATTACCGTTCTACACGTACTTACAGTGTGAAATATTGTACATGCACTTACGCATATTAGCCACTTATTTTAATATTACCACGTTAAGTATAAAGTTATCATATCAGGCATCGTCACTTACATGAACTAGTTCACAAATAATTCCGCAAGACCGTCCACTGCAGCTCTGATTCAGATCGGACAAGTTTCCAGTAACAGATAAACGCACTTAGCCGCTACTATCTGATCAATAACGTGCAATTAGGGTTCTTGCTGATCATCTAATAGAAGATATTTATTCGCGTTTACATGGCCGTTTAGCTTTCTACAGGTTTCTTCGATATTTATGATAGATTTCAATTAATATTTCTAGTATCGTTTATGCTGTAAGCTCCAAGAAAGTTTGTCAAAGTTATTATTACCATTCGGATTCACGCGTTCATTCTCATCTTTTAATACGCCTTGCTTGTTTTGTATTCTGTTTTATCACTAACATTAAACGAGTATAAATCTCACAACGTGGCAAAGTTCAGTTAAAATCTTAGTAGGAGAGTGGTCAACTTTTTTTTTTTAAATCTTTTCAATCCCTTATCAGTCTTTTACACTGAATAAAAAACTCTACTAAACTATTGTTTTTGTCTCTTAGAGCCCAATTACCACTAGAACTAATTGGCCATCGACTGGGAGCTCTTATACAAACCCAATTAATGACGAGGAGTGACGGCTGTATTCGTCACGACTTGTACGATAGCGCCGAGTCATTCGTCACACTACATTACACACCAAATTCATATCTGGGTTAAACAGGTTGCTATTGTTTTTTACTGAATTCTTTCTACGGTAAATAGGGCAAGTTCTTTATGTAACTTGGTCAAATAAATTGAGTGAAAAGATAAGATATTACGAGTATGTAGGAATTAAGTTGTGAAGGTCGCCATAGGGCCTAGACAATGTATCATAGCGGCGATGGAAATGATTGATGAATGTAGAATTCACATGCTACAGGAAAGCTGTCATCATCAGACGTCATGTCAATCTTGCTTAAAGTCGTTGAAACGCTTTCAAAGTGACTTCGCCTTGTCTAGCCCGACTGAACTATCAACCTATAGTTAATTCATAATACGAGTATAATGTTGCTTGTGTCAAAAATGTACTCTTGTCGTAACTTCTGTTTGCATAATGTATTCAAAGTATTACCCACAATAAATCCAAATATGGTTGTGAATACTGCCTCTGCAATAAAATGTGACTGCTCTTACCTATTTCAGGAATAAAGTCTTCACGCTAGCATACAAATTCAAAACCTCATCTAGTCCATAACTCCTGGCATACAATAGTATCAGACTATCTTCAGGCCAGCAGTTCATTTGAATATGCTGAGCTGAATATTATATGAGAGTGAACGAAATGGGCGAATGAACAAAATTGAGTGTATCAATTGTTTAATTTCCCTAGCGAGCTGTAAGGAGTGAATGTTTTGCGTGGACACTATATTGTATGAGGGGCAGAGAGATGCAAAAGGTTAATACAAACTTAGAACTGTGTAAGGCATTTGAATTAAAATATTAATTAACAAAAACGTTTGCCTTTTGTTGCAAGTAAAATATGTAAGTAAGAGCCCTTACATTTTAGGTATGAGGTACCAGATGCAAGGCTTTTGTTAAATTACACTCTAATGAAAGAACCTAGTTTTCCTTTTTGGGTTATAGGGATTGTTCTTGTATTATGTAGTTTAACGTTTTTGAAAAGTCAGCATTGTCTCTACTTCCATAAAATCTGTAGCATCGTTTGTCTGAAGTAAACTGAATTGTTTTACTAAAGCTGTCACAATCAATCAAGGAGGTATGCTCCAAAAGATCAATAAACACTCGATATCCTGTCAACGTGTGAGTATTTGGGCTTCAGTCGCATGTGATGCCGGCTTTTAATTTATTGCCGAAAGATTCAAACGTCGGGAATAAGCTCACAACGATAATAAACACGTGAATGGGCCATTAATACTTGACTGGTCTTATTGTATCGCTCGGACAATCTTGTCGAGTTAAAATTTAGTTGTCTTTATTTCTGTAGTCGGATTAACTTCGCCGACATGTTTATTTAGAGAGCAATCGATCCTCACTTCCCCTGACAGATTGTAAATTTTCGGTTCATTGTAATCCTTTAATCGCGAGTCGTGACTGTCATCGATATGATGTGCCGAGGGCTTCAGGGCTGTGAGTGGGCTCTGTGATGGTTAGGTACGATTCATAGTTGTGTTGTGGATTAGTAACAGTTCAGAAACTCCAGCATACACGGTCACTAAAACCGGTATTTTAAACTTTCAACACTGTTTGATTTCACTTATTTCATTACGAATATTTGTGTGAAAGCTCCGTACTGTACTCACTACAATGGGCCTTTTGTGCTTTCATTTCGTTTTGGCAGTGCGCGCGCGCCGCGCATTCCTCCGCGAGCGACCTTGCACGTCGCACTCTGGCGGGGGAGGGGGGCGCGTGTGGGGTGGGGGCTACATTCCTCACAACCGCCTCCCAAATAGTAAACACTGCAGTTTCACGAACGTCCGCTATCGTCAGCTTCATCTAGCTGTCCATTCATACGTCCCTCCGCACACCGACGGCGGGCGGAAAAATGCTCCTGATGAATTACCGACCATTATGCTATAGAACCTTGTCTCAAATAAAACCGCCGCTGATTGCTCGCCAAATGAATAACTATTAACATTGAATGTGAATTGTTCGATCGATGGCGGTTGAGGTCCCATGAAATTATCATTAGGGACTTGTGTTTAGGGTCATCAACCGTTCGTCCGCTCGCAGAAAAGTTCGACGCCTTATAAAATTAAAAAGAAAAAGGAGTATACGACACAGGTGCGCGGGCGCTCGCGTTTCCCATTGTGCCTGCGCCACTTACCGTGAAGGCTTTAGTAAAGCTCAGAACGAGTTTGTAAGCATCTCTCGGAGCTCAGTCGCGTTCCAGCTCTCGAGGAGCTCGCATGTCGCGTCCCTGGACATTAATATTATAACGCGCGTGTCGTTGAGTGACGTCGTCGTGATTGATTGTTTGATCACGGCGTGTCTGTGCCTCTGTGCTGTTACCCGCGTGTAGTGAGGTGTGATTGACCTGTGAATAGTTCCACTTTATTGTTCGTAACAAATCGTGGGAGCTTACCTCCGGTATGCAACTGTATGCTTTTGTATAGTTGTGTGGAGAAATTCTTCTGTTTTGCCCTGTTAAACACTTCTACTGTACTCAACTTTATCTCCAGTTGCGGCATCTAGTTGGTATGTGTTGTTATGTTTATCAAGAGTTGCAATTTTTATATCGTTATAAATAGCTCTTGTCCAGTATTTACGTTTGATGTTTTCGCCGGCAGTATAAAAACTGCCACAATAGAGAGGCGGGTGGTCGTGTATTCGCTTGCGCTGCACTGTCTACCTGATCTTTTAATTACAGCTCCCTTTGTGTCCTGCCAGCGTTTTGTTTAGCGGCTGTTGTGTACTCTCTTTTTGTTCCTTTGCCTGTCTATATTTGTACACTAATCATAATCTCAGGGAAATATTTGTGTACTAATCTGAGCGTCCCTCTGTTTGTCTGCCACATCACTATGGAGCGAAAGGTTTTGATTGCGGTCCAAGAAAAAAGAAACAAAATTATCAATAAGCTGCAAAAATTGTAAATCACATTGCCGTTACCATCTCCAGCCAGCAGATTTGAACTTCCAACCACAGACATTAGCTCTACTTCATTTGTAGCTTTTTCTAATATGAACTTGTAAATTATTAAGGCACCACGCATCAAAAAATTAATTAACCCTTTAAACAAACTGTCTTCCTGTGAAGACTTAAATATAGTCAATAAGCGCAACGTCCACCAGAAACTGTACAGCATGAGGCAACAATACATCAACATTGTCATATTTATATAGTACGTCCGCAACTTTCGGGCACACCACCGGAGCTCGTATATTTTTTGTTTTTACGACACGTCGCACACCGATCCAAGCTCATCCGTCGGTTACTGCTCATCTGTTGTGATGCCCGTCATTGTTTCACTGCCATTGTTCCCGACTTCATTGAATGTCCAGTTATTGTTTGCGGAAGTTCATGCTAAATACCAGGGAATTTAAAGGGCTCCATTGTTTTGGATTCTATTTTGTGGTCATTGGACTTAGTTCCTATGTCGTCGATGTCTCCAATTATCAAATACACTGTAATTTCGTCAATGACTGTTCTTGATACTGACTAAAGTTCCAACATTTCTATCATTAAATCTATCTAAATAATCGAAGAAAGAATCGTCTAGAGGAAACGCTTAATTTGAAGTATGTTCGTGCTTCTGCCGTAATAATAAGTTAGGTCTGTTTATAAAAGTGTTCACATCCTGTTCCACTTCAGTGACAGATTTATACGCGTTCACACCTCCTAGTGGACTCGAGTAATTTTATATATTCTCGTGGATATTAATAATTCTGACGTAATGAATTGCAATCTGGCAAATGATGACGCCCAACATTATAAAGGGAGGAATATTTTAGTTATAAAGGAAGGTACACCTTTCTCGACATATTGTGCAATATCATTCAGAAGCATAAAATAGATAATAACAACAAAATGGAATTTCTTCTTATACTGAAACCCGTTTTATTGAGTTCTAGGTACATGGAAACAAAGTTATAATAATACCTCTTGTAAGATAATCTCGGTTAATTAACCGTTTTATATGGCGTAACTTGATAACGCTCCGAAAAACCGCACAATTCTGGGAACCTTCGGTCCGGTACAGATCGTAAAACATTGGTTTGGTAATATTATTTTTTCATACATTTTTCCCCGTAAATTTTGCCTTGCGTGTACAGTTTTGCAAGATTTGTGAAGATCACGGTCCAAAAGGCAGAAAACCTTTGATTTTGACCCCGTACTACCTACCTACAATCATGAAGCTATTGAATCTCGAAATGCATACTTTAATTATACGGTTAAACCTTCTCTGGTATGATCATTATGTAGAACGAATTTGTTGTATTTAAAATCCTTTTAAAATAAGATTTCGTTCAACCCCCAAAATCTCATGTCTTAGAAAATTCCGTAATCAAAGAACCGAAAACAGAAGACAATAAATTGTTTGTGAAGAATGTAATCCTCGCTAGTTGGTGGGCCGGATCCGGCATTAATTTTATTATAAATTCTGCACTACCGAGCTACCGATTGAAGTATAGCCTATCGGGAGCCGATCACACCGCACAGCATCACCTAACCCGGGAATTAGTTACTGTTATTGCATTATCATTTATTACGCTATCTTTGTATTATAAAATCTATATACATATATGTATCTGCTTGCATTTCACAACTTCATTCTTTTTCCTAAAATGTTCGTCTCCATTCTTACTAGATTTTATAAAAGTTTTTTAATCGCATTTCCAATATTCCTATCACAAAATCCTAAGCATTTTATTGCCAGGTACTCCAACTATAAAGCAATATACACCAGGGTATTAAGTTACTAGAAATTGGGGCAAAAACAATTCGACCAGCGTATTATTCCAACTCAAAAGGACTTGACCTGAAAAAAGATACCAGTATATATTACAAATATTTTATTCTCTTTACCTGTCGGTAGGTTAACATAAACTATGTATATAGAAAGCCTCGATTTTTCTATTAGATATTTGATCCTAGTCGTGGAGTTCTGTTGGATTTTTCATACATTTCTAATTCTATTTTAGAGCCTATTCATAAAACCGTTGTGTTCGAACTCGTACATGAATACTTAATATTGAATTGAAAACTGAGCCGCAGTCGTTTAGACGGAAATTGAATGTGGTAACGATAGCAATGAAGTCGGTTTATTTGAGTTGTAGTGAACGACTATTTTTGCCTAAAGAATGTTGATTACAGAACTGTGTACAGATTTAGTTCTGAATTTGTATGAAAGGTAATTTATTCACAGAATCAATTAGTTACTCAGCCTGAAAGGACACGAGAGTGCTCAATAATCTGTAACTTTGAAAATATTTTGGTCAAAATATTAAGGGATTTTGATTTATAATTTACAAACGAAATTAAATTTAATGTTATTAATTGAATAAATCATAATGGCGGCAGCATTGTAAGCTAATGTAATGGTAAAGTTAATAGACCAGAATAACACAGTAAAAGCTTTTCTCTATGGCGGGATGTATTCATTAATGAATCAACTTCCTTTCAGTCAGTGGGGCTTATTGATATTAACAATGATAATGAGATCACTATGATTTCCTCTGTACAATCTTGTTTCCTCATCGGATATAATAATGTTACACAATATCTGTTGCTTTGAGCAAATAACATTGTAGCAAGCCTTCTACAACTCGGTTAAGGTGCTATTACAGTGTTAGTGAATATTGAAGCTGATGTGGTGCTACACACAAACAAATAGTTAGTCACTCAAGTAAACGGCTTATATATTAACAAAAGTGAAAAGTATGCAGCTAGATTCAACTCGACATAGTATCTAATTTTATGCGTGTGCTTCGTAGTAAGGTGGCAGCGATAGTCTAAATGTATCTAACGTCTGCTCAAGAATGATCAAATATCTTACGATCAAAAATTCATGAACATTACCAAATATGAAAACGTGCACGGCAAACTTAACACCCATTTCTTACATTTTCATGGTCAAATTAAATAAACGATCAAAACTCTGTAGAAACAACGGACATCTTAACCGAAACAGGAAAAAAATTACTACACATGACGTCTATGAAGTTTTGCTACCAAATTGAATTGAAAATGTTTTTGTTGATTTTACATCTCAAATATAACTAGAATAAGAAGGATCCTCGGCAAGTCTTATGTTCGTAGAATACTCAAGATAGTTAGTTGGTCGTATGTTGGTGAAGATCAAACACCACGTGGTGTTGTGTAAATAAACAGGTATCAGTGGGGTGAGCAGTGATGGTGGGCAGTGCGTGCGCCGGATGTGAACGTGCGTGCGTGCGGTGCACAGCGATGCCAGGAGGGGTCCACATTATCTGGAAGATAGTGATATAAGTAAAGCTGTATTTGTTCTGCGCTTTTAGTGTTGATAGCCTTTATATTTAAATATCTCGATGGAATGATTAATGGAGAAGTTGAGGCTGCATTTTGCCAACTTTACTCACTGCTAGTTAAAGAAATCAGAAGAAAATATTATAAATTATATAATTCTTCTGTACACGTATATGTCACTGAACTTCTCCTAAACGCTGGACCAATTGTGATGAAATTTTGCCACTCAAAAAAAAATTCATCATCCATCCATCAAACCATCAAGGGACCGCTTACTAAATATGTAAAAAACGTGATTGAACCTGTCGCCGTCTAAGGCGCGCGAAATTCAACCGAACTTCGGCTTCTCCACATGTTTCAACAGAATGTTCGGCCGAACTTGACATTCGGCAAAATTCGAATTCGGTCCATTACGAGTATGTGTACTGGCGAAACAATCCACTAACAATATGTTGTAATCTTCATTTAACTTTCTCTCTCTATAAAATCTTGATCTCTATAATGCAACGTGGTCTTCTAGTGCGAATGCAGTCAATGTATCTGTGAACCCTCGGAGTGGCTGCTACCGTGAACACTCTACACATGAAGGTACATAATAACCTGTAGGATTCAACACATTAATAAGCACCATACCTTACGCAAGCATAATTCGGATAACAAATAACGGCAGCTATAAAAGCATAATGACCGGATTTAAACCGGAACCATGCCGAAGCCCACATTTCACTAGAGTCTTTAAAACCGTACAAGATCGTAAAACAGTCAATAAGCCCATGTACTGGTGACGTCATTTATTCGTTTTATTAAGTTTAATAGCGCTTCACGACTTTAAGTGCTGGCCTGGATGTGCGTCGAATTATATCGCGGGAGGACTACTGAAGGAGTGGAATTAAACACATGGAGACGATGTTCATGTCATCGTCATTTGTAGAACCATGTTCAATATGATGATGGTCATCATCATTATACTTTAGTGGATATTATGTCTCTGAAAAATATATTCATACTTGACTTTCAACCTTTTGACCATAAATTTGGTCAACAAAAGTAGTTTAAAATATATGTATACGAGTATACACTTAGTGAAGTAGCTACTTCGCTTGTAAATTTTTTAGTGATTTCGTTTTTATTTAATGTCACACATTCTACTTTCACCACCTTCTCTTTATAGTTAACGCTCATAAAAGCAGGCGCTAACATAACACATATCATACATATCACACATTCAGTTTTATTTGAGATATAAAATGTTAGTCCTAATAACTTGTCCCTACAATGTCAAACGAAACTAAAATTGTAAAACTACCGGATTAGCAAGGAAGAATGTTAATTGTTAAAAGTTTGATGGGGGAACTGCACTTAATAAGAAAAGCACTTAAAATTAAAGAAGCTTTTAATTAATTAATGTCAGTAATTAGTTCTGGTCACAGACGTCACCGCCTCCCGGAGTCGTGACATAAAGATAAAAGTGATATCTTCAGCAATTTCCAAGCGGAAGAGATCAATAAAGTTGGTCACAGCAGCATACGCCGCAGATCAAAGTGTTTCCGTCGACGGGTAAAAATAACGTTTACTGCCAAACAACAGTAAACACACGCGATACTACATATGTCAATACTAGCAGTGAGTTACCGCACGTCCGGAGTTCTGAGTTGTCAATGTTACAACGCATGAAAATTATGGGAATTTTGATTGCATCGAAATCATTTAGTATCGAGACGCTTTCGATGGATAAGTAAACAAGTGGTAAACCGTCAAAAGTTTTCTGATGCACTTGAAATACGTTGCCAAAAAGAAGGCGATATTATGTCTGATTAGGTACAATAAGATTGTCCAAAAATCTCGTATGTTTAGAAACTGGAAAAAAAAAACATTCTTAAACAAAGAATCAAAAGTAAAGAAATAAATTTGGAAGTAACGAAGCACTAAAAACCATCTTGGACTTTACTTGAAGTATCCACCACCTAAGTTTTAATAGAAGATTTCAATGAGTTCAAGCGAACGATTGGAAAACACCGGAGTAATAGCGAGTTTTACAGCATACTTCTCAGCTTTTATTAACGTTCAAACGTTTGAAGAGAGATCTTCAAGCTACTGAATATTAAAAGAAGCTTTCAGTTTGAACGATTTATTTAATTTAGCTACTCCTGCTTTTAAACCTAACACTATCTGTAAGAGTATAAAGGTGCAGCGAAATAAAAATACAAAAGACTACGACAGCAAAGTAATAAATCACCTTTGTGATTTTGATGGGTTTTGATTTGATGTCTTGTGTCCATTTAGCTAGAGTAAGGGCGCTATGCTCATGAGTACATGAGCATAGCGCCTAGGCCATAGGGTTGTTAAAACAGTAGTTTTAACAACCCTATCGCTGAGCTGACGGGGAGTCCTTTATAGTATTGCCATGATTGGCTTGCAAATAAGTACGCTGATAGAACAAGAGTTGAACCTCATCTGGCAGCATCCTTTTCTGACGCACAGAACCGTCATTTGCTAGAGCGAGAAACAGTCCATGCCTGCGAACCCATTCCCTCTCTTTAACCCTAATGCATTTTCTTATATTCCGAACCATGTAAACTTGTGACGTGAACTACGGAAAGGTCTCTAAAAAATTGGTGTCATAATCTGAAATCCTTTAACGGGAGAATGTGCAGCGTTTTTGCTGCGGTCCCACGTGGAGGGCGCGGGTGGCCGCGCTCAGTCACGCGCGGGCGCCCATGCGCCCGTGCCCTCCATAATATATTACATTACGTCTCTGGGACCCGGTCGTGTTCCACGAAGTCGAAGGTACCGATATGTCCTCGATTCGAATTCTCTTGTGGGTTTTGACTTTTGAATTAATGCAGATTTTACGAAGCCGTGGTGCATGGAGCTTTGGAGCTGTAAGAGGAATAAATTGGTATCCTTGAAGGAAGAAGTAGTATTTTCATGGAATTAAATAAGAATACATTTCATTGTAATTCGTTACCTGCTTAAAGTCCATACCTATAGCAAGATTTGATTGAGTTACAAAAATCTTTCTCTTTACATTCCACCATGGCGGATGCAGCTGTAACATTAATATTTCAATGATTAGATCACTGTTCGTAAGGATCCAAAATATGTGACATCATCTTAACTATAAAACCTGTTTAATAACAGAGCCCCATAATCTAGAAGCGACAACAAAAACCAAATATTGTGCAATATCCATAATTTTTGTGAAGCTTTAGCATACAAGCTCCTAACCATCTCTAAAAGTATAATTACCTGTTCCTAATCGTTCAAATACTCGTAACCGCTGGTGAAACGCGTAACGTCTGGTACTTCGTAGGCTCGTAGCGTATAACTCAGTTTGCGTGCGGAGAGATTTACTGCCCGTTACTTCCCGTGTTCAAACAGCGCGGGGTCAGATGCGTACCGACTTAGCCCCAACTTCGAATGTTTTCATTGATGCTAGCTTGTAAAGTTTGGTAAATGAATATAGAACATAAAACATAAAGATTTAGTTAATTGCTTTATTCCTTTATTCACCGTCATACTCATCTCTGCTTGTCTGAATTGTATGCAATAACCTCATAATGTTAACTTTTTCTCTCGCTTTGTGCAATGACATATTATAACATCACGCCTACAAACTCCGAAGTGTTGGACAGAGATGTATCCCATATTTCGCATGTTTTGTATAAGAAACATTTAAAAGGAGGCTTTTAGACTTTAACGACGTGACATATTTTGCAGCATAATTAAAATTCTGCACTAACTAATCAATAACAAAATATAGTGTAGCTTTGAATAGTTGGTGTATAGTTTACACTAGTCGGTGCATCGTTCACGCAAAGCATACACTCACCCGCAAACATTTAACACATGCCTCGCAACGGAAATAAATTGTGTTTAGTAGATATTTATAATGCAAGACTAGATGAGCTGGCCTATAATAATTATACAGTGAATCTTGCTTTAAGAACACTTTTACGTTTATGTTCCATGAACTGAGATTTGCCCACTTCGTCATCATTCCTGTCTTATTCAAATTATTTTGGGGTCGGCACAGCAAGTCTATTTTTTTCAATACTCTTTCATTAGTATTCTAGTCATCTCAGTAATTACTCTCGTTTTAGCTTTTATAATCTTAAAGTTTACTTATCTATTATCATTGTGTAATTTGTGAGATTTTTGTGGTTGTTAGCTGGGACTGTAATAAAGGACGGTTGGTGACAGTTGGTACAATTTTCATTTAACGTAGTGTGTCCATGTCCATCCCGATTGTCTGAACAACCGCACTCGTGAAGCTCAGTTTGAAGTCTGACCTCTCACCCTTCACGTGCACTCCATAGTATACCAGCTATTGAACTACAATCAAGTAGATTAGTGCAGAAGTTTCAACAGTGTTTCTTTATTCATGTTTTGGATCCAGAGAACGTTTGGTTTTCGATGTTTGCAGTGATCAATATGTGGATAGCATGCTTGTTACTTGAGTCAGTCTTTTTCTTCAGACACATTCATCTTCTTTTATTCTTAGCGTGCCAAAGACAATCTAAATTGATTCAGCATAGATTTTGGCTCCGAGATTGAATCCTCATTAGCATTCATCAGCTTTTCCAAAGCACAGACAAAAGGACACGGATATTAAGCCCCAGCCAATTTTTTTGTGGAACTGGACTACACCACATACCTATTTGATCTTAGCCTACAACAGGTTTTCCCAGTAATAGGAAGGTAGGAGAAATCGAAATCCTTTGCCCTATCTACGATATCTGAGTGGGTTTTCTGCCCTTGTACACTGTGTGCTGTGTGCACGTGTTCTGGACAGGAAACAGACGCGTCCTGCGGGAGCACTTCCCCAGATACCGCCGGGCGGCTGGCGCTAGCAGCGGCTCAGGGGTGAGGCGCCTGTTAAATTAATATATTGGGTTTGAACCAGACTGGGTTGGCTGGTTTACTTTGGTAATTTTAGGCAATTACTTGATAAATAATTCGTTTTGCAAACCACTGCGCGTTGTTAGATTATCATCCGACTGACCTAGAAGGAGGGGAATATTTTTAAAGCGCATGTATGTATGTTTGTATTTCCGTTACATTGTGACCTCGTAACTCCTGAACAGGTGAACCGATTTGGATAAATTATACGGTGTTAGTTATTCGTCTTGGTCGGCGAGTGTCACTGACTACATAAAAAATAAAAAACAAAGACAAATTGTGAATTTTGGTTGCGACATTGTGTAGCTCGATTTTTTTTTCATCTAATCCCGTCGTGTGAAAATGAAGAGTTTTAAAAAGTGGTTTACAAAATTATGTGACTTAAAAGTAATTCGATTCGACAAATCCTATAAAAAGTGAAAAAAATCGTGGAAGTCTGCGAAATCTTTCACATTACTCTACTAAAAAAACTTTGCGGTTAGGTATTTATTTAGGTATTGTCTAGAGAAAGTGAAAAAATCCTTGATTAATCCATCAATATCCAAAAAGTTTCGTCTAGTATCAATTTCAAACTCAAACTCAAAGCATTTATTTCAATTAAATGCAATACTGGGATAGTCAGACATTTTGGTTGGTATTGCGTAACATGAGCTCAGCAGTATCGTGTCTGGAACTCGTCTGTTCAATGTCGGTGCTATTCAAACCTAAATTGAGGCAGTTGTCCTAGATTTTCTTTTTTCATTTCGATTGACCACACTTTGCATATCGTGTCTGCGACTCATCAATTCTCTTGAATTTAGTTCTGTGTCGGCATTGACTAGCCTTTTTCATTTTACTGAACGTTTTTTGAAAGATATTTTTAAAGCTTTTATACCTACATACGTAGAATTCACCGAAAATCAAACGATTTTCCTCTGTGGGTAGAATTAATGTAAAACATTGTGACTACGAGTAAAGTCAAAAAATGATAGACATGAATTTTTCAGAGCGTTCCATTTCCATGTATTGTGTTATTTTCAGAAAAGCGCGCAGTTCGCGACGTGTTATTGTTTTGTAGCAAAACAAAACAAAACGTTTTTCAGAATTTGTGTAATGTTTTTTGTGAAGTTTTCAGCTTGAAAACCCATATATTTTGTGAAATTATATTCGAAACTAATGTGTTAACATATTCATGGTGACTTGCGTAACGTCTAACCCGATTGCGTCGAATGCCGTACGAAACAAATGTTTGTATGAGCCACTGGTACTTGTTCCGGGTTTGGTGTTTGTGCAGCAGAGATTTATGTCTGTAGTGCGCTCATAGTCCAGGAATATGTAAAATTTAGATAAAAATGCAGCGCACATTATAATTCACTGAGCTTTTTAAGTAGTTTTTAGACTGATTACTAATAATTAAATGTAACATTTTCTGTCATCCCTATCGAATCTGGCCTCTAGCAGAAAGGGTCACGGTTGCCATAGAAATGCCATAAAGCCAGCAGAACCCTCCTAATGTTATGAGATGTAGCCCTCGCACAAATTGACCGAACCGGCGAACTCTCAGACATCAAGTGAACGCAACGTTCATCAAGTAGAGAGCAGGCCGCACTTTTATTGTGATTATTTCTTGGTTCTTCCTTTGTGGAACTAACTAAGGGTTTGATCACGTTTACTCTTTGATTAAGTACAAGTGCTTTTACCAGTACCACGGGGGAAAGTTGCGTTAGTAATGCTACCACTGTGATTTAGTTTAATCAAAATTATCATTCATCTCAGTAGTGCAAAAAAATATCTGCTGCAAAAATGCGTTGATGAGTCTGATGCCTAGTCTGTAATCATGTTTTAGATTTTTTTAAAGCTTAATTATATCTCACATGAGAGTCAACTGGTTCGGCATGAAAAAGGACGTCATGAAAAAAGTGCAAACATTACTTTTTATGTAGGTACTAAGTAAAGTTCCGACAATTATTTCTTTTATTGCTAAATTACGTCTCAAACGTACAATATTGCGTTTATAAATGTATGTGACGCGTAATTATAAGCAGTCAGTCAAATATTTCGTTCTCAAACCACAGAAAAAACGGAGCCATGCCACTAGATTCCGCGCAATAGTTGTGTCGAGTCGCGTCCTACCGAATAGTGCCGATTCACAGCGAGTCGGGTTTCCCCCAGCCTTTGTAAACAAATACCGATACACGCGAGAATCTACGCTTTCAGTATGTGGTGCCACTGATAGCGACCAAAGAAATATGAAAGGGTAGAAAACGGAACTGAACATTGCCGTCGCGGGTAATCATAGATTTGTACAAGCAAAGGGAGGCAATGAATGAGCGAAGTCGGGCTGTGGATGATGATAATGAAGTAACATTGTTCCACTCAACCTGATGGCAGAATCCGACTTGGATCTGAACATGTATTATAATAAATCCACTGAAATTAATTTTATAATCTTAGGAGTCGCTCTTTCCTGGGAGGACTTAGCAGACTGGCAGTTTTTGAACAGCCAGAGAAGTGCCAAAATGAAGTGATCGGAAAAACAAATGAGTAGAGAATGTATTGTCATAATAATGGGTAAAAGCAATGTGATCATCACACATATTGCGTCTGTTATCGCTAGTTGAGGCACCCCACGTGTCGCTCGCTATCAATTCGCACGCATTCGGAGGCGCTCGATTGAATTACTGTAGTGTTTTGCGGCTCGAATAAAATGTAAATGAAACGATCGCAATCCTGTTACGGACGGATCGATGCGGAGTGCGGACGACGACTTGCGTTGCGGGTCGCGTAGGTACACACAGACAGACAGACACATCAGTATTTGATGACTTATGTATGCGTAGCATCTTGTAGACCGTTTAGAGCTTCTTTTGAAGCTGGAAAAACCACTATGTTTTGTCGGAGACTGGATGCAATTTGAGCAACGTTTGAAGTGTGAATCATTTAAATTAGACTACATACACCACAAAATGTTGTTTCCTATGAGTTTGTATAATTTAGAACTTGTAACCTATGGTAATTGTGGGATTTATGGAGATTTGTATCTAATTGTTCACTTTGCCCATATGAGTAAAAAAATGAGCTGTCCCATTTACCTTATCACTGTATCGTTATAACTTGCTTAGGTTGCAAGCAGCCATATCGCCTGTGGTTTTCTCCACGTGGATCTATTTCAAACTATCTTATTTATTTTCTTCCATCTGTATAATTGATTAGTAGGCCTATGAAATTGGTATATCGCTATCTTGAATTCTAATAAAACAGTTGGAGCCATACAAACTTTGTATTTCGCAGCCGGCGTCATCTCAACCACCGTAGAATGCTTGATGGCAACTAAACTCGTTTGTTTCACATCCATACATTAATTAAGACAACACATTAATATTCTAACGACTTAACGAATATCAACCTTCTTTAATAACTTCAGTTAATATTGGCCGAATGATGTTGATGACTGCTCAAACTGTTGATCGGTCAACGCTATGTTAGTAACATTTTATAGCATTTTGGTTATTATGAGTTTTACTAATGAACTGACATTTATAGGTTCCTAATTTAAACTGCCCAATATGGTCTGCCAGTACAAAGTATAATTGTGCATTGGCTTTATTTATGACGGCAAGAGCAAGAATGATATTTGTACTTTTGGAATCGTATCGAAGAACAATTCGTCCATAAATTTGTGAATACTATTCCCACACAATAATGCGTTCACAGAAAGATTGGTTACCAAGATTTAATATGTCATTTAGTTTATAAACGATTTCCTCTGTCTTAAAAGTCTCCAAATACGTAAATTAAACCCTTTTTGACTTCTCAACTCTTTGGACATTACAAAAGTACGTTACAGTTTCATGTCCAACTATATAAAAAGGTACTAAATTACCATAAAAGTAAAGAGATTACAACAAATCGTTCTATCACACTACTTAACACATACCACCAGCGTTTAGCGGTCCCCGTTACGTCGCTTAACTAATTAGTTCGTATCTCCTATATGCTAATGAAGCCCTGGTACCTGCGCAGTCCGCTGTCTGACGCGTGACGTTAAGTATACTTATTAAGACGATTATTGCCACTGAAAGTATTTTTAAGAGCTTGATTGGCGGTCATTATGTAAATGTTTGTTAGTAAAATAATAACAGTTTATAAAACAGTGGCGTAACAAGGATAATAATAATTAAAATATTAGTGTGAGTATAAAAAACAACCCGTAGTTTATGGAGTTTTAAGTAACACTCACACGAGTTTGTTTTCTTATAAAAATCTTCAGATCTATAAAACAGTAGATAAAGTGTCCAGATTGAAGAAGAATAAATAGTAAAAGCTAGTAAAAAGAAAAGTCCCGCATTTCTTACCCGTCTAATAGAAAAACTCGGAAGACTTTCAAAGGCAACTGGAGCAGGGTCACAAACTTAATGCCGTGTATCCCGACAAAGCCGCAACATTTGACAACAGATATTATGATAAACCCTTCAGCAGTTGTTGGCCACATATTCTAACTTTCTTTGCAAAGAAACGTTTCATCCCGAACGCTTCACACGTGTCATAGTTTAGGAGTTTAGCTACAGTTTCAAACTGTGGGAAACTATTTACCATATCAAGTTAGTTGCTCGTTATCAATTAGCTGCTGACCGTAAGTGAGGTCTTGTGGGCGAATGGCACGGATCGGATGGTCTTTACGATCATATATTTAGACATTATTGTGTCGTTCATAAGTTTATGGCATTTTGCTAATGTCTTGGGATAAGTGATCGAGGCTTGTGTCAAAATTATGAAAGTTATAAGTGAAGTAATCGGTGCCGATATATTTTATCAATAGATAATTTTCTAAACCAGAATACTAATGGTTAGGTAGTTTAATCAATTACTTATCTTATTTTTGTGCTGACGATTTACAATCATGGATTTATCCATGATATAAGTCAGTGTAACAATTTCTCTTCCACCGTGTATAATTCCAGTGTGTGTCCATTTAGTTGGAGGACCACGGTCCGAATAAAAAAAATTGAATCATTTGTTACTGCAAGAAGTTATCTAATGAGCACTTAATATTAATCAAGGATAATAAATTCAAAAACAAAGTTCTTACCAATGCACAGTGACTACATTTGGATTTTACTGCAAACCATTCTAGATACTTACGTAAATCCTAGAATTTTAATTACCTTTTTCGTCCGAGAACAGCTTGAGCATGTACTAGGTCCTACATTCCATGTACGCTAACTGCTATATTACGTACCAAGCCTGGGAGTTGGACGTAGGATTACCATTTTGAAAAGTCCTGACAAAACTTCGGACATATTCGGTACAAAAAATATAACATCACGCCTGTAATTCCTTTAGTGTTAGGCAGAGGTTAACACCCACATTTCACCAGTTATGGTCAAGTCCCATATAATATAGAGGGTGAATAATTGCGCACATGTTACCTTTAATCTGCATTTTTAAGAAGTTATTCAGTAAATTACTTTTAAATCCGGAAAAAAAATAAGACTGGACAACAACCGGGCGTGGGTCCATAAAGCAGGTCATGTCGGAAGTGTACCCTAGCTGTGAGGCAGGGTACTGCTGGTACATATGCGGGCCCGCATTATGATGGATGCGCGCGCGCCCGCCGCATGCCTAATTATGTAATTAAGATGAGATAGCGCTCGTATAGATAGGGCTCGTGGAGATAGCGCTCGTGGAGATAGAGACCGGATTTCGGACACAGAGTAGGAGAGAACAGTGGGACGAGTCTGGTGAGGCCAAGGACCGCTGCGCGCTGGACTCGTCCCACTGTGTTGTGTTTAGGAACAGTTATGTGAAGAATGAGTTTCTATGGCTTTGTGAGTGTGCATAGGTGCTGATAGTATGGGCTATTAATTTCGCTTTTCCATTAACTTGCAAGTGATTCAATAGATCGGTGAAGCAGTTGGCATATAACTGGTAGGCGGTGTAAAATGTTTTTTTTTTTAATTATAGTTCATGTATCTCCTATTCCTGATTATTTAGCCATGGACAGGGTTTATTTTTCTCTATGGAGAGTTATTGCTAGTTGCGTGTTTTATAGCTCTCTGTTCCATATAATTGCGGAGGTATAATAAATTGTAAAGTACTAAAGTGGTAATAAAACATTACGGACGAAGATTTATTGTAATGTTCGCTAAAATATACCTACTTCAGAAATAGTTGAAAATAAATCAAAGCTTTTAAAGAAATGGTACAAGCTCCAGAAATATGGCTGTGCCTGAAATGAAGCACATATCATTACTAAGTATGACTGCTCCACTGACACGTTTCCCGCGCATAAGGGAGGCTCCACATCTGCTCACAGCTCGCTGCGGTTTCGCGGACAATTAAAACAGTTCGCCTGATCCGCACCGCACCGGTCCGCAGCCGGCCGCACCGCACCGTCCGTTTGCAGCGGCGCATTGTTATTGCATAGACGTGCACATCGAAAATGTATGAAGCTTACACATTTATACATTCATACTCGCCTTACACTTACCAGAAAAGTCCAGAAGGCTCAACTTCAGCTTTAATATGAATTTATTTAAAACCTCTTTAAAGTGGCAGTCAAATCAGTACGGACATATTATTAGGAACCAGCTGCAAACACCGGACCCGGACCGATACTGTACTGAAATGGAGCCGCGTCCGAAGTCTCTGTACCGGAATAATATATTTCCTTGTAATAATATATTTATGTAATAGGAATATTTCTTCAGTTTTCTTTGATCAGTTCCTACTTTGGTAGACAATATTTCGAGTAGTTACTTTGTCATTTTTGAAATCATTTACAACTTTGGCTGAATGAAGATGCACCTGGTCAGGATTGTATTTGTTAGGTCCTTGGTGTAATTTTAACTGGCGCGAATTGAGCTTCTATGCCTTACTGTATATTGACTTCATTCTAACGTACATACAATGACAGATTTTAACGTCGCTCAATGTTAATAGGGATGTTTTACCACTTTTGTGGTTCATTGTCGGCGGCATGTCGCCTCTTCAATTACGAATTTTATCGTATGCTCTATTTCTGAAGCTTACAAAACTTTTGGGCTTAAAGCCTTTTAGAGATATTGAATGCATACACTTGTGGCTTTAAATATTAGTTTTTTTGTGTAGATATTAAAAAAAAATGTATTGATCATTGCGAGAACGTAGCGAGAATGAGCGACGACCGATGGACAATTCACATGACGTCATGGCCAGGTCCGATAGGCACTCGGAAAAGAGGAAGACCAGTAACTAGATAATCAGACGACATCACACGAGGTGCAGGAAATAACTGACTGACAGAAGCCAAAGACCGAGACCACTGGGGTCCTCTGAAGGAGGCCTTCACCCTCACCACATGAGAGGTTCATGCACGCACAGTATTTTATTTTAAATCTCTATTTTAACTTATCTCGTATTTATTTAATGAATATTAATATTGAAATTTAATTTACGCATTTGTTTATATTACTTACTTATTGCAATCAAGAATTTAAATTGGAATTTAATTTTAACATTCTATTTAATATTGTTATGCAATCGAGAAATCAAAATTGAAATGGAAATATCTTAAGAAAACTAAAAACTTATATGAAATTGAAACAAACAAAAACTTAATGTAACAACTCTTTTTAAATTATTATTATGTACTTATTAATTTTAAGCACACTCATGTAAATTTGTTAGTTATGTTCAATGCACGAAATAAAAGGCTATTTTATTTTTATTTTATTTATTGATCCTTAGTATTGTTACGAATTTAAATAAAAAGTTTATGCATGTGTCTCGGGTTAAAACTACACCGAACTCAAACCTTATTCGCTTTATGCAAGAATACAAATTCAAAATTACACGAAAAGGAAGCTAATTGTTTGCGAACGCATTCGCCTATTCTCTATAACAGGCATTTGAGTCAGTTTCCTGCGAATCGGAGAATTATCCTGTCACTGAGAGCTAGAGCCCGGACTGTTTATTTATATAATTACATGCTTTAGAAAATTGAGCCAGTTTGCCGCGCACATATTGCCTTTAGCAAAAGCGAATACCAACTCTAGTCCCATAAAATAGAGGCTTGTGGAAGTGCAGGTAATTGGGAAAGCGCAGGTCTGCCCTCAGGCCACTCAGTGCGGTTGCAATTATATCGCAGTTGTTCGGTCTGCAACCGATCGTTAGGCAACTGCTACCGGCGACACGGCACACCGCACACGGCCGACCGACGGACGAAGAAACATCGCTGTTATCGAACTATCCCGAACTCCTTCCAACGGTGCCACAATTACACGGACAACTTGATGCCTACAATTAATATTAAAGCCGCCATCTTTGAAGCTTCCGAGTGATATATTAGTTGATTATCGGCTGCCGATAATCGATCATTCGCTAATCGATTAATCTACTTTTTGTGATATTCTTATGAAAGCAAATTTATCATAATCAAGTTTGTGCTACTAACATTTTATAATGTGATCTAATTGTTTTTGACAGAGTTTTTGTCGAGTATTTACTAAAGATTTATGTTGGTCGTGTACGTAACTAATTGGTTGTAAATCGAATGCAGTCTCCTAAGTTGCTAATTTGATTAATGCAACGCTTAATACATGAACATCGTTAAGAGAAACAATGATAATTTTATACTTGGAGATTTATTAATTCGTGTGGGAATGAGCCCCGTTGTCTCTTACCGTGGGTGGCGGAAATGGCAATATATTGTATTGATTAGTGTGTTTATAAGTTCAAGGTGTTCTGTATAGAAAATTTCACCGAAGTTAGTAGTTTTATTTCAGTGGGTGTATGAGCTAACAATCATTACGATGAAACAAAATCCTTGTCTTGGGAAAATCTCCGGCAATCAAAGTACAGTTGCCTTGGGCTGCAAGCTCGCTACAACGAGGTGACCCCGCGAAAAGATCTAATTAGCTAAAATAAGCCTGTTAATTAGCAGACAACGGCCGCTGTGTACTAGCAAGTACGACATTGCGCAAAAACAGAAGCGTGTTAATCCTGATGCGCACAGATTGAGTCGGAACGCGGCGTGCGTCGCGACCGCCTATGGTAGGGCGAGATAGAACGCAGAAGGTCAACATAAAACCGAACGTCTGACAGCAACCTAAACTTCACCCCACTAGCAACCTTGTTACAATGAAAAGAAAGATCACTATGATTTTGACAGAGATGACAAATTAGACGAAAAGAACTGTGAAAAGACTGTAGTGAAAAACTCTCCCGTATAAAGTAGTAAGTACTTAAGCCTTATTTACTATGTTTCTAGCTTAAATAAGTAGTCTGGTATAACGGAGATAGCAATTTCCTTAGGTTTACAACTAGGGCTAGTTCTGTAGTAGATTGTTTATGGATACGGATTTGACGATGTTGAAGGAGGACTTCAATAATTATAGTGCAGACAATTTGTATTATTAAAGGCCTTCTATTGTCTACATTGAGTGGCTGAAATGTGGGTTTAAATTCGAGTGAGCGTACTAAATACAACTTGTAACCTTATGTGTCGTATGAACCTCGCGGAGGCACGTCCGATGTGTATGTAAGTCTGTAGGAATTAACTCCACAACAACCGCTTTAAATACCAGCCGACTGTACCTGTGACCCGCAGAACGACTCTCTGTACTTATCAATGGTGAAACGGGTTTAATTAACAAATTCTATTGAACTACGTTCTGCTCAAGTGTCTTATTAGAAATCCTTGGGAGGTTGTTACACTTAGTTTATGTTATAGTGGATTACCACTATAAAAGGACTAAAAGCACTATTAAGATAACCCGTGAACCTACCACTTGTCTTGATGTCGTATCCCCGACCTACTCATGAGTAATCTGTTACTTGTCGTTTGCTTAGAATTTGTGAAAACGCTTTGAAAGTTTCTGTGTCGATTCCGACCATTTATTCTGAAAAGTTGAGTACTACAATTTTATTGTGACTTAATTCGGTTTATCTTTAATATCGCATTCAACCAGTATTTAACCACCAAATAATCCATACCTTACCCAACCAATATGCACGTTACCATTCAACATCAAATGAAGCGATAGGATCGTTTACCGCTAAGCACATGTCAACGATGTGTCGTTAACCGCCAGTTTAATGGCTATCGCTCGATATCGCTTTGTATCGCTATCCGAACAAAGAAGCCTAACGCGTGGTCACGAAACACGCGATTACGTGCGATCACACAATATTGCCCGATATTGGTGAGCTTTACGTGATGGTAATGTTTATGGTAGTGTGGGGATGAGGCTATATTACTTTTACCATCTAATGCATACTCCGTTTGATAACCGAAGAAACGATAGAAGGACTGTGTGAAAATGATACGGCTAGAAAGGATATGACTACTGAAGAGGCGAGTACCAGTACATGGTAGAAGCAGGCATGCTGCGCCGACTGCACATAAACTGAAATAGGAGAAAGATGATGACTTTATTATTAAGCTTGATTGAATTTAGGAATGTGAAATGAAGCTTTCCGTATTTATAAAATAACTTTCAATTAGATTGACAAAGTTTCTCTGTAGCTTATGTTATATTGTTGACTGATGTTATCGCTGATAGGAGGTCACGTTGTCTAGCTCTTCTGATACTTTTTATCTTAACTTTCATCCCAGTTTTTTACAACAACTTTTGAAAGTAAATAATTAGTAATCAAAAGATGACGCTGACACAATACATACTTGTAATGTAATTTGTTTTAAGATATTAAGAGAGAGAAAGTTCAATTTAAATTAGTCTTGAACGTAACATTATAATAACACGTCAACAAGCTTAGTAATTACGTACTTCAGTATGTAGAACAGTAAAATTTAAATCGAGAGTATTTGGTATTGAAGTTAAAATTTATAACAAACTCCCAAACTGTATTAAGAATATCTCATCATTAAATGTTTTTAAATTAAAGCTAAAAGAATTTCTCAATGAATTTCATAATGACCGAATTATTGACTAAAACTGTTTGTCAATTATTTAATGTAAATTATATGACCGTAATAATTATGTCTAATAAGGAATGTAGTACATGGTCAACTATAACTTGACATGATAAACTTATCTTATTTATTTTTTAACTTATTTAATGTTAATTGCATGACCGTAATAACTACATATGTCTATTAATGAATGACTAATAATTGACATGATAAACTTTTTTTTTTGTATGTATATTATTATTATTTTTTACCTTTTTAAGCGTAAATTGTACCTATGTCCGTAATAATTGTATAGGAAATAATAATTGATGTAAATTGAGGTCGACTATAACAAACAATGCAATGGATAACATCCACCGACAATTAAGAGTGTAATTGTATTATTATTCATTATTTTTAACCTAAAAAATAAGATTGACATACATAAAATATTGTACACCCCATGGGTCTGTTACAGTGATACAATAATGCTAATTGTAAGAACTGTCTTGTCACCCGTGACAATAATACATAAGTGATTTTTTATGAATTAATTACGAGATGGTCAGCATTAAGTTACTGTTATAAAACCAATAATTATATTACAACACTGCTACAATAATAAAGATGGACGGACCTTTCTGTCTATTGCTGGACATAAACTTGACACATCTGAAGAGGTACGTCACATCCTAGACGTGACAATAAAAGCGAGTAATTCCTACAGCCAAACATTTATTACATGTACTTACAGTACTGCCGTCGATACAAATATTCTTATAACGGTCTGTCTGTTACCGGTTGAATGTCATATTTGGCAAAAAGGTAGTCTATGACTTGAAATAAGATAGTAATTAATTAGTCGTAGATACTTCCCGACGTCCAAGGGGGCAAGGCTGTGGGCTAAAGCTAGTAATTGTGATATTTTCCTATGTAGGTAGTATGTTAGGAAGATAATTATAGGTCACCTCAATTTTCCACTTATTTGTCAAAACTAACAGTTGTTCCCCATTGAAAGTTTACGACCGAAGTCTTGCACAGAAACCTATCCAAGCTACTAAATTGGTGTAATTTGTCCAGAGTCGCGTACCGTTAGACTATCGTAATCACAAACGTCGATTGATCTCATATTTCTGCCATGAAGTCACTGCCATGGCTCCGACATGGCTTCGCAGGTACGGCACACACTTGAGAAGCGAAGCTATGGATATTTATATTTTTGTTATACCATGCATTATTGATTCAAAGTCAGATAGGCAGTTGCTTTTTGTAGAAAACTGGTTTTCAGGTACATCCACTTGGATGTTAGCCGATCGTAACATTGTTCGGAAAAGATTAGGCAGATGGAAGCATTTTGGTTATGTCGTCAAGAGTTTCATGACGTATTATATACTTTTGGATTCCGAACAACTGAAACTGAAACTGAGCTTTAATTGTGGAAATATAATCTTCATGGTATCTAGCAGAATGCACCAGTAGCGAAGCAAAAGGGGTCGGTATCCTGTAGAGTGCCCTCACTAAGTGTTGAGCTAATAAGTGCGCGCTGAAGGCTAACCACTCCTTCTAAGGGCATAGACTTGTCTCCCCAAGGACGTCCCTGGGGATATAAATCGCAACCCGAAAATAAGGTGTTTAGCTCAATTCAATGGGTACAGATACAAATTACGTGATTATTCATTTAAATCGTCTTTTTTAAGGTTTATGTTATCAAAGCAATCCATAAAATGTACTTTATTTAAAAAATCTTTATGTGGATTTTATAGTCTTATATTATTAGAAGCTAGGACAAAACGTTCTTTTACCCCACATCATATCTTTTTTCAACACCATCTTATATTCAGGTCAGATTCCCTCTGAAATGTGCCACTCCAACATAATTTTGCTCCATAAAAAAGGAGACAAAGCTGACATTCCAAACTATCGCCTCATTAGCCTAATTTCACATTTATATAAACTATTTATTAAGATCATAGAGAACCGTATCGCTCCGACCCTTGACCTTCACCAACCTCTCGAACAAGCTGGATTTCGGCCCCACTTCTCTACAACCGATCATCTCGATACCACTAACCAAGTCATCGAAAAATATTGTGAATTTAATAAACCGATTTACCTGGCCTTTGTAGACTATGCCAAAGCATTCGACAGTATAGAACATCAGTCAGTTATTAATGCCCTAGAGTCCCAAAATATCATGCACACCTACATTGACCTCATCGACACCATCTATCGAAGTAGCTCAGCGATCAAGCTACATATTTCTGGTCCTAATTTCAACATCGAAAAGGGTGTCAAACAAGGCGACCCACTCTCACCTAAACTGTTCACAAGCGCACTGCAGGAGGTTTTTAACAAGCTGCCCGCTTCGTAGCAGTCACGAGGCGTAAATGTTAGCGGCCATCAGCTTACAAACCTCCGCTTTGCTGATGACATTGTATTGTTCTCCACATCTGCTTCAGAACTTGAAGAAATGCTCCAAGATCTGAGCACAGCAAGTCTTGAGGTTGGACTTTCAATGAACAGATCCAAAACTCAGGTCATGACCAATAGCACGAAACGTAGGATCGAGGTAGACGGACATGTGCTGCAATATGTCGATGAGTATACATACTTGGGCCAGATAGTGTCTTTTAAACATAGACAAGACAAGGAAGTTGAAAGAAGAGTCCAAAATGCTTGGAAGACCTTCTGGGCCCTAAAAGAACATTTGAAGGGAAGTCTTCCAATGACACTAAAAAGAAAACTCATCGACATGTGCATCCTGCCCGTCCTAACCTACGGTGCGCAAAGCTGGTCACTCACTGAACAACAGAAGTCCAAACTTAAGATTTGCCAGCGGGTAATGGAGCGCAGCATAATAGGTGTGAAGCGTACAGATCGCGTTAGAAACACGACTCTGCGTTCCATAACTCAGGTTGTGGATGTCGGAGAAAAAACAGCCAAGTTAAAGTGGGAGTGGGCTGGCCACATAGCGCAAATGCGCCCGGGGAGAGTTGAGAGAAGTGTCGCTTTACGCAAGCATATAGCTGTAGCTCACAGTGGGATATGAGCTTTGACGTCAATCTTTGTCGTGGGTGCCCGACGGCTATCATTCTCACATATCGCTCACACCCACCGAACCTTACTATTTATGTTACAAACACACAAACAGAAAATAAACTCTAACAAAAGCATTATAAAGTTTAAAATCAAAAGCTGAGTTTAAAGGAATGTTTACAGACCATACAAGGCAACATAACTTCCATATTAGTTTGTTTGTTTTGAGCAATCATATTTGGACGCGAGTATTTGATAGTGCAAGAGTACGTGTTTTATTATTGTTTACTTTAGCAACGGTGTCTTTGACGGTAGCGTTATCTTGAAGAAAGTACGCATAAATGATACTTACTATTTATAAAATAGCATATGTTATGTACCTATTGTTAAAAATTACCATCACCTCCTTCCTAACCTTTTCCAAACTATGTACGGGTCGGCTTCCAGTCCAGTGTGCAGTATCAGTATGCAGCTGAATACCATTATTTTACATGCAGCGACTACAGTTGCTGGGTGAAACGATATCAATCAATTAATTGAATTATTTGAAAGCACTTTATTGAACGCTAACTAAACAGCTATCTTTCAAATATAATAGTACATTTTCATCCGCGTACCTTACACGTTATTGAAATTTTCCTTGTATACACCTAAACTAAACACCCCATTTAATGCTGCTCCCGGTCGAGAACTTCAAAGTTATTTCCATCTGCACCTCGTTTCAATATCGCCATGCATTGTTCCATTCTATTGTGTGGGTAATATAACCACGATCCGTCCAGACTTTTCCGATTAAGTCGACCGCATTGAGTAGCAGCTCTCCCGGCTTCCTCCGGCTTCTGTACGGTTTCTGTCCGGCTTCGCACCGGCTCGGTAGCCGTGACGTTTGGGTTTAATACCGCACTGCCGCCCGTATAGTTCTCTAGTGGACCATTGTGCAAGGTGCTTTCAGAATGGTGGTTGGATAGTAGGTTAAATTGGTTGCGTTTTAATAATTTCGCCTGTTGTAAGTAGTAGATGATTTTCTTAGTAACATTTTACGAAATTATTGGCTTTAATCTGATGGAGATAAGTTTTTCGTTAACTAATTCTTTAAATCATCTGTAAGAGTGTGGTTGGAATTTTAGGATATCAATAATCACTGAAAGCTAGTAAAATAATAATAAAGTCTGTTCTAAAAGTATTATTCCGTCGTGTTGTTTTCAACTTGTGAATAAGTTATTTTTCTATTTTCTTGGTCACAGAAAAACGCGCCACCGCTAAAACAAACAAAATAAAATAAAACTGCACCAGTGCACTCCTCGTAAATGTAACAGAGTATTCGTCTGTGTCGTGAAACTTTTGCGTTTCCCTCTAAGTGGTAATACTTGGTGGTATAAGTAGTGGGGGTGGTAGCGGTCGCAAAAGCGCAGACTCACTTAAAACTTGCCGCTCAGCCTTCGGAAAAATGTTATTCCTTGTTTATAGTAATGGTCGCTGTACACCATCCTGTAATGTTACACGAGCTTGTAGTTGTACTACGTGTAAAAAGTAATAGCTCTATATTTTATAGAACAATTTTTAGTCTTTGTGATGCGAGGGCAAAACTATTATCTATACTATATATATAGACCAACTGAACATAACAATAGACAGCAATTCTACAAAAACAAGCAGCCATACACACAACCACCATACTCAGTAGGGTATTGGGAGACACTGTGTTTGTTAATCGTACACCGAGCATACGGGAGGCCACACCCGACTCACAACAAACATCACACGCTGTAGACACAAAAAAATCATCCGTCACACAACAGTCATCTACCTTACATACACCAAATACACAAAATCATTCGTCAACCACACAAAGCACAATTAGCGCACGAAGAAGGAAAAGAAGGAGATAGAGATAGGGGAAATGGACATTAAACCGACGTAAGGTCGAGTATCCGAAAAAATCGACTAAATAATATAATATAATTTTATTTTATTTTTATTAAGAGGAACAGCAAACAGTTACATTATGAAAACTTAAAACTAGTATAACAGTATTCGCATTTTGCTAATAATGTAACCCACGACGCTGTCCACGGGTTATCATAGTAATATAAAAATAGCAATAATCGCCAGGGGTGAGAAAAAAAAAAAAACATAAAAAGTAAGTAAAAATAAACAAAAGAAGGATGACAAATAAAAAGTATACAACCAGGACAGATTTAGAATAATAATTTGAATGGTACATATATATATGTTTTAATTGTTAAGAGTTTTGAGGATAAGACCTTTGAATTTTCCTATTGGGCTATTGAAGATGTCAATATTTACAAAAGTTTTATTGTATAAATCAACCATGCGGCGGATGGGTGAGCGCAGGCCGGAGTTGGTTCGGCAGGATGGTATTGCAAACAGCGTACCTGTGCGCACCTGACGCCTGTGGAAGGTTCTAGGTATTGCGTAGCAGATCATGTTGTTAAGATTTATGCAGTTAAATTTATTTCTAACAATTTTATATAGCGTGATAGTTTCGAGGTATTTTCTACGACAGTTTAATGACAAAAGTTTGTACTTGCTGAGTAACTGGGCATAAGGTAGGTAAGATCTGTGGCACCTGTAGTGCATAGCACGTAGAAATTTATATTGTACATTTTCAATAATTTCGGTGTATTTCATATAAAAGGGGTTCCATATCGAAACCGCATACTCCAATTGAGATCGAACTAGGGTTTTATACAGGCATAAATAAGATGACGTTTTTTTAAAGTTAAGAGTGGACCGCATAATAAATCCGTACATCTGGTAAGCTTTGTTTACAATTTTGTCGATGTGCAGGTCTAAGCAGAGTTTCGAGTCAAATATAACACCCAGATCCCGAATACTGTTCAATTTAGCGAGCGGTGTGTGATGTAGGGTGTATGTAAAATTGATAACGTTCTTTTTTTTGGTGAAAGTAATATAATTACACTTAGGTAAACTTAACTTGAGCTTATTACTGGTACAGTAGTCACATAGTCGGTCCAGGTCCTGCTGGAAGAGAGTACAATCGTCTACTGTTTTGACTGTTTTGTACACCTTCAGATCGTCTGCGTACAAAAGGAACTGAGTATGCTGGAAACATTTCCCTATGTCGTTGACAAATATGACAAATAATAAAGGCCCAAGGATAGAACCCTGTGGAACACCAGATGTTAACTTTGTTATGTTCGATCGGTATCCGTTAATCACGACACTCTGGCAGCGGTTGGTGATATACGATGCGAACCAACGTAATAAGTTGCCTCTGATTCCATTGAAGGCGATTTTATTGAGTAACAATTCGTGATCCACCTTGTCAAAGGCCTTGCAAAAATCTGTGTATACAGTATCCACTTGTTCATTAGCGTCAATGCTGTCAAACAGGAAACTAGAGAAAGAAAGGAGGTTTGTGGTAGTAGATCTTTGTTTGACAAAGCCGTGTTGCTGCTGTATAATGACATGATGCAACAATGGATATATTTCGTTATGGACGAGTTTCTCAAAAACCTTTGACAAGGTGGATAAGATGGAGATTGGACGGTAATTTTCCACGCGTGCTTTGGAACCATTCTTGTGTACGGGTGTGATATTAGCGTATTTCCACCGGTTGGGAAACACGCCTACGGTGATACACTTATTGTAAATAATAGTTAAGGGCTTATAGATGCTAGCTGCAGTGTTGCGAAGAAAATGTGCCGATATTCCATCAGGTCCAGGTCCTTTGGAAGGATCCAGTGACTTGAGTTCTTTCAACACCTTTTCCTCGCTAAAGTTTAAGTTAGTAGTGATATCGCCAGTTAAAGAAGTTTCTGTTGTCGGTTGCCATTGTGATAGTAGTGGAGAAGCAGGTTCATACACCGAGTAAAAGAAATCAGAGAACATATTACAAATTACCTCCGGTTTGTTGGATTCTGTATTATTGTAGTAAACCTTTGCTGGAATAATTGGTTTGTCCTTTCGGTTTGACACATATGTCCAGAAGTGTTTAACGTTAGTGTGTAAACTGTCCTCAATCGACTTTATATACGTAGTGAAGCATTTGGCACACAAATCATTACAGTGAGTTCTATGCAGGGCGAAAGCTTCATAGTCTGATATATTACCATACTTTTTCCACTTAACCCAAGCTTTTTGCTTTTTTTTAAATAAACTTATTAAGGGACGTGAGAACCATACTGGGAATGCGGAAGATTTATAATTAGTCAGGGGTGTGTGAGGCTTAATGAACTCATCTAGCTTGTCATAAAATACAGATAAAGCGTCTTCAGGATTTTCGTGCGCCAGGAGGTCAGGCCAATCCGCTTCCTGTATCATTTTGTTAATTTGATCATAGTTAGCCTTGTAAAAATTGTATTTTTGTATAAATTGTTTCTTCAGTGGAGGGATTTTTACATTTATATTTGTATCACAAACTAACGGAGGGTGGTATACGTCTACAGGTAGCAAAGAAGAGGGCTCGAATTTGACGTTACAGGAACTATTAGATATTATAAGGTCAAGTGTTTTACCTTTAGCGTTAAGCAAGTTATTGTACTGCGAGGCATTTAGAAGTGATATAAAGTTGTTTAAGTGGTTACACGTCATGTTGGAACTAAAGCACAGAGAGGCACTCGGTGGGGAGTCTGGGGAAGATGTCATGTTCCATGTTGTGTCGGGAATATTGTAATCTCCAAGTATATAAAAGTATTCGACGCTAGGATTGGCCAAAACATCATAAAGTAGCTCAAAGTGCTTCGCATATACATACTCAGGGGTTGTGGGTGGTATGTATGCAGCAACGATAACATGACGCTTCTGATTTAGGCCACTCGGTATTTCAATGGCAACTTGCTCGATGTGTTTATGCCACGGAGTAACATGTAGGCATGTATTTAGGTCAATCTCAGCGGATCTCAGAGTCTTTAGTATTGCCACTAGAACACCACCGCCATCTAGCTTCTTGGTAGCCGTGCGATCGCGATCACACCTGTACACAGTGTAGCGCTGGTCAATGAATTCGCTATTATTAATTTCTGGTGTTAGCCATGTTTCGGTAAGAACGATGATATCGTAAGTTCGCGGAAGGATGTTCATGTTTAGAGTATGTAGCTTCGTACGGATGCCCCTACAGTTTTGATAATAAATAGATAAGTTTTTACGAGTCACAGGTGCTGGTAGGGTATTTAATTGCGTTAGATAAATGTGCTAGCAGCGTAAGGGTGCCACGCAAGAAATAGCTATGTGTGTAATGTGTAGAAGTTATGTAGAATATGAGTTTAATTCCAGTTATCCAGCAACACAAACAAGTAAATGGAAATACTAATTCCATTTTATAATAAGTACATAATTTTGAAATAATATTGCATGACACTTTGACATAGAGCTTTACAGTGAGATACTTAAGCTGATATCCTAAGTGTGGGCCTGTTAAGAAATTTAAAACTATATAACATACTAACGTGGTTAGCCCACTTTTTCTACCATCTTCTAGTGATGTGGATAAGTTGGAAAATTCAAGTAATAATAATAAAACGGTTAACATGTGCAGATAAATAAAGAATTCAATTGTGCCAGTACAATAAACATAAGTGGCAGTATAATGTGACATATGACAAATTATAAATGTATCGGTAAAACAATAGTTATTGAGCACTATTATTTTGAGTACTAAGGGATGGGGACTTATTAATATTATTAATTTTGCGGATATCATCCACTGTCCTAACCGCAAAAGAAGGTACTCCGTCCCGTTCACGTACGAGTATGGTTGAGTTTTTAACCCATACATATTTAAAATCACGTTGTTTAGCGGCGTCTTTACATTTTCGAAACAACTGTTTTGTTTTCAGTGTCAGATGTTCATTTATGTATATCTTAGTCGGTGATCCTGATATACCAATTTGATCCGTTTTCAGGCCCTTGGCTAAGCGGAAGGCGCTCAGTAGGTTATCACGCATAATTCTTGTAGTAAATTTAATAATAATATTCTTCGGTCTATTGTTGGTTTGCTGGGCATGCTGAACTCTATGGATAGATATTATATCTCTCTGTGATATTGGGAAATTGATGGCATTGCCAATCGTATCCATTAATTGCAGCAAGTTTTCACCACGCTTTTCAGGGACGTTACAGATTTCAACGTTGCAGTTCCTAGCCTGTTGTTCCAGTGAGTCCAATTTTTGTTCAAGGTTGTTGATTAAAATTTGAGATTGGTCGGAGCTGCTGCGGGCCATGATATCCACACGTTCCTTGAGATCTCTGTGTTCGTCAGCTTGAAATTGTACTGAATTTGTTAAATCTGAGACGTTCCGAGTAACCGTATGAACGCGTTCTTTAAGCTTCTCCTGTTCGCTACGCAGTTTGCTCATATCTTGTTTTATTTCAGAGAGAGTGCTTTTAATACCATCGTTGAATTTGGATATGCTAATCTCCACTTCTTCACGCCAGCTGCGCAAGGTTCCTCTGATATCATCAGTGAACGCAGCCATAGTGTGATCCATGTCACTACGCCATTCTTTTAACGTGTTGTTAAGTACCAAAGAAAATGCGCTCAGGTCGCCGTTAGCACCAGTGTATGTGTGGCCGCCAGTGATAGTTGTTGATGTGGAGCCTGAAGAGGAGTTCGGTGACAAGGTTTGTTGTTCCATGTTGTCACAGGACATATTCATAGCATCATCGCAGTTTGTAGGGATATACACAGAGCGATTTAGTGAGGCCGAGTTCGAGCGATTCCGACGTGTGATATTGTTGCAGGGAAGACATTTCCAGTGGGACTTTTGTTCGCGAGTAAATCCTGCGAATTGCTGTTGTGTGATGTTGAGACACTCACAGTGATATATCCCATCGCAGGTATGACATTTTAGTGATGGTGTCACAGTTGCAATCACCGCGCTGCAGAGATTACACTTCGAACTCATTTTCAGGGAATAGAAAAGAATATTATGGGGAATAGAAAAGAATATAATATAATATAATCTATGTATACTTCTATTATAAATGCGAAAGTTTGGATGGATGTTTGTAACTCAATCACGCCAGAACGGCTTAACGGATCTGGATGAAATTTGGCACAAAATAGATTATAGTCTGGATTAGCATATAGGCTATATATTATCACGCTAATAACTTGGGGGGATGAGCATTATTGCATTATGTCCCTATTCCTCACTTTTTGACAACTGACAACTGTCAAAACATGCATTACAATAGAACGGCTATTTTAGACCATTTGTCACCGAAGTAAGTGGCCTGACGGTTTAGCAACCGCCCTGTAAAGCCCGGGGTTTCCAGGGTCGAATCGCAGCCAGTCTCCAAGTTTTGGGTTTTTTTAATGCTATATGATTTCCAAAAAGAATAAACATGGTTCACGAGTTCAATCCCCGGTT
Source organism: Standfussiana lucernea (assembly GCA_964057025.1). Classification (NCBI taxonomy): domain Eukaryota; kingdom Metazoa; phylum Arthropoda; class Insecta; order Lepidoptera; family Noctuidae; genus Standfussiana; species Standfussiana lucernea. The sequence continues at coordinate 357,858 of OZ059793.1, forward strand.
TTCACTTTTTGTAAGTAGGTATTTTGTTTTAATTTAATTATTAATGATTTTCAAATCATGACAAAGTAGTTTTATGTATACCTACTTTTTTTGCCATTTAAAAGACTGGTGTTCATAAATTACAAAATAAAAATTGGGCAATACTATCAAAAATCTCTTTAATCTTTAAAATAATGGCTAAAAGTTTACGATTAATAATATTATAAGCTAAAGTTTATAATAATAGCTTTTCGAAATGTGTCCGGCATTAACCATCTCGAGCTTCTTGGTTTTACTTTGGGCTCAACCCTCAACTTTGGATCCTGTTTTGGGTCCAAGGCCCAATTAGCCGCTAGAAAGCTGGGTGTTCTCGCAAAGTTGCGAAAGCGTCACCGTTAATATGGTTGAAGTTCCGCGCCCCGAACAAAGCGCTATGCTTCCAAATTTACTGTGAGAACCGTCAGTCTGGAATTCACTGCCAGCTTCTCTGTTCCCTGATCATTATAATTTACATCTATTCAAAAATCAAAATCATTTATTTGCTAAATAAGGTACAGTAAATTGACGATCAACAAATCCCAGGGACAAACCTTAAAAGTGCCAGGCATTCATTCGGGCACTCCATGCTTCTCACATGGTCAATTATATGTTGGTTGTTCACGTGTTTCAAGTGCCTAAAACTAGCATGTGGTGACGGAAAATAATAAGTCCTATATAGAACGGTAATATTGTATACAGAACCGTATTGGAATAAATAAATAACTAGCGCCCAGCAAGGCGTTTGATTGTACACTTTCAAACAAAATAATGTATAGCACCATAATGTTCCAGTTTTTAAACCATATCGTCTCCTCAACGCCACTTAATTTTGTTTCGGACCTCTGCCGCCCAGAATTGCAGCGCCTAAAAAAGACGCCTTTTGCAGTCCTCACCCACATAACATAACATCACGCCTGTAATCCCCGAAGCGTTAGGCAGAGGTGTACTTAATGGCACACCCACATTTCGCCAGCTATGTTGAAGTCCATGCAGTAGGGAGCTAGCCTATTGCCATCAACCGGGTACAACTCCAGATTCCGATCTCGCTTGCGACCACTCGGCCAAAGAGGCAGTCTCACATATACACATCAAAATTTCCACGCGAACGAAGTCGTGGGCAACAGCTAGTATCTTCATTAAATCTATTTAGGAATAATAATGTTATGGTTGTTATCAGGAGAAAAATCACGTATTGGCGCAATATAGTTTTGCATTCAAAACTTTTTCTAGCCACGATATAATGATCCTACCGTCTAGCTTTCAGCACTTTACCGTAACACCAGTGGAATATCTCAGTAGCAGCGCGGAGCCTGGATGTGCCTGGTTGATGACGATAGGCTCGCCCCATATGGCCTACACGGGAGCTAAACATACCTGTGGCTAAAAATGGTTTTACTATTTACACCTCCGCCTGACGCTTTGGTTATATGCAGGCGTGATTTATCTTATGTCTACTTTATGTCATAAGTTATGTCATCTCTAGTGAATAATATAATAACGAATGGATGCTTGCATTGTTTCAGGCGGAGGAACTGAACTCGCTGGTGGGAGATGCTTTCCGAATGGCGTTCGCGTCGCAGCTGCAGCCATCCGCACCGCTCTGGGTAAGACGAGACATTAAACATCCTTCATTACCTTCTCCATCTCCAAGTATACGACTGTGTCTTCTTCTTTTCGAATCGATGATAAATGTGCGGCATTTGTGGCGTTTTGAAAGTTTTCGGAAGTGCAGGCGTTTGGGCACTTCGGACACTCCGACTTATGGAAATGGTTTGGTCAGAAGCACCCCATTCAAACTCAAACTCAAAGCATTATTTCAATTAGACCATTACAGGCACTTTTGAATGTCAAAACACAAAAAAAAACTAAGCTACAGTCCCAGTCACAAGGTATAATTACTTATGAAAGTACTGTAGTTGCCCATTCGAAAGCGTAGATCACTATGGAGAAGAATGGGCAAGAAACTGCATGGACACTCTTTTAAATCAATACGTTGTTACAACGTCTTGGTTACATCATTCATGTCGAGATTATACATATGTATATGTTAGAACGACGTAGAAAGACGTGCGAGTAAGAGCGTCCAGAGTAAAAAGATAACATTAACAATTCAAAAATACAATAATCCATGGCAGCTGCGAGATAACCAGTCCCTACTGACAGCGCCCGTTCACGAACATGACGCATGGATCAGCCATCATTCAACTCAACAATTTTGAAGGGAACTATACGACCCGACACATGCGCCACCATCAGCGAGACATTTGAGTGAGCATGACATTGACTCTGGCACTAGGTGTCGCTGGTTCTACAATGTGTAGCGGTAACCCATATTATTATGATTATATTTGAGTGCTTGAATCCAGGCTAGCTTGAGTTCTATGACATTCACTTATGGGAAGCACCTCGACTTGCTCAATTAGTAACTTCATAAAGATAAAAAAACCGGTCAAGTGCGAGTTGGACTCGCGCACCGAGGGTTCCGTACAAACCTGTGGGTATATAACTTTTTTTATATGACGAAACTAAAAATTTACGGTTTTCGTAATTTTTCCTATATCTGTACTATAAGACGTGACTTCGTACAAAATTTCAAGATTCTAAGTTCACGGGAAGTACCCTGTAGGTTTTGATTCCCGTGCGAGTTTCGAAAATTTGCGGAAATTTGCGGCCTAAGTGGCTGTATCTTTTGATTGCGTTGACTTAGAAGGTTGATTTTTCTACAGCTTCCAGGGACAGTAGAACTAAGTATCATATAGAAATTTCAGTTTGATACCTCCACGCGTTCCTGAGAAAAACGGTCTTGACAGACGGACGGACGGACGGACGGACGGACGGACAACAAAGTGATCTTATAAGGGTTCCGTTTTTTCCTTTTGAGGTACGGAACCCTAAAAAATATTAACATTGATGAAAAACGGTCGGTTTACTTTGGAACGATCGTGATACATGATTACAAAAGCTAATAGCAGATTAACAGTCAGATAAAAAGTGTTAGTTTATGCCGATTTGCGAAGTTAAAAGTGTTTGTAAATGCAAACATTGATTGATTCCTTTATTAAATGTAACTAGAGGTTGCCACATCCTCTTTAGTAGTATATAATCCGGTATTTAATATTAACTGTTGTACCGCACACTGCAGGAGTGCAGGCGCCTCAACCATCAAGTTTAATATCTGCTGCGCTTACTTAGATTATTATGAGAACGTGCAGGTGAACATTAACGTTGATTTACTGCCAGCTAGCTATTCTGTGGCGCGGGCGCCAGCTACTGTTGTGTACACCGGGAGTTGTGCTACGGGAAATTTATTTGCTTGAATTCGTGCTTGTTTTTTTGTTTCTATTTCGAAGACTACTTTTTTATTTTAAAACTGAATGTCATAGTATTGATTGATGTAACGGTTTTGTGTTGTAGACGTGATCCATATTCATTTAACAATACTTTTTGTTGTAATAACTAAAAAGATGTTTTGCAAACACCTTTTAAATAAAGGTGTTTATTACTGATGATTCATCCATAGCCCAACTTCACTATTCACGCTCTTATGCCAGCTTTTTTTTTAACGATGTGGATATCCTCAATAGATGTCCTCCACCCTGGGGAGAGTGGAGGGGTCTGTCAGACTCGTACTGACTAAAACCACACCGGTGTTCCCTCGCACACTTGCGTCGGGGGGCAGCGAGAACTAATGCGACTTCCGCTGCCCCGAACTAGTGCCAGCCCGCTTGACCTGCTTGCCTCGTCCCGGGGGGGGGGGGGGAAGTGAGGTGTACAAAACTCCCCCCATTACGTCATAGAGAGGAACACTACGCGCCGCGGTTCCAGTCTGATGGGGGCGACGGATGTCCCCGAATCCGTCGCCCCTGGACCAGTTTAGGGGGTCGGAAGAGGGCATCCCAGGACTCTGCGCTGCCAAACATTGAGCGAACAACGGTTGGCAGCGACAGGTCTCCTCCCAACTCTGCAACGAGGGCACGGTGCGGCTCAGCCCACGCGGCACACTTGGCCAGCTATGCCGCGCCGTGTCCTCCAAACAGTGGACATAGTGATGGCACCGAGCATCTGGCTTCCCGCTTATGGGACACAGGTACTTCCCGAAGCAGCCGTGCCCCGAGAGCTCCTGCGTCGCTCGAAATGTCAGGGAGCCGTGCTTCCTACCGAGCCAGTGGTCGAGTACTGGCTGATATGCCAGTCTCATCCAAGTCCTTGCCGGCATAGGAAATGTACTTAGTTTGGCTCCTAATAAACAAAAAGATTAGACACTTTCATAGAAAAATGCGGTGCTATTTCGCGGGTGTACATTAGCAAAGATTTAGTGCTGTAAACACTTAGCGCTAATGTGTGCTGCTGTTAGACCAGGAGCAATGGCGGCGTAGATGCGTGCCTGGGATTTAGAAAGCCGATTTATGAAATCTTCATATAGATAGATAGGATAGAATCATTAAAAGCTATTTTAAAAGTAAAATTAAAATTATTAGTTGTCACTTGATAAACTAGTTCTGTATGCAATGAAAAGCCATCTCTGTAATTATAATTAATGTTGTCTCCTCCCTTATCTGATAGTTGTCTGACATTATAGGGGTTCAGTTCCCGCCTAGAGTAATTTACAGTGCTTAAGATGATAGTGCATCTTGTGCGGTGACAATCATTATGGTAATTTATACGTTTAAATCTAAGAGAAAAAGTATATTGCAAAGCGAATCGCTTTATTTGTGCGGTAAGAGCGGGTGGGATCGTAATGGATGTGACATTTGGAACCCTAAAGTATTGTGTTTAAGATAATGTTTTACAGACCGGTTTTGAAAGTGGTATTATAAAAGCGTTATTTTAACATCTATTTATGTGACGTTCTTTATTTGCGAAAATTTATTTGGATGGCATGTCAATAATATAGAAATCCCATGTCAGTATTACCTAATCCAACGCAATACCACCAATATTAGCATCCCACACTACATAAGGCTTATAATAGATTTTTACAAAGAATACTGTTAAGGTAAACTTAACAGTCAACGGATAAAATCTAATTCGTGACAAAAAAGTGTTAGTCATTTTAATTTATTCAATATTTAATCTTTTTTACTTTGACAAGCATACAGATTCCATCAATAAAAAACTCTCCACTCTCACCTAAAACGTTCACACCTACCCCATCCATCAAGATACTTAACATCCGATACCCACAGTTAAAAATAAATCCATCATCTAAAACAATCAATCAAACAACCTGTTACAAATAAAACAAAACAGAACATTACACTAAAGCCATTGTACAGAGGTATGATTAGTGGCGCTAAACGGTCCCGGCTCCCGGTCTAACGCGCGGTAATGATACGTTATGAACTAACTACTTATGACGCGCCGTGTTTGCTTTTGGATGGGTTTAGCTTTTTTTGGATACGTTTAAGGTTTATTCTCTGTGTTACGTAAGTAGGTATGATTATAATTTTTTGGTGCCCTAAAAAAGGAGGAAACTGACACTAAAAAAGGGCCCAAACCATTTTCAATCGCTTTCAAAGCGTTTTGTATTTTGACATCGACTTTTAATAGCATTGATGATGCCAATCCAAAACATTCTTGATTATCCATCGTCGTTACCGCTGAAAGATTTTCACTTTCATCCATTAAAAGACAGAAGTTAATCTAACACCGATTATTTTCTACATTTGACAGAGCACAAGGAAAATCTTTTGTAGAGCTTTGAAATAATTAAATAATTTAGCTTTGAAATTAATTCCAAGGCCGGGGCTCTTAACATCGAAGGAAAGACAGACAATAACATCTTTGAAATCATAATCACAATTTGTAAGATTTTCAAATCCCTTTTTGAGCAATGAAAACATTAAGATTAGACACTAACTTCATAGTAACAATAGTTAGAGAAGTCTAATCTCCTCCAAACATCTCCAAAGTCTTAAGTATAAGATGCTGATAAAACTGTGAAAGTCGGCAACTTACCGACGCTGCTAATGATTACGACTCAGTGTTCCGCAGCGCGCGAGTTTTATCGAGCTCTTCGACAGGTACGCGTTCTTAATGATAATGACACTTGAAAAATGTTTCGTTCACTATTATATTCCGGATTGCTTTAACAAAGTCAACTATTATGTATGAGCTTATAACTTGATAAGTCTTTGGACTGGAAGAGAATCGGAGAAAACAACACAACGACTCTAATAAATCACCAAAGTTACCACAAGTTTGACGGTAACATTTTGTATGTTTCGCGTCAGTCATTTGGTGTCAGTAAACAAGGTCAAGTTCAAGACTAAGTGTAGTCCGCAATCTCCAAGCCCAAATGAATAGTTCACCTAATTATTTGTTCAGCTTTGCTATGCTGAATCTCACATTTTCTTTCACAAAGGGGCTCACGTAGTATCCCAGAATTATTTACAGCCCGACATGAACCAGTTACTTTATTCAAACACACAAAAATAACATGAAACATCCTCATATTTCTCCTTCGTCCTCATTCCGAACACGTGCGGGGCTCTGTTTGGACTGAGCGGTCTATAATCTAGCCCACTTTGCGTCCGTGCGGCGTCCGGCGCCGGACGAAGCCGCTCGATTTACAACCCGGCCTGTCCGCCTGTCCGGTGGCAGCCGTCCGGCTTCTGTTTTGTAATTAAATTATTGGATTTCACACCGGAGTTGGTCTTTGAGTTCCTGTTGTTTGGCCTGGAGGCAGTTTAGATTGGTTGTGAGAAATGTGTTGCTGTGTTTTAGTGTTTGTGAGGTTGTTTGTTATTCATTCACTGCGGGTTGTACGATTCGATCACACAATCATAAACTTATGTCTTTATAAATGTATAAAGAAGAAAGGAGAAAAGAACATTTTTATTTCATCGAATATTCAACCCAAAAAGCAATCAGATGCATATCTCTCCCAATCGCGTTGAATCTGCGAAATCTCATGTATATTTTAAAAACTTGAACGATAAACAAAATTCAAGTGCCCAAGTGGCCATTAAAAAGGTATTTTACTTTGTTTATATAAGAATCGGAATGACGTGGAAATATTTAATTAATTACTCGGCAATTAAGGTGTTTAGTGCGCGCTGGCACGCGGGCACGCGGGACGCGGGTGACTCGCGCGCAGATAACGTGTGATTTATGGGAAGTCTCCTTTCTGATAGGGTTGCAGAATAATCGGGACGCTCTCACTTTTACAAGATAAGCAATTGATCGCACCCATGCAAATTACACCCACATTACACTTTGTGTGATGCCTCTGGTAACAAATACTTATGTCGTAGGGATTTTTGACCTAGAGAACACATTACTACAAGGTTTACTACACTCTAAAAATCATAATGTCAGTTCTCTTTTATCCCTCGCTTAGCGACATTTATGTCTTTAAATGACAGATGTGAAAGCCTGACGAACATGACGTATATCTCTCGAAATCTCGATGCCGAGTGTCATGCTGACTTGCAAAAGCTCATGTTTTAAGTCACACACAATGTGCATTTGTAGCATGTCATTTTATATGCATTATTCATTCACAAAAACAAGACAGCATGATGACATGCTTTGTGATGCTCCGATTGTTGCAAAATGAAAAGTCTAATCTTTGTCATTTTTTTCTCTCAACCAGATGAATATTTTCATACACACTTGCTCACATGAGCTTCTTCCAACGAAGGAGACACGACAGAGCGCCGCCGCCGGCTACGATCCTAATGTACTCCTTCTGCTTCGTCCACTTCCATACATCTGCTCATTCGCGCATACGGGTTGCGAATACTCACCCAACACATGCGCAACTTTACCGGTCTGTAGAACAAATATGAAATCTCCAATCCCAACATTTTTCTGCTCTTCTATCTTGATTGGATTGTTGCCAACCCTGATCCTTCGTTATTTTCTCCAGGTGTATTATTTAAATAAAGGACTGTGTCTACAATAAAACTTTACGACACTTTTCGTTTTTAAACCTTTCGCTTTTAACGCACTGTTTTAGTTCATCGCTATAAGGAAGAAATGGTTTTTGAAGTTTTGTTGTAGGAAAAGTATCAGTTGCAGTAGAACTGTCTGTACTGTTCGTAAAAACATTGTGAATAAAATTGAAACTAGGAACATTGATTTTATTTCATCATCTGCCTAGCTTTTTCCCGATTATGGTCGAGTCAGCTTCCAGTCTAATCCGATAGAGCTGAAAACCAATACCTATTATAATTATGTACCGATTGCCTGTGAGACATTGACAACCAGTGATAATTTTTTACACTACCTATAAAAAACGAAATAAAAAATCTCTAAATTTGCGCTGTCAAAATTAAGGCTCAGTTCCGCTTAAACTATGTTTCCTCTTTTACAGTGCTTATGTTGCAGTATTGCAATCTAAGTAGAAATAAAATGTTGCTTTACCATTTTGTGCTCTTAAAACTACACTGTACACAGTTGCTTGAGATAGCAGAGCTGACATGCTCCAGTAAAGGTGTTTTATTTTCAGTGCGAAGTGCAAATGATTAATTGATGAAAATTAAGTGCGCTACATTGTTGCTGAGAAAATAAATGTTCATTTTAGAAGCTGTAGAACTGCGTAGATCTACAATCATGTGTTTCCGTAAGGTTCCTTCTTCAGAATTGAATCCCGAGATTAACTGAAAAAATTGATGTACCAAACCAAAACTTAAGCAAAAGATTTAACACTACACACTATATTTTATATGACGAATATATCAAACATTTTCATATATTATATTTATATTTTCACAATCCATAATTTCCATATTCACGAAAAATTTATTCCACTTTAGAAAGTGACACCCAGTGACCTCTGTACTTGTATAAGAATCAGTTCAGCTGTAGTTCGGAAAGTTCAAACGACGTGAATCACTTTCTAAACGTGGAATTCTGTCCCGCTATCCCGCCACCCCGCTCACGCTGTCCCACTAATTAAATCCGAGCAGCCGAGCTTTGCCCCGCTCGCCGATACTGCCTTCTTGCACGCCAACCCGTACGACCCTGACTGCCATCCCTTTCGCACTTACTGAATCCTATACACGCATCCCTCTCTAAATGAAAGTGACTTTCAGACGGCATTCCCATTTACGACAGTTTAAATTATAATGGAACACGCTCATACTTGTTTTTAGAAATGTTTATTATTTCGTGCGTTTCGTTCTGTTCAGGTTATTTGGAAGTTTTGGAGGTTGGCTTTCACAAGGGCAAAATAAAAGATACTGATAAAATACCTAGACTGTATAAATATTTATGTCAGCTGTTTATTTTACAGAACTACTGCAAAACTACTTTGTTGAGTCACAAAGAATTCTTCAAAAGTTTACGATCATGCAAAACTTTACGAATGAAAAGCTACAAAATCTGCAGGGTCGAGCACAAGCTAATCAATTTTGAAATGGGTTCGTATTAAAGCATAAACACAGAGGCAGAAGGTCCACCGTATCCTATGATCTGTTGCAAGCTCACACACCAAACGTAGAAAGGGAAAGTTCGTCTTCAAAAGTCTTTTCTGAACGGCTATGCGGGAATTATTATTCTGGCCCTTTCTTATTATGTGGTCCTAAACATTTCGTGTTCACGAGCACTAACGGGCAAACAAAAAGCGCGGCCGATTTAGCGCCCGCCGATAAATGACCGATATTGGGCGCAGCTAAACGTGGGTGGAGCCAGTGGAAGCGAAACAATATCGGTATATACGAGCTCTGATTACAATAATATAGATAGATTCAAGATTACTAAAACTTTCATCTTGACTTTGAAAGTTTAGGAGCTACCAAGTTAAACATATTCAAGGACTAGCTGTGCCCGCGGCTTCGCTGACGTGACCGCGTATTCGTTTGGCATTGTCACGGTACATTACATGGGAACGTCAAGTCATAGTATATTCCTAACATCGTCTACAAATAATATACTAATTAACTGACTTACTGTTGATTTAAACTAAAACCTGTTAGTACATCCTTGTTTTAAGTATTAAAGGGAACTCACACTCAATTTCTGCGGGGAAACAATTTAGTTTGCCATCGGCACGCTAAGAAGATGTTTATGAAAGAAAGCAAATACATGCAACTCATGATCTATCCTGGGTCCCGAACCCAATGGTCCTCCTTCCAATCCTTAAAAATTAAAAAAAGACGCTCATTTGCAAATAGAGAAAGAAAAATACTTATACTACAGCAATAACATATAAACTTATCAGAATCTGTCCTCTATACTACTTTTTGGATTTTGAAGAAATCATCATCATCATTCTCCTGCCCCTATCCCAACTTTATGGAGAAATTGTTGAAGAAAAATAGAAATGCAGACGAAATAAATACAAAAAAAATTGGAAATCTCACAGCATCTAAAAAATATTCACACAAATCACAAAAAGTGAAATTAATATCGGGCTCGTACTTGCAACCACGTAATTTACAGAGTGGTACGAAACCGCTAGGCCGTTTATTCCGCTGATATAATATATGAATAGCCGTTCTCATGCTTGTCATGACTGAAATGACAAACAATAATTGAAGAATACGGGCATAATGAACCTCTTCAAGCACATAGCGTGATAATATATAGGCTACTATTTGAAAAAGCCTTTAAATGGTTGCCTAAAACGGAATATTTGTAAAAATAAAGTTTTTAGAAAGGAATATTTGTGCAAAATGTGCACAGTAGCACACATGCAGTAGTTGTTGCGCCATTTCGGAACATAGTTTTCTAATTATACACTTTTAATATTGTTTATGTATAGATTTAGGAGATCAATCAATCAAAATTTACGACCACACACTGTCGCGAGCGTAGTTTATTCCTGGAAAATCTTAACATCGCGATTCAGAAACTGGCGTCAAATGCACAACACCATCTATCGAGCACGGAGTTAAACTGCTAAAATATAATGCATGGAAAGTGATCGAACAATCACTCTATATTATGTAGATTTTCAAAGCAGCGCCATATAGAGTACCTGTTGCTATCATAACTTTTTGAAAAACTCGGGCAATCGATTTAAAAGTGATCTTGTGAGTACATTTATTCATTAGCCATTTTGGTTCAATAGATGTCGTTGCATGTATCTTATGTTATGATGATGATTGCTTCTTGAACACTTTAAATTCATATATCTTTTGATTATGAGCACGGATTGCAATGAAACAAAAACTAAGACCTTCTCTAAGTTACGCATAATACTTGTGCATTGCAAACTAACAACGTTGGTTTTGCATTTTTTAACTTTCACGTGATACTTAAACAAACAAACATAGCCGAAGACTCACAGATTGCAGACATACAGACAAACAAACAAAAATTCTAAAAATAGTAGAAATGGTTCTGTTTGATATCCTTTAACACCCCTACTTTTTTATATTTTTAATGTACAGATCACGTCTATAAATTAAAGTGCAATTACGTTCCTCATTATAGTACGTATCTAATGAGGAATATAAGGTAGTTCGTAAGTACTCGGAACCAAACGCAATCCATCCAACAGAACATTAGAGAAAGCAATTAGCGTAATTGCATCTTAGGCCTACTGACTAATTCTAGTTACGAGTACTCAGTATATTTATACACGTGGGAAACTGTGAGACTAAATAAATATATGCATACTGTAGTGTTATTCTACTATAAATTAACCTCAAAATAATCAAAAGCGCACTCATTTGTTTTTATTAATTAAAGTATTCAGTTCTCGACACCGCACCGTTTCAATTTCGAAGTGATGGTTACAGAATAACCTATAATCAACTGTCAAAAAACCTTGACAGTGGTATTCTTGCAAGAAGTGCCACTTTTGAGGGTCAAAATACACTGGGTACTTTATACATTTCTAAATAGATTTCCATATTCACTCAGCTTATGTTAATGTTAATGAGTGAGGCCTGAAACCGATGTGTTCCACGCCACTAAGCTATTCTACATGATGTATGAGGCCATTCAATCGGACATTTGTATAGAAATTATATTAGAATTCATAATGTTGGATTATGTGAAGAAATTAATAAAGAATGTTAATGTCTTTGTTACTTTTTGGGAATTTGATTTATGGTTAACATCTAGTTTTATGATTACCTTTCATGTGGGATTAAGAATGTTATGTACTCTTTGTTAAGTATCACACTGGATTATCAACTATAGCTCATCACTAGCTTATTATTAAAATCATGGGAGCAATAACAATTAACATGGTTTTAATAGTATATTATTGCTCGATTATCTAGATCATGTCTTATAGGTATGTTTTATTAGTCGTTAAAGATAGAAAAATTAATTTAAATCATAGTTCTGGTTGAAACGAGTCGTTTGAGAACAATAATAGCAAGAATCTTTGCTTGCTTGCATAAATGAAGAATACGTGTACAGAAATACGTGTCTCAAGAAAAAAATATTCAAATCAAATCATACCAAACCGCTGTAAGTGGCACCACAGCTCACATGTGCAAGTCACCGTCCCTGAGGGACCTTAGTGAAATGGAATTCATCGCCCGTTTACACGCTGATAGAAAACGTGGCCTCGGCCGATGTGTTTACTCGCACCACCATGCGGCAGCCGTGCGAGTTGCGGGCGACAATCATATAGGCCGCGGCCTTGTGAGCTCCCACAGGAGTGGCGCTGATGAAAGAGAACGTTTATGTCATTTTGGTTTAGAAATTGGATACCTTTGAAATTCTTATTCTATAAAATTATTTTACAAAGGAAAATAACATAAGATTACGCCTTTACTTTCCGAAAGGTTAGGCAGAGGTATACCGTAAAGGAAGGTAGAGGTGGGCATAGCACCTACACCCACATTTTCTAGTTATGTTTAAGTCATCGTAATTGGGACGATCCTATTGCTACAACTAATCACGAAAACTGACATTAGAAAATACTTCTTAAAAGTACTGCTTGAAAATAATGAATTGGTAGTTATATTATTATTCAATGCTACTTTGAAAATTATAAGGATGATTTCGAAATAGAATTCTTCGGAAAATTGGTATGTTGCCAGTGAAGCGTCCTAGTCGGTTTAGTGACCGTAAAATAATTTGCTTGTTTTCGGTGAATCGGGTGTCGAAATAGACGAAAATCTTTAAAGTGAAACTGTTGAAATCAAATTGATTGCTCTTTCGTCTGTGAATTTGGTTGTAGCTTATTTAACTAGCATTTGTTTAAAAGGTAAAAAATCGTGAAATTACGCCAGCTTTTATTTGTGAAGCTCTTCGCTGCCCATACCACTGCCCAACATACAATTTAGATACGCAGTTTTAAAGGCTTAACATTAACAAAACGCCCATTCAAAGATAAGGTGGGGCCCTAATTTAATAAAAGCGTAGCGTGTTTGTATCCAATAATTAGTGAAAAAGTACGTGGCGTACTATGCGTAGTGCAGACAAAGTTGGTGTATCGCGGGTCGCGCTCGCGGACAGAACTGCGGGAACTCACGCGACTCATAAATATACTGAGCAAGATATGCATCGGCAGCTGCTGAACTACTAATTGTATTAAATATTGTTCTGCAGGTTAGATGTGGAAAATTCAAAATTCTGGGTACCAATAATTTTTGCCATCAAGAAGTCAATTTGTTATTTTGTTGAGTCCTCTCTTTTATATTCAATTAGTAACACTCTCTTTTCACATCTTACGGTACTTACATGCTGATTCCACTAACGTAACAATGAGCGCTCCGACCGCAGACCATCATATTTGACAACTTCTGATAATAGACTTTCAGAAATGAGCCCCTATGATTGTTTTTTCTGCGTAGGTTGTCAACTACCCAAACAGTTAGATAATTTGGATGCTCCCTAGGTTCTCCTGGGTGGTTATATCTAGACCTCATTTATAGTCCCAACACATCCAAATATAATCCAACTTTGGCAATAATGTAGGAATACATTACCTCCAACATTAAATATGAGGAAAATTTTAATTCAAAATGTTCCTTCAGCTCCCAGCTCGACTATCACGATAACCGGGCCGCATAATTCACATTTGGTCCAAAACTATTATGTTCAGGAGTGTATGATGTATACGGAAACTAAAATAGTTTCAAAACTAGCGTTTGCGGCATAAAACCAACCAACGGCCAACGGCCAACGTTAGGTAAATTCTTGAAAATTAATTATCCAGCAGTAAAACACTGAAAATATTGGGGTAAATGAAATAAATTCAGTCGCGTTCGGACGATAAAACAGGCATTATAAAGATAAAGAAAATAATTGCCTCGAACAGTCGTTAATTGTGCGACGATCGTAAAAATGCTAAAACTCGGTAAAACCTCGCTAAGGTTTGTCCACCGTAAGGTAGATTTTTGTTTATAAGCCGTCGACTTCATTGAAAGTAATTAAATCAGAAATCTGAACATGAGAAAAAACATGTCCTTAGAGCTAAAGTTATGTTCTTCTCAGCCATGATGACAGTAATATATCTTAATGATAGTCTGTGTCTGTGTGTCGGTGACTGATTTATTTCAGGATTAATTGCATGAGAGGCTGCACGTTATACTGAACATAATAATGGTATAAATCTAGGTTCTTCTCTTCTTTTTAGTGTCTTGTTTGTTCATATTTGTATTCAATGCCACTCACAGAGCGATACATTTAAGCCAAGGTGTGTCCAGATCTGGCGAATGCGCCGCTCGCGAGCCACTTGCGACCTGCGCGGCCGTTGCTCGAGAGTGGATCCTGCCTATGTTTGGTGAACATGAAATGCACACGCGCAGGTCGCAAGTAGCTCGCGAGCGGCGCATTCGCCAGATCTGTACACACCTTTATGTACTTGTTTTGTGTTATTTCTTGTGGTAGCTTTTGTTATTATTGAAATAATATTTCTAAAGCAACAACCTCCCAATGCCTTAAACCTGGTGTAAGCGAATCATAACAAGTCACTGTCTGTGGGTTGCGCAACGCTTGCGTGTCTACATGGAACGCACGGAAAAAGCAACACTATCGTCTATCACAGACCTTATAGCCAGCTGGAATTTCTTCAAATTCACATAACATTGCCTTGAATGGGTTTCACAAAATTGAAGCTTTGGTTTCACAAGATTTGGCTTCATAATTTGTTCAAAAGTTTTGCTGGCCTTGAGATTTTACACACAGCTCCATTAACTTCTTACCCCCCAAAAGACATGTGCCTTCAAATCCGTGATAGGCCCAAACTGGTTTTTTTATTTTGCAAAAACAGTTTATTATAATTAATGTATTGTTTTAGTGAATAAATAAGTTCAAGTTAGTATTTTTTTTGATAAGTCTGTTTTTAATATTGTTTTATTTTCAATAAAACGTTAATACTTTTCAAATGGTGTATTTCGACCAGCTTGCATGACCACCGCTGGGCAAAGGTCTCAACACGATGGGTGCCTGAGGATGGACGGCGCCGCCGAGGCCGGCCTAGAAAGAGATGGCGAGATGATCTTGACGCGCATCACCGAGGCTGATTGGAGGTTGCGTAGGAGAAGAGTACCTACCTGGAAGGATTAGGGAAGGATTTTGCTCAGCAGTGGGACATAAAATCTCATCCGTAGTAATGATTAATGAGCCCAAAACAAATGAGGGTGTTATTTAAATGGTTAGCATAGTATTCGTATTTTTGTGAGCAGAAAAATATAATCTGTGAGCAGAAATTGCTAATTGATCAGCAACCATGGCCAGCAAACATTCCAAAATCAATCAGCAATTTATGCCATTCTGGATGGCTGTAATTATTTTTGTACAGCATATTAATTATATAAGCTGCAATGAGCTGCTCCTGTTTAATAACATTTTGGTAAGCACTCACTCTGGTAAGCAAAAAAATTCATTTTGAGCTGCATATAAAAGTAGCAAAAATACTTTACTTGAAATCACAAAAACCACACAAATCTCTTTAAAGCACGTTGTTACCGCTGCAATTTGACTGCTAATAATTGGCGCATAATCATCGAATGATACTCGCTTGCGATTGGCTCCTCGTGTCAAGCGCCTGCTCTTACTCCGCCCACTTTTAACGTACATTGCCGATTTTTCAACAAAAACGCAATCCAATTAGTTATTTTGCTCACCATGTTTTAAATATGCACACCAATCAAATACACTGATATAGACATGTTTTCTCTGCTGATCAATCATGAAATCTTGCTGATCAAGTAGTTATTTTGCGGACAATATGAGTTTGCATAATAAACATTCATTATTATGCAAATTCATGTTATTGTAAGCTGCCTATTTATGATTTAATTTTTGACCATTATCAAAATTATTTGCGAAACAAGGATTGCTGCCCGATTTTTTTAATTGCAAACAAAATCTTTGTATGCCGACCAAATTATTTAAATGCTGTTTTTTTGTGGCTCACCAAATTTTATAATTGCTAAACATTTAATTACTTCTCAACAAATAATGATCAGAGTGTTAGCTCTGGCTCGATCAATTCGAAACGAAAACGTTCAAAAGCTGGTAAAGCAATAATAATTTATATTCCCCTACAAACATGTAATGAAATGATTAGCGGTAATCTAATAATATTGAGGTTTCACCACACATTAGTGTAGGCAGAGGGAGAGGGGACGATGCACGCTCATCGGTTGTAATGTGATCATCATTCGTACAGTTTATTACTGTTACGGTAAATAATAGGGCTTTGCTGTAATTATAGATGTGTTATGGGGGTCTAATTTGAGGGAGCATGTTGTATGGATATTCGTTTAATAAACATTGATGATGAAAGGTAATATCTAAATCGAAAGTTGCAATGCAATTGTGTTTATTAAACTGCATTATGCACTCGTATTTTTTCAAAACGGTTACATAACATGACATTTACGGTTTGGTACATTTACCCGTTTTTCTAGAAATGGGAGGCTTGAAGAATTTGATAATTGTCTCTAATTATATATCTTGATGATTTCGGGTTTAAGGTGTTTTAAAACCTTGAGGTACCAAAATTTCACGGAAACGTCTGCAGTCCCGTCATAAATGAAAACTTGAACCATTCCTAACTGCTCTTACTTAACAATTCCTTCATTCGCATTCTTTCGAACATTATTGTCACTCTAAGCCCCTCCAATTGCCTTTACCGGCACGCCCCCATGCCTATTTGATTCGCCATAAAACGAGTCTACACGACGTGCTGCACGTCTCCACTAAACTTTTACGTGTGAGCATTTACGGAAATGCACGAACCTTCCGCTGTATCGGCTGAATATTTTATATGAACGTCTTATGGCAGCAAACAGGTGTGGGAAGGATAGAGGAATTATTTTGGTAATTGGCAAGTTTTCATTCTATCTTCCGTGTTCAATAAGTAATAGGTATGGAATAAATTATATGATTTTCAGTAATGACAACATCGTCCATGAGTGCCTCTATCCGTGTCACTGCAACATACAGACATACCTTCACTAGAGTCGTACGTGAAGTGTGTTGTTCCCGCGCGGGTCGGCTAACTGCTCTAGTTGGGTGGCCTGACCGCCTGAGTGCCAGTGCTTGACATTTTGTGAGGTGCCAGTATGTTTGTTTTGTTTGCTGCTCGAATTGGGTCAGTGTGATCTCTGGGATGTGTTGGGCTGGTTCAGAGACTAAAGTTTTGCCTGGAAAAATATTTATTACAACATAACATAACATCACGCCTGTAACTAATCTCTGAAGGGTTAAGCAGAAGTGTGCCAAAAAGTACACCCACATTTTGCAATTTATGTTTAGGGCCCATGTTGTAGGCTAGAGCCTATTGCCATCAACCGGGCACAAATCCAGCCTCCGTAGCTGTTACTCCGTAGAATTCCTGAAGGAAATCCATTAAAACATACTTCAAAATTAAAATCTGCAGTGATAAGATGCCTATAATTGCGCTGAACGTAGACTAGCGGGGCAACACCATTTTTAAATGACATCAGATTCTACCCCTAGCACTTAATTACTAGACTTATTTCCTTTTTTCCCCGTTAATGTTAAATGACTTACGTCCTCGGTCCGTGTTTTGTGACTCTCGAGTGGTTTCATTGAATTGCAATTTGGAGCCATAAAAACCCCAATTACACTATTATGTTCCAACTGGGACTTAAAGCAAGGATATCCTTAGTAAAGTTTACAGTTTTAGTATAAATAGTAGGTATACAGTGTAGGTACCATTGTTGAATAACAAAAAAACGATCTATAATTTTTTTATTAGTCTGTCTAGGTATTGATACCATCACATATTATTATGTCTAGAGTTGTATCAAAATACATAATTATAATCTTTTATTATCATTTCTTAGAGTCTCGACTTCAACAATTATTTTCAATGAAACCTGCAACAGTTGAGCAACAATAGAAGAACATAAATTAATTAGTGCAACTTCTACAATGATTGTCGATTTGTTGAGCCAGTTACTAGAGACTGTAGCTCATTAAATTAATTGAGATTTAAACGTCTTTGTTCTTCTAGCACAATGGCGGCAACTAAGGGTTGGTTCACATTTGCCATAGTGAAAAAAACAATTTAATAATTATTACTGAGATTTATGACTGACTTGTAATGTGGTTTGAATGTGAGATCATACTTTTATTACGTTCAATAGGTACACTATACATCATGTGCTGCTACTAAACAGTATAACCATAACCAGCATATCGGTATAAAGTTTGATCTGCTGGGATAAAAACCTCAAGGTGCTTTGTGAGGCCCAGTCCGGGTCGATGGATGTCACAAATGTCTTTGTGTGCGTTCACTGAACGGTACAGAATAATAGTATTGATGTTCATCTAACTACATGAACATCAACATTATTGACGTCAACAGTTGATTTAACGACAACGTTCTCATACAAACAAAGAAATAAATCCTCATCAACATACATAATTTAATTGAAGACTTCTCCAAGTAAACAGTTTTACGTCTATACATGAACATTAGCAAGGAGACGGCAAGGGGACGGATACCGGAGTCACAACATGGCTTATTTGTGGCATCGGCAGGATGCGTGGCGTCACGCGAACAAACACACAGCTATTAACATTCCCCACAGACATATTTTAGGAGAGTATAGTCACGGTAATATTATCTATACAGTATTCCAACTTCATACAAACGGACGAAGCGCGAGCTATACCTACGCGCCTCGATCTCGGCATGCGCTCGGCATGCAGACAGTCGCGACTGTGCCGCAGCGCGCAGTGACGAACGGACGGTGTGTTGTTTTTTAACAATAACCGCGCGATTTTTTCACTAAAAATAAGTTCAAGTACATATTTAATATGACGAGTAGGACATATTGTGCTGTTTTTGGTTGCATGAATTCGTCAATAACGCATCCAGAGATAACTTTTTTTAGATTACCTGGAAACTCTGAAAGGTAAGACTATAAAATAATTTTACTCACTAGTAGGTAGGTACATAATGTGTGTCTTTTTAATGGATAAGTATTTCCTTTTATCTCCCGAAAAGAAAGATGTCTGGATTAATAAATAAAGTGAATAGAGTAAAGGAAAGTGATTGACACGAGTGAAATAAGTAGTTATAGGCGATTCATGAATCATGATACGGTAGGTACACTTGTGTTAAAACCTCGGGGCATGTGTGGTTTATTTTGTTAGTTTTTTAATTAAATCTACCAATAAAAAACAACACGCATTTTTATTGAACACTTCCTATTCAATTCACAAAGTATTTTATTTGTTTATATAAAAAAGTATATTTACAATCACAAAACTAAACGGACACACAAAGTAGGCAAATGTAATTAAAATGCTGGAGGCGGGTAGCCCTATCGCATGTTTACGTACCGCGCGGCTGTAGGCATTTATTTCAAAGATACGGCCGAGTTACAATACTGTATAGATAATATTACCGTGGTATAGTCTTATAATATTGCACTTTCTGAGTTTATCTTGAACATCACCGATATCGGTGAAGTACGATACGCGTGATAATCATTACTCGTGACTTCTCCGTACGCGAAGAAGCAAAATAATAGGTGGGTAATTTTAGTCTATATTTCTAATTCTACCCCAGAAGTTCATTCTCCAGACGCCCTTGACTGGTGCTCGATGTGGCAATGTCATGAAGTTCAAGTTCAGTCAATATCATAGCAGTAGTCATTTGAAATACTGGCAACATTGTTGGTAATTGTAGTAAGGTTAAAGACTAAGGTCAGTAGATACCTGCTCTAAATTTTCTTCGACTGATATTATTAAGCGAATCATTGTGTTTTTCTTAACCATTAAACCACTTTAAAGTAAACTTTACAACTTTAAAAGATAGCTCCAGAGAACCTTTTTAAAATAATTTAGATAAAAGTAATAGTTAAAAACAGTTTCTATTGTTTTAAAATAGATTAATGTGAGTAGGTTATTATGACGCAAATGTAACGTTATTTGGTTATCAAGGAATGCTATTCAATGTGAAGTAGAAAGGGACCCAAAGATATTTATTTTACAGTAATGGAAATAATTACATAATAATGATTGTTCGTATAGTGTTTAGTGGATGATTAGAAAACATTACGTTTAGGAGCTTAAGAAATATTTTAAGTTTTAAAGCTATAGCTTTACTCGCAAAGTAAAAATCTAACAGTAAGTTATAACTTACTGTCAGATTTTTACTTTGCGAGTGCATAATATATATGTACTGTAAATTATGAAAAGCAATCGGAAAACTACTTTATGTGCCTACAAATTTTAATAAAAAGATAATGTTCAATTCAAACTAACACAGAGCTGCATTTAATGGCATATAAATTACGTCTGCACTTACTACATCTGTAATAGTCTGCTAACTGCGCTTTACCATTCAGATGCGGTATGAATAAGAGCGGTAATGCGCGGTAATACCTGGTAATGCGCGGTAACGTGCCGTAATGTCGCGGTAAAAGACACCGATTATATTGTAGCGATATTTCCACGTGACAACCAGATACCGAAGGACTACTGCTGCAGCTTAAAAAGAATATGCGGAATATCAGCTTAAGCTAAGCACAATCGACTTTTGGTAATTATGGTGATGAAGACGTATGACGGTGTTGGCAAAATCATCTAGATATTACGCTTTACCAATACCAGTACAGTTCTGCCCGGTGGTCACTAAAGTACTGGTCTAAGCTGATGGTTATCTCTTACCTGGAGGAACTCCATTGTGAATCGTACGATGCTAATCAACAACTCGCTTTCTTTCAATACAAGTTAAAGATCGGTTCAACTGGTACAAACTGCAGGCTATCCGCGGATACCGACAACTTACACACTCTATAGAATAAATGTATGTGTGTCCGGATGAGTGTCCTGTGGCCTGATCCGTCTCCGTAACTTATTCCGTAGCGGCTTGACAGAACCTTTAAGAGGAGGGATATAACCAAATTGTTTACTGTGGATAGCACACTCGTAACAATAATAAAGTCATATTTCCCTAACAAGCTTAATAGCGTTGTGAATTGTAAAGAATGGACCTTCTTTAAATCTTTACTTCTTTTTGTGGTCTAGCTGCATTCTTGTCGTGGAATGCGGTTATATATCGAGCAGTAATCAAGTCGAAATATTGAAAACCCATTGTATTGAATTATTATCGGTGAATGTCCTTCATCCAACGGCCTTTCGAGACTGTCAGCACTTTGAAATGTATTGGGTAGTATCAGTAATCATAGCGGACCAGTTAATATTGCCCTAAAGGCAGCATTCCGTAGTAAAATATTTAACAAATATCACAATTTTCGCGAACAATGTTAACCGGTTCCAAATTACAAATGATTAATAACTGAACTGTATTTTCGTGTGTTGTCATATTTAATTTGCCATACAACTTATTTTTTAAATAATTTATAGGTGAACATTTTATATTAAGGTATTGTTAAATCTAAATCTTTTCAAAGATGCAATAGTCAGTAACATTAGTGCTGTCAAATGTCCAACTTTAACAATTACTCACCTTTGTCATCAAATTCAATCCCTTAAAACCACCAAAACTCGTGGCAGTTCTCGTACGCTGATAAAGTGTTAATCTTCTTACGTACATAATAGAAAGATACGGCATATAATGACGTTCTGGTGTTGTTTCAGAGCAAGGAGCTAAGCGGGAGCGACTGCGGCATGGGCGTGCACGCGCCCGACACGTTGCCCGGTCTCAAGCACCACTACTGTAGCGACAGGTATAAGCAACTTATCATAATACGTATACAATCTTCTTCTTAGCGTATCGATGGCAAAAATATAATGTTTGACTAGAATTCAGCTACGTGAACCTCGCTCGTTGATGCAGTCAAAAAGTCATCAAGAGCATGCGGCGCAAGATAGATAATTTGTGTGTTCTTTGACTTGCCCTAGGAAATTTCTGGGTCAAGAAATAGCTTGGAGCAACTGGATGAGAGTTGCCGAAAATCGAGTTGTGTGGCGTGCGATTGAGGAGGTCTATGTCCAGCAGTGGACTGCTGTAGACTGATGATTATGAGGTCAAGAAATTGACACTCTCCAAAATTCTATGTAAGCAGGATTTTTTGCTATGAATGAGATGAATAATAGAGAAACGCTGGACGTCTTTTGGGCAGTTTGTTTCACAATATTTTTTCTGTCAGAGTCCGATTTCGAGGTGCACAAAAGTGCAAGTGATACTAAAATTGGACGCACATAATAAAATATATGGTTATGGTGAATTTGAATTTGAATCTAAAATATTCGGAGCACCTGCGATTTTCGACAGTATGACCTAAATTGGTATTGCAGTAACATATTTCGTGACTTTCTATGCAATACGGGTTACTGCGTCGTTCATGCAATGTTGTGTCGTGTAATATTGTATGAACCCGTATGCAGCGCGCTGTAAAAGTTCCAGTTAAGTAGTTTTAATTTGTAGAACGACCTCAGTAGTTAAAGTAAGGTTTCTTGATATTTTTAAAAGACTTACATAGGGTAAGATGCTTTTAAATAATTATTAAACCTATTAATATGATAGACAGATTTAGCAAGAACATATTTTATTTAGGACTGGAGGCCCAGAAAAAGTGAAATTTTATCAGCTATAACAAAGATAAGTCTAAATTGTAAAGAATTATCATAAGCTACCGAAACTCTCATGTCAACCCTGTTGGAAGTACTTGTAAAAATACTAAACAATTTGAAAGGGATTGTCACATTTCTAGCCCCACTTGTACTAACTTCCTTGTACCATCAGCTTATCAAAAAATCTTCTACAATGTTCCAGGTCGCCAGCGAAATGCAACATAATGGGCGTTTCGAAGCTAGTGAACGAGCCGAGCCCGAGCAGCTCGGAGGAGTCGAATTCGCCGACGGAGATCAACTGCTACCGGCGCCTGGGCGAGCGGCCGCCGCTCATGAAGCGGCTCGCCATGGGGCTCAGCGGCGCGCTGCTGCAGCCCTCCGACGACGACTCCACGCCGCTCGTCGCAGACACACCCACCACGTAAGTGTTGAGAGAATTACAATTGCGCTGATCTTGGGAAGGTGGTCAATTATGGTGCTTGTAAATTTTATTTACGGTATTCCTAATGCTCTCAATGGGATAGGTTATAACTTCTGAACACTGTTTCGGAAACCAGTGATCATTCGATTTTTTTATTCAGCTAATGGTCTGCTTCGATCTCAAAGTAGGTCAAAGCAAGATGGATTACGACCCACTTCAGATTAAGTGTCGAAAGCCTGTGTCCCAATGGTGGGGTACCATCATATTGCTATTCTTTCTACCTGGCTGTAGTGGAGTTCAATATGTCATGGGGTAATCTATTTTCATATGTCATTAGCCAAGTAATCTTCTGGTCTTATTTTGGTAGTACCTACAATACAATTTTGTCCCCTTGCAGCCCCACAAACATGCCGCTGTGCATGAACGGGGGCTACATCAACGAGGCGTCGGAGGCGGAGGCGCGCACGCGGGAGAGCAACCGCGAGCCGCCCGCCGTGCCCGCCGCGCCGCGCCGGACTGAGCACCTCATGCATTCAGACCTAGATGTCGACTTCAGGAGGTGTAACAATATGAAGAATAGGTGAGTGTTTCAGATCCCTTCCCTACTTCTTGGTAGATTCCAAGGATTTTTGTATTTCTAGTCTGAACCAGACAAAGATGGACTAAAAATTATACTGAGGGCGTCTCTAAACAAAAGTTTGAGCAACGGCATTAGCTTTACGAGTTTACAGCCTAGTTATGAGCATAGCTCAAAAACCCATATGACACCCACTGATGATTTCTATTGCAAATATCAAAACAGTGAAATCTGTTCAATATAATTATTAGAAATAATCTAAATGTCAGAAAGTGAACTGGAAAACCTTGAAGAGATCTATTTGAAAGTGTAACTGTTCCCTTCAAGTTTCCTTTGATTTTAACACGTAACTCTAGTCTCAAAAAGCTAACATGTACCGCAGAATTTTTAACTTTCGGAAATCGAATTATCTCAGAATGGTCTCTGAATAAAGAAATACAGCAACATAAATTCTCAATTGACACCTCAGGCCAGAACTTGTTAAGTTGCACAAAAGGCTTTATAAAATCTATTCCGCGGATTTAAAATATTCCGTAACGAGCGAGAGCCGCGGCACTGGGTCCATTCTATTTACTTTTTACTTTGAAAAAAGTTCTACATTAAATTACCGCGATGATAGCGGCTTAATGGAAACTGGGGCACGACTTGTCATTCTTGTGAAGCTTAGAGAACAGAGCAAGGGACGTCACAACTTTCGTTCAATGAAAGTTATGAACGCGTATTTAAGAAAAAGCTTTACGAGTGTTTGGAGTTTTGGTTTGGATTGTGCTGGGAGGTTACATTTGAATGTTTTATTCGTGTAATGAATCCGTAAATTTATCGTTTCTTTTTATTTAATAGCTTTTCTTCGTGATTTATTATTATTATTATTTTCGACTTACAACTGTCATTACAGGTCTTAACGTAATTCGATAGTGCGGCTATCAACCACATATTAAAAATAATGCTGAGTGAACTGCAATTTGGAGATTCCTTGGATAGACACATCGAAATTCAATGATTTGTGTTAGTTTTTGTAAATACCATCTAGGTGTTTTACGTACCATCTGTCTGTTCTACTCTAACCACCATTTTAAGATACTCAAATAAATCACTTCGTGTTTGCAGTGAGTCAGCAGCGTGCAGTCGCACGACATCGTCGTCGTCGGGCGCATCATCGTGCGGCGTCGTGCCCGGCAACAACAACGTGCCGCGCGCCGAGCCAGAGCTGAGGCAAGCGCCCTGGTTCCAACACGGCATCCCTAGAGAAGTACGTTGACAAATATTGCAAGAAATCAAACCAACCAGGATCGGTTTGTGCACCTTTACGTTTAGGAGCATGCGCCTGAGCATTCGTGGGAGAGTTAATTAGTTTTCTCGTAGCCAAGCGGCAACAGTTTTTGATGCCCTTATGTTGTGTGGATGTCCTGAATTCATATTCATCATCATATTCCATGTCCGTATTCCAGATAGCTCTCGAAGTGCTAAGCTCGCAGCCGGTGGGCGCGTTCCTGGTGCGCGGCAGCACGACGCAGACGGGCTGCTTCGCGCTGTCCGTGCGCGTGCCGCGAGACTTCACGCCCGCTGGCATCGCGCACTACCTCATACTGCGCACGCCCAAGGGCTATAAGATTAAGGTTGGTGTTCTTTGCAACCTATCATAGGTTCTAATTTCCCTTCCTATAGAGTCAGTCCACACGACGCGTTGCGTTGTTTTGCGTCGTCGCAACGCAAAGAATTTGGCGCTGCGTTAAACTCAAACTCAAACTCAAACTCAAAGCATTTATTTCAATTAAACCATTACAGGCACTTTTGAATGTCAAAACACAAAAAATAAACTAAGCTACAGTCCCAGTCACAGGGCATAATAACTTGTGAAAGTACTGTAGTTGCCCATTCGAAAGCGTAGATCTCTATGGAGAAGAATGGGCAAGAAACTCCATGGACACTCTTTTAAATCATTATGTTGTTACAAAGTCTCGGTTACATCATTCATGTCGAGATTAAACATACATGTGAGAACGATGTAGAAAGACGTGCGAGTAAGAGCGTCCAGAATAAAAACATAAAAATAACAATTCAAAAATACAATAATCCATGGCAGCTGCGAGATGACCAGTCACAACTGACAGCGCCCGTTCACGAACATGACGCATGGATCAGCCATCATTCAACTCAACCATTTTGGAGGGAACTAAACGACCCGACACACGCGCCACCATCAGCGAGACATTTGAGTGAGCATGACATTCTCTCAGCCACCAGGGAAAATGCGAGTCAATAAAAGATGTAAATGGTAGCTTTAGCGTACATAGTACTCACACATGTGCTATGCAATTATACAACACTAAGAGATTGAATCTATACAATGCAAAGATATGTTTACAATCTTCTGCAGCTTCCACAATAACTTCCCATGGTAACCAATAAGTTTGCCCCTATGGTTGTGGAGCAGGACCAGCATTGAGCCAAGCATTTTTATCATCAATGTAATCTCCCAACTTATAGTATGCTTGCCTACATAGTGTGCGTTTTATACAAGATTTAAATTTCGTCTCATTCAGTTGTAGAATGCCGGGAGGAATTTTATTGTAACATTTTAAACAGTACCCCATGAAAGATGAGTCTACTTTAGCTAGCCTGAAACCTGGCTGGACTAGATGGTCCCTGGTTCTAAATGGTGGTTAATGCATCGTTGCCACGACGCTCCGTCGCCGCAGCGGCGAAGCACAGTTGCGGCGAGCGTTTTGTAAAGCGTGTGTCTCCTTGCGGTCAATGCATAAACAATTACTGCCGCTCCGGCGTCGCAATGAGTACACCCCTCCCGTTTAGTCTCGGGGGCTGCAGTCAGTAGTATGTGCGTTGCGTCGACGCAGCGCACCGTGTGTACTCTATCGTTATTAATATGTACAAAACGACGCAGCAATAGCGCTACATCGACGCAACGCGCCGTGTGGACTGGCTTTTATTTTGTAAGGAGGCGTTAACCTGATGGAACGGCATCAGGGTCTGGATTTGTGTCGTAAACTATGTTCCAAGCTATTATCATGTCCTCTATGCCCCAAAACGTGCATTCACAGCGTGCTAGCAACACGAAGCAAAATAATGCTGATTGAGATGCAATAGCGGGTGCTCTTGGTGTACCTGAATATATAATATCTTGTATTTAATAAAATTCCTGTCGCTCGTAACTTCTGCCTTGAAGGTATACATACACCTTACACCTATGCACCTTGAAGGTATATATACGTCATTTACCAAGGCCTCAAAAACTCATTAAAACATTTTTCTGTTCCAGGGTTTTACAAAAGAGTTCACGTCGCTGTGCGCGCTGGTGACGCACCACAGCGTGATGCCGGAGCTGCTGCCGGTGCCGCTGCGCCTGGCGCGGCGGGCGGCGGGCGCGCGCCGCGACCACGCCGAGCTGGACGCGCTGCAGCCCCACGCGCCGCACGACAACGCGCGCCACACGCCGCACCACAACCCGCACCCGCACCATCAGCACCACTTCCTAGCGCAACTCGACGTTTAGACCACTGTTTAGTCGTCATGCTGTGCTACGTCACGTGACATTACTTCGTACGTGTAAACGGTAATACTTAGGGCAAGTTTCACAAATGAAACTTAACGCGACTACGTTCAATATAGAATATTGACACTGACAGCTCTTGGACTCGGTTCATAGGTACGCAACAGTTTCATTGGTGAAATTAGCTCTTAATGTGGTTGGGGGTCGTGGCGGTCTGTGGCTGATCGCGAGAAGACGAAGACAAGGATCGGTCGCTGTGAGACATTTTAGTTTTTATCACGTGGTGTATGGCCCATTGAACTGTCACAAATAAGTGCAATGATTTACCCGAAACTGTTGCCGTGATAGATCTGCACTGTGATTCTATGAAATCTGTCTTGTTCGATGTTACTTCTGTTTCCACAGTAAAAATAAAGTTTTAATAATGACGTTAGCAAGTGAAACGGAATCAGAAATGAATTCGATGGAGATTTTATTGATTAACAAAATAAAACTCATGAGTGTTTGTTACAAGCTGTTGCATGTGTGCGTGTGCAAATGCAGTTTAATAAATTTTACCTATTTTAAAAGAATTGGTTTCACGATTGCCATACTATTCAATTCATGCGTTACTGTGCGTTTGAAGTTTCAAGCTGGTAAATCAATTAATTGTTAAACAATCACTTACTAAATCATTATGGGAAATGTGTCCCTGTCTCATGTGGTTCACTGTTAATTTCCCAAATTATGAAAAATTTGAAAAGACAAAGCTGCAAATTAAACGGTTAAACGCACATAGATTTAATACCGAAATCACAAACTTTCTCTCTAATAAAACCTTACAATAATATCTTCGCGTTAAAAATAACTATTCACTGTTATATAAAACATAAATAATCAAAAATAAAAAGAATTATATATCATTGAGTAAAGAAAAATATCTAAAATAGTCATGTTTAAGGAGTCATTAAATTATTGTATGTTGTCTAGTATCTGTTGGTAAGTTCTCTTTTGTAAGAATAATGTGATAAATATCATACTTAGGGTGTGTACGCAAATGTAAAAATATATATTTGTAAAAATAAAAAATGTGTATATGTATTGTAATTATTAGAAGATTCGTGTCATAATCATAGCTTATACGATAGTAATAGAGAAGGGAAACGCGCATGGTTTGAGTTCAGCGACGACATCAGTATTCTGCTTACAGATGCGCTGGTTCATTTGAACAAACGTCTTTTAAATAATTGTTCACGCTGCATAGACTTGAAAGCCCGGCTGTACCTAGGACTCCATTAATCAGCCTATCTTCTCCTCAGTTTAAGTCGACTGTCCACAGCTTCGTAGGATGACCGATGTCGATCCTTTGAAGTTCACGCGCGTAGCTTAGCTAGGACCTGCTGCGGAACACCTTTTATCAAGCTTAAGTGGAGTTTTTTTCAAGTCATAAGCATTATTTATTCACTATGATGATGAAATTGTTTTGACAAAAAATCAAAGTCTAATCTAGATGCAGCCGATCTATATTCCTCCTCTTGTGAACAGAATATTGATGTCTTTGTGTTTCAGCTGGGTTGCGCTTTTATTGTTTTATTTGAAGTTGTGTAGGTATGGTCTAGTCTTATGAGATGTACAGTGAGTGTGTGCATGGATTGTTGCACGAATGATACCACACAAATAATAATTAGTTATATTATATTAGATTGAGTAACGTGTTACAATAAAGACTGCTGTTGTTGACATGTTGGCTTCATTACGTACCTACTTTATAACATTTAAGTGTACTGTTACATTTAATCCGAGATTGATTTATTATCCTAACACCTCTTTGATTTGATATTTGAAGGTAATCGTTTATATTTAACATAATTATCATGTTTAACAAAATAAAAGTTATTCAAATGAGGCGCCTATTTGAATATGGACATTTGCCACACTTATAAAATATGTTCACCAAAACTAATGTACCTTCTCGTAATATTTCCTATGGGCCTACACTACCTAATGATATAAATACCATAATTTGTCACTCAGAAAAAGTATCGAATTACCATTCAATGCGTTTTGACTATATTCGACTAGATCTGAGCCCAACTGTACTATTACTCTACTTATTTAAACTTTTCACAGTGATCTCACAATATATTTGTAAGACAAATCTGTCGATAGCACACAATCGAGAGGTCACTGGAATGTTTGTAAATGAGTGGAAGCAGGACTTGTACTTGTACCTTTGACTTGCCTTACGTATCGTTGGCAAGCAGTGCAAATATATCTATCCCAAGCAAAAGCCAAAAGCCTGGTTCTATCAGTGGATTGTTTGGCCCATAGGGAGTTAAAACTTATATTTGCTCTATTATCCAATGCATTATCGAACGAATGCCTTACTCAGTGACCACTCATGTCAACAATAGTCAGCAATTTCCAATAATATAAGAGTTAACATCGGAGCGACAGTGTCGCCCCCACGGTGTATATTGTAAACAAGTTGCCTTTTAGCGAGTACCTACACTACGGCTTCGCGTTTATGACGTACAGGCGCACAGACAAACTGAAACAGAAGTAAATGTTAAGTTAAGCCAGTATGGACTCATTGAGGAACGGCTACTGACACCGGACATTGATAGATACTTCAGTAAAGGTGTAGTCAAACCAAGCTGACTGTATTCCGGCCGTGTCCGCACTCCGGTCCGCCCGGTTTGACCATACCTTTGTAACTTGTAAAGGGGTGCTTGTCCGGAACAGTTTCTGCAGTTTGTCCATACTGGCTCGACCGAACCTTAATAATTCGAAATCTTATCTAGTTTAACATTAACTACAGTCAGATTGACAAGTTTGGCAGTGTTTTTGTCTATCTGTGTGTCTGTCCGTCATACAAAATGTTGATCGCTATACACTGCCTTAGTACGAGACATCTGAATAAACATATGGATATCAGTAGCTTAGTCTGTTGATGTTTTACTGTACTTGCCATCTCATCAATAGTTTATTATAATAGGACGTTAGAACTCGAGAGTTTTTGATATGGTAACACTGGCAATACTCATTACTATTCACTGTATTCAAATTATATGTATCGTGTTCTCTATTTTTTTTTGTTATGGGTAATTTTTAGAAACTTTGGTAAACTTATCTAGATCCGGATATACGGTAATAACACAGTTGAATAGTAAGACTGTTGAAGCACATTATCAAATGATAGGATACGATATATTTTGATTCGATTAATGAATTCATTGTTTGCCAACGATTCTTACATTACTCATTTTTTACTAAATCCTTAATAGAGCAAAGTAATAACAATTTATGGAATATCTGAATAATTACTTAAAAGTTTCAACCACAGGAACATACTATTATCTACATACCTGTTTTTTTATTATATATCTTCAAAATACCGAAATCCATGTATCATGTGCTTGAAAAATTTATTTGAGACTACCTATGAACATTTTTTTCTCTCATCTTTTTCGAGGTTCTTATGTATTTCACTGTTCACAGTTCCGACACTAGATGCCACTAAGTGTCCTGTGAGTTTTAAGCGTCAGTTTTGTACCTAATAAGCGAATTTTATCCACCTTTACAAATGTAGTTAACTACATCAGTGAAACTAATAATTTATTTACGTATAAATAAAATAAATAACAAGAATATTACATGAAATCGTTTCATTTTCTAGAACAACTTTTTACATGGCGTCTATTTTACTATGCACAGAAGTTATGCACTACCACAAAATACACTGTCGAGCTCTCTCATCGACATTTGTTGAAACGTTTGGACTGCTGACAAACGATTTAGGTATATTCACATAAAAGTAGAAAAAAAATCTGTCATATTAATCACCGTGGGATGTGTGCTTACAAATTAGCCAATCACGCAGGTATCAGATACCTCCGAAACAACAACTTGCCAACTACAGCTCCTGAAACATGACTGTAATACCATCTAGCAACTGAAACAAAAGTAAAATCTTTCATGAGTTAACCGGCGAAAAGCGCCATCTACCGACATCTAATCTACACTTTGAACTACTCCAAGCAACCGAAATAGTAACATTTGATTCGGGTACAGGATTTTGTTTTATTCGTGAGCAGTCTGACTTCGCGTTCATTACTTTCTATCCTATCCTATCCCGCATGTAGTGTTGGCACCCACTAGTAGATGTCACTACTGTTTTAATTAATAAATAACTCCTATTATGAAAATCTTCACTGTATACGTAATCATACCTAAAACATTCAGGGAATCAGGATGTTCAAATTATGAAATACGAATAGTAATTTTAGAAGTAATTACTGTCACAAGCAGCACTGCTGTATTCCAGTTTAGAGGATAGACGTTAATCATATCATCGAGTAGGTACTCATATATTTGAGTAATTATATTCACGAGACACATTTACATTTCATGTTTTATGATTAGCAGTGCAGTCGACAAAAAGCTTGATAGAGTGGCAGACAACAACGGCCCATTTTTACAATCTACATAGATTGAGTTTCCCAGAACTTAGCTACGTGTTTCTATCGAATATACATCCATCCATCGAACATAATCATCTTTCATCTATCATCATGGTCATCGAACAGTATGTCAATTATCATACCATACCTTACCTTACCTTTGTTAATACCTCGTTTATTTTGTCAGTAGCTTCGTTATTTTACTTTAAATATTAAAGTACTATTTTCATATTAATGTTTTATTATTTATCTTTAATTTGAAATTATTATTGCATATTTTTGTAAAGAAAGTAAATTAAGTTCTGGCCAGATGTCTGGCCTTCATAAAAAATGTTAAATTAGACCTCAAGATTTCGGTGTCGAAGGTGAGAGAATCCAGATGAAATCAAAAATTATAATCCTACGAAAAAAACGCCACAGCAGAGCTGTAACAAAATTTTAAAGGGTGAATACACAAGTCTGTTGGAATTTCAACACGTGGGGAGCATGGCGTCCTAAGAAGAAACTTACCGTTTTTCCCGTTGATAAATGACTTTTCCTGTGTGCACCGATAAATCCAAAGTGGGTGACAATCACACTACAGAATAGTCCAATATTGAAATTCTGAAACATCAATTTGACTTAAAACACGAACCCAAAATGATGACCACATATTGGTCTGGTAGAAACAAAACCTACTGAAGAAATTAAGGATCCCTCCTTCAGAACACCTCGTCCTGGGTGTTTAAGGCAGCAATTATGGCATCACTAAAATATCCGAGATTATACCGGATTCGTAAAATTAAATTGGTGCGCTAAGCTACCATGACGAAAAAAGATCGTAAAGTGAAACGTCAAAATGACAGTTGCCGAACAAAACCATCGCAGATAATAAAAGACTGTTAGGCGGTACGAAGTTCGCCGGGACAGCTAGGTAGGTGGTAGGTAGGTGGTAGGTAGGTGGTAGGTAGGTGGTAGGTAGGTGGTAGGCAGGTGGCAGGTAGGTGGCAGGTAGGTGGCAGGTAGGTGGCAGGTAGGTGGCAGGTAGGTGGCAGGTAGGTGGCAGGTAGGTGGCAGGTAGGTGGCAGGTAGGTGGCAGGTAGGTGGCAGGTAGGTGGCAGGTAGGTGGCAGGCAGGTGGCAGGCAGGTGGCAGGCAGGTGGCAGGTAGGTGGCAGGCAGGTGGCAGGCAGGTGGCAGGCAGGTGGCAGGCAGGTGGCAGGCAGGTGGCAGGCAGGTGGCAGGCAGGTGGCAGGCAGGTGGCAGGCAGGTGGCAGGTAGGTGGCAGGTAGGTGGTAGGTACTAGGAGAGTAGAATAGGTAGGTAGGTACTAGGAGAGTAGGATAGGTAGATAGGTACTAGGAGAGTAGGATAGGTGGGTAGGTAGGGTGGGTAGAGTAGGTAGGGTAGGTGGGGTAGGATTCATTGACTGTTAGGCGGTACGAAGTTCGCCGGGACAGCTAGTTACAAATAAAATTAAGGGGTCATCCATAAGACAAGGTGTAGTACAGTATAAATTAATATTTTATTTACCATTAGAACATTAATTAATTAATGATGCTCTTCATCGTGGGGCTTAACCAAAGCTACATGGGTACAATTCTATGCACCCAATTAAATCATACAGTCCAAATCTTTGGAACCTGAAACAGTATTATTTGTTCATTTAAATTTGATGTGTATTAAGTTACATGCACTAAGTCATTTCAATATTGTTGAATCGTTTGTTAAGTACTCACTCTTGTTTTACAAATGCTCTGTATTGTCGTGTTTTCGGAATCAATCCATTTTGCCATGATCGCAGGGTGGTTCAAAGCATCAACAACTTGTCTGATGCACCGACTTGCTGTGCGTTGGGCAAGATGTTGAGTGACGCCAACAATTCGCTGATAGGATCCTGTGGCTTGGAAACTAAGAGCGCACAACACCTAAAACACAAACATTGAGGAAATGAAAATTTTAGTTAGGTAATAAAAAATTGCTTATTAATACCGCCGAAATTGCTGCACAAATAAAGTTTCCGGCAATTCGCGTATTGTTTCCATGCACTGACGATTTATGCCTCTTTTTCAGCGCCTAAGCCACACTTCTTCATTATGAGTGCACCACAACATATTTTAAGTGCTAAATAGTAAAAACTAATAGCTTCTCTATTCCATAGTAACGAGAGCAACAGTTGAAAAACACAGGACAATGCTCAGCATGGCGGTCGGTGAACATCAACGTAAGTAAGTATTCCATTTGAAGGGGTTCGCTTCCAGTCGGATGCGCCCGCACCTGAGGCTATGTCTACAGCGGAGATAGCAGTGAGAGTGATGTTCATTGCCGAGTTACTGTGGATTTGATGGGGAGATTTAGTTGTGAGCTGGCAATGGATAGCAAATTAAAGTGTAATTGCGATTTTTTAAAGGGGATAGGGGGCGTGTTTGTGTCGTATGGATCTGTCCGTATTTTCAGCAAACGTTTGTTAACAGGGATGTTTACTTCAAGGCAATTATAGTTCAGGTAGAGTCAAGGGGAACAATTTTAAAAACATCAGGCAGGCGCAACTTACAGTTTGATGTCCGCAGTTCGTTTTATCTAGGAACATATAGGCAGGGGGCGCTTGAATATAATTGTATCATGAAATTCAGGTAAAGAAAGATACATAATAACAGCCAAAATAATTCTACACCATAATAAAATTCTCTTGTTAATCTGCGGTAGGTACGGTGTCTTATTGTTATCGTTCCGTAATTACGAGAATTCTCATAATGGCCAGTCATTATGAGGAATAGCCATAAAATAGGAGCCATTACCAGTATTGGTTTCATTTCATTTGAAACCAAATTATTTATGTCGAGTAATGTTAACGTATGTAGGTACTTTTTTGTTTCTATGTAATTTTATTGAAACTACGACGAAGTGAGCTTTAATATTCTGTTTTCAGTTTCATATTATGTTTTTTTTTTCGATTGTTCAGTATTTCTAATACAATTACTTTGCGTACTGAATGGAACTCATATTGTTTTGATATTGGCACAAAGTACCTAATGATGCGCAAATGTTTGAGAATATCGATAGCTCTGAAGGTAGACAAAGGTTTTCAGTATTAAGATCCATTGTAACTCTTTCATAAAATACTAAAGTACTTTGTAATGAAAGAGATTTGAAAGACTTATAGAGCGGACAATGACAATATTGTCATGAAAAATATTGATCCCGAATATTTTCAATGTTGACACACGAATGCTACCTGAAAAGCGGGCAAATGGAACTAGATAAAACGATTTGTTACTGAGTAGTAACAAATATTGGATTACGATTTCTGTGCGATGTCTTTGTTTGTAATAAATGTATTAAACTTTACAAATACATAGGTCCAAGATTGAAGTGTAAAAACCGAAAAATGCTAGCACTTGCAAACTGAAATGCGAATATGAATATCATCGCTAGCTACGTGACCAGTATTAGCTTTTAAGTTTATCGCTTGAGTACAGTTATAAGTGCGAAAGCAAAGTCGTGCAGTTTCGCTGTTTATGAGCCACGTACCACTATAAAGATTCGGCGTTGATGCCGAACTTAACCGAATGATGCCGAAGTGAACCCGAAGCGAAAAGCGTTCATTCTGCTATCGGTGTAGAATTTGTATCGTTTATTATGATATGAGCTTAAGTTCGGTTTAATAATGCTTTTGCGAAGTTGAGATAATAAACGGTTGAAACATGACGCGTTTTATAGACGATATCATTTTCTAGTTTACTTTTGAGGTAGAGAAAAGCAATTACCATTAAATGTAAACTTGATCTTGCTGCAAAATAAATTAATATTGATGAAATTGAAATCTTTTTCGGCTTTTTGAGCAACTCAGTAAACTATGCAGCAGCCTCTTTAAATTGGTACTACAAGAAAGAGCCCACGCTCCTGACTAATTGGTCAAAAAAGGCAGACCAAAAAAAAAATTAAAGGTATGCAGGTTTTTTAATTTAAAAATATCATAAAGTAAACGCATCAATCGCTAGTTTAGTGGACACGCCCGGAGCGCCTTCACCTCTGAACGTTTTAAAATGTAAAACGAATGGACATTAGTCTTTGCTTTATTCGTCTGAAGCTGAACGCGACGGGCGCCAGTTTAATGCGGTATTATTGTTCTTTTGGGTATTTATAGTTAACTGTTTATACATATAGAAGTGTCCTATCGAAATAAAAAATGCAAACGAACGAACATAGGAACAATCATAAGATCAACGCACTTTGAGCACTGCTCGGCTTAGCATCGCCTGGCTTATGTTTACTAGCAAATCCTGTTCTGAGGCAAATAAATAAAAAATGAAAATACAGTTACGAGGCTAGGCTGCGTTGCAGTATGGAAGTTCATACAAAGAATCCCGGACATACAATACTGACAGTTTCACCACTGAAAGTGTCACCACAGCTATGGTATATTGACTCTTGTTTGCTGATCACGTTCAGGTCCGTTACTGAAACTTGTCCTTAGTTCTATCTATACCCGTAATCCGTATTTTTTTTCACAAGAAAGTACTAAACACTGCTTGAGGCCATGCAATAGAGTCATTTTAAATATAAAATAAAGCGCTGTAAGTACTTCGCTATTCATTTTCAAATATGAAACTAAAAGTCTTTTGTAAAATAAAAAAATATTCCCGCTTCATATTTCAGGCAGTTTCGTACAGAAGAGGCGCGGGTACTGCGGGTAGTCAAATTGTATCGCACCTCAAAGACGTTGCCAGCCGCCGCGCGCCGCACCACGGGTACATACCGAAAGCGTTCTTACTCTCATAATGCGGAATGAAAGGCACCGAGCAAATGTACGTAGGAATGCCACAAAAGAAAATAGAGCAAAAGATCAAATAATTTGGTCCTTTGGTACAAAAAGAAATGAATTACCTCTTTTTGCAATTGTGCAGTTGTTAGTTTAGTAGGTAGTTCATAAGAGTTAGTTGGGAATAGTTCAGTAATTAATGCAAAATAGACTCATTTTCTGGACAAAATCATGGGCTTTAAACATAACTGGTAAAATATGGGTGTACTAGCGTGGGTGTAGTGTGTATGTGTGCACCTCGGCTTACATCTGCGGAGATTACCGGCTTGATGTTAGGTGACTGAAAAAAAAAACGCTCAAACAATCGTTTATTAGGTTTCTCATGTTCTTCACATCCCTTAAAAATTAAGATTTTATCAATAATTAATTCCATTTATTCATCGCCTACTTTAGAGTACGAAACTACGTTGAAAAGTAATTGGGTGCATCACCGTGTTTGAGGAAACTGGGTGATTTCCTATAAATCTTCTCGTGGAACTTCTACAAATAAACCACGTGGCGGTTTCTTAGAGAGAGAGCGCTAATGACGTCAGCGCTACCTGCCTCTCGTGAATAGGTACTTAGTGCTCGTGACTTGTCGAATGCATGGTCTGCATGGACACAGTTCCGCTCGGGTTTGTAACTAGCAATTAGTTACACTGTTGCGATAACCCTAATCAATAACAACAAAAGCATTTGACATGTGAGAATTATTGAGTAGGTGTCTGGTCGCTAAACAGAAACAGCTGCTCGAGTCGATCGTGCCGTGGATGGGTGACCATCCATTCCATACCGAGTTTTCTCCGTGCCTCGGAAAGCACTTTAAGCCGTTGGTCCCTGGCTGACATTAGAGATCTTTGGCATTCGTTACGGATAGTCAGTGGCCCGAAAGTCTGACAAGCAGTCATACCAAGGAGTGAAGATCATATTACCCATGAGTGCTAAATGGGTTGCCGATTCCAACATAGCGGGAAAAGGCTAAGCTGGCAGGCAAGTGCATTTTGAACCAGATAATAAAGACCTAACTAAGCCTTCATATTAAAAACAATGTAATGATTTCTCTCATTTTTAACCGACATCCAAAAGGAGGAGGTTATCAATTCGGATTTTTATATAAATATACATATTTTTGTTTTGTATTTTCGGGTATAACTTCGTCATATATAAATGGATTTGCAAAATTCTTTTTTTTTGTTCGAAAGGGGTTTATTCCGAAATGGTCCCATTTATAGATTTCATATAGATCTGATGATGAGTTTCGGAGACAGACAACGGAACTCTTAAAAAATGGACAGCAAATCTATCGTGATTGCTGCAATCGCTTGGATTTTTGTTGTTTACACAATATTATAACATAATAACACGCCTGTCTGCTCTGAGGGGATATGCAGATGTGCACATTGCACAGTACCCCAAATTTCGGCAGTTATGTATCTTAAGTTCCATTTTATTGGTGATAAGTCTATTACCATGACATGTATTGTTACCAATATAACATAAATGTATATCAAATATTCATATAGGATATTAGGTACAACTCTAAACCGAAAAATAAAAAAAAACTTTTGCAAAAAAGAAAACCGACTTCAAAACATAAAAAAGTGAAAAATAACTTAAGCAGAAGTCGGTGGCAAAAAAACCGAACCAATCAAACAAGTCCCTACTTCTGAAGCTAAAGTTATTTTTCACTTTTTTGTGTTTTGAAGTCGGTTTTCTTTTTTATTGTATTCATTTCAAGGGGCTTTTAAGGCTCAAGGCCAAAGAACTATTCGATTCGAAGTGAAAAGCACCATTTTTGAGCTAAGAATGAACGGGCGTCAGACCATCATCGGTTCGAAATAAATTAGCATTTAACGTAGATGCCAAATGTTTAGGCAGACGATTGCAAGATTGGAATCCCAACAAACGGTAACAGAACCATCCAGGAAAATCGCTTTCATGCTCCAAGCAATTAGATCAAAATAAATGACTATCTAATAACAATAATCTGCACATTATCCCTGTCCACAATGACAGTTATACAAACCTCAGGGACAAAACCCGGATCTAATTCAGTAATTAGCATCGAACCCGCACTATCACTGCCTCTAACAGTGTCCACGGAACTCTAAGGGAATACTAATATTTTTCTGTAGCTACTACATACATAGGTCGAAAATGTTATTGAAGAAAGTTCTGAGAACAGACGTGACTAATATATTTCTGTTAATATTGAATTTGTTCTAAGTAAATATTATGAAAGATAATATTTTTACGAAGTCTGTGAGTTTTATTGGGAAATTACGGTTTTGTTTGTTCCTGTTAGATAGCAGAAGTCATCTGCTATCTAACATAATAACTCTACAACGGGTTGTAAAAATATTAGAATTTTTAAATATTGTCTTCTACTGATGTTGTGAGTTAATATTTTTTAACTCACATACACTCTTATGTATGTAAGTTAAAACATGTATGTATGTGTGTATGTGCAAAGCGCTGGACAATATCCCCAGCCTCATTACTGGGAAGTTTTTGCACCGCTTCTTTATTCCTATTGAAACTAGAAAAGTGTAAATACGTTTCTGTTATAAATAATTAAACTGTGTCTGTGCCTCGTTGGTCTAGCGGGCGCAAGCGCGAATGCTTAGCATGATTTCCTGGGTTCGGTTCCCAGGTCGGGCAAAGTGTTATTGGGTTATTCTATGAGGAATTTCTCAGTAGTAGCCACGGAGTCTGGAATTTGTGCCCGGTTGA
Source organism: Standfussiana lucernea (assembly GCA_964057025.1). Taxonomy (NCBI): domain Eukaryota; kingdom Metazoa; phylum Arthropoda; class Insecta; order Lepidoptera; family Noctuidae; genus Standfussiana; species Standfussiana lucernea. Next base: position 397,222 of record OZ059793.1, read on the forward strand.
TTTTATTCTGAGCTGCTGCATTAGCTTCATATAACCCACATCATAATGATTGCATGAAACTTCTCACATAAAACGACATTGTTTCTTAATAGTTTCAAAACCGCTTGTTAAATCCACATACCTACAATGTAAGAGTCACCGGATTTTAAAACTAACCGAACCGCATGAGCTTCGCCCAATGACGGATTTCCATACAAACTTTGAACCCCTATTTGACCCACTCAGAGGTTGAATTTACCAAAATCCTTTCTAAGAGCATGCCTACGTTATAATAGCTATCTGTTTGCCAAATGTTACCCCGATCCGTCTAGTGGCTTGAGCTGTGTGTTGATAGTCAGTCAGGACTCAGGATAAATGATTTTATAAGCATAGATATATTGATTATGTTGTACATGGCTCAAAATTTTCTGAACATTCTCATAATTCCAGGCTAGCTTTTGTTCGTCTTAATTGGCGAAAAATGAGGAATGCTGTAAACTGTGGAGTATACAAGAAAAATGGTGAACATTCTCTAATTAAGTTCTATTTGCAGTCATGTTTTGAGTTAACGAGGTCGCAAGTAACAAGTTATTTTGTTCAAACTTGTTTACAGACCTGGGACCTCTGAGATTGTTTCATTGTTTTTTCTTAGATATAAAACTTAAAAAACAGGGCAAGCTAAATAAAACTGCTTAACAACAGGCGTCAGGTCTGCGACAACCTTACCAAGACATCGCTATTAACATTGTGCCAACAACTCGTGGTCCTAAATTGTTAATAGTCGCTTGATAGAAAATACATACGGATTAGAACGAAGAAAATCATTGGAGCTTGTAAAAAACTATGATAGCAAGATGACAAGTCAGTCAGAGGTCAAGAGAAATGTTATAATACGAGATTAGCGAACAATCATGCCTCCTTATCAGTGGCACACCATCCAAAAATCATTAAGACGTCTATCTATTATAAGATTATCAAAACAGTACATAAACCACAACGGTGTCAATGATCAACCCTCCCATAACAATTTCATTAGCAGACTTGGGCCCCAGGGGCAGAGTACATATTTGTGTTCCCCAGGGAAGACAAACAGATCGCCTCTCTGTCCTTGGCACGTCTCCAAGGTCAAATGGTCCTCCGTCTAGATGTAGTTCAATTAATACACGTGGACTAACACTTAGTAGTAAAATTGGTCTATTTGGGTGACAAAGGGCTCCTAATTAAGACAGGCGAGCCATTTAATGGATGTATAGGGACAATGGAGTAAACCAACGTCTGATGAATGCTACTTCGGATCTTAACCCCTTTGTTTGATTTAATACTAACAAGAGCCCCCGATTTTCTTAATGACTGCTACAATTAATGGAGTTGCTATTTCATATTGTAGGACTAGAACAAATGAAGTTATTTTTAAATGCCTACGATGAAATAACTACCCATTAACTAGGTTGTGGCGGTCAGAAAGGCAGTCGTTCAATGTAAAACACTGGTACTCAGCTGCATCCAGTATACTGGGAGATGCCTCCAACATGGTTTGGAAAAGGCTAGGTAGACAATGATGAAGTAGCTCTGCAATCATCAGCTGACTAGCCTTTTCCCAACTATATTGGGGTCGGCTTCCAGTCTAACCGGATGTAGCTGAATACCAGTATTTTACATGGAGTGACTGCCTATCTGAATCTGACCTCAATAACCCAGTTAGTACTGGGTATTACGATATCCCTTGGTCAGACTTTCGGGCCAACGAGTACCACTCACGACTGTCAAAGTATCAGCTCTGAAAATGAGTTATCTAAGAAAGGCTTGTTTAGATATAAGTACCTAAGTACGAGTTACCTATCGAAACAACAAGCAGGTTCCTCACGTATCAGCTAGCCTCATGCTGTACTCGTCCTACCCGGCGCAGGCGCGCTTGCGGACGCGGACGGCTAAAGTTGAAAGCTCTAGTAATCCATACCTTCGGCAAATTAAAAAACTTTCACGGGAAGTGGTTTACCCTCCACATATTGTGCAGTTTCCGATCCTTTAGTAAGACAACACGTTTCAGAGTACACGTAGTGTTGTTTAGGAATTCAGCTTGCTTATGAACTTGAACGTACATAAATCTTATGTGATGAAGCAATCTTGTGTGTTATTCTACGCTAGATAGGATCTCAGAAATTCCAGACAAAATGACCGAATAAATTACCTGAACCGGGAATTCAAACACGGACATCCGGTTGCTTAAGGCTATTGAAAAGCTATTATTGAAAAAGCAGACTATTTGAGAAAGAAAAACAATCAATTTTGTTATTGTACAAGAGGATGTTATTATTTATTCGAACGGAAATATTTTTTTGTTAAACAATAATAAGCGAACAGTTCTAACATAAACACATAATATTGACGTATTATATTACAATGTCGACAAACATTCAGATGAATTGTTATGAACAAATTATTTTCCTATGACTTTTTATGTGTGTTCAATAATCCGATATTACTCGCAGGTATTGTAAATATGAATATTTTGTAACATAACATTTAATGATACCTACATTACACAAACCGAACAGGCAAACTTATCTGCCGTTATTAAAAATTTCATGCTGTACCCTCCTAGAAGAAAAACAAAAGTGTGTCCATGGTGGAGTTTTTGCCTTTTCCTCTCCAGAGTTGGAACGGACAGCCGGCTTCAACTGTCTTACTAAAAGATCAACTTCTCGTAAATTAAAAGTGCTTTAAGTTTGAAATCATAGTCTATTTAGAATTGAAAGGTTTTATTCATAATCCTATCCAATTTGATGATCAGTTGTGGTTAACGTCCAGGCTTACCCAGATACACTATTAAGATCATACACTAAACAATCTATCCTGTCATATACATAAGTAACCCAATTACTGTGCGTCATAGATATCCCACAGCTTTTACCCAATCAATAATTTTCCACACCTTTATTTCACGGCTTTTGATATTTACCAATAAAATAAACAATCAAAGAAAATGCTGTGAGTCCGGGCAAGCAGTGAGGCGTCCATTAGGTGCAGGGTCCGGCGCAAGCACCAACAATATAACTCAGCGGAGGTAACGCGCTGGAAGTGACAAAAACGATGCGATCTCAAACGTCTTGCGACAAGCTTGTGCGCGCGATGTCAGACTACACGCTTTTAACGTTAAGGAGTGTGTAGACTGAGTGGCAGGTTCACAAGTTAATAATACATTGTCATTGAGAAGAAAATCGCGGCTAATTCGGCATGTGCCTTCCGTTTAAATTGGTACTTGTTGGTTTTGTTTGTTAATGGGGCAAATCGACTGTGTGTTTTCATACCCATGAACTCGTGCTGAATAGTAGTGCTTCCGACCCCTAGCCCAGCAAGGCGGTTTTTGTTGTGTTTTATAAGTGATTAGCGCATTTAAACATACTCAACTCAACTTTATGGTAGAAGAAACGCTACCTTTACATAATATACATATTTAATTTTAGAGCACTCTTAATAACGTACGGAATAAAGGTTGTTAACGCAGTAGAATGACGCTGTTAGTGTGTCTAATGTGCTGTCCACTGTCTCTTTAGATAACTCCTAAAACTTCATCACATGCCATCTGAATTTATATAATTACCGCTACCCGTGCGAAGCGGGGCGGGGTGCTAGATGATTTTAATGTCAATTGTCGTTTCATTAATCACCTAAGAAGTAAAATTTTTGTTTTGTAATGTTTATGAATGATCACATAAAACAGATCCTACTAATTATACATTTTGCATTTATTACTACTTATCGGCAGATGATGCCTTTACATAAAATATTTTAAGCTATGGGAACAAAGGCTGATAGTATGTATCAGATGCCATAATTAGGTTAAAAATTTACTATTTGTCCAATTGTAAGACATTTTCTTGTTGTTTTTTTTCTTAAATATTTTACCCAAATTGTTTTATTTTTGTTTTGATCTATTTCCAAACAATCGTAACTACAACAAACCCACGAGGTAAATGATTAAATATGGCACTTTCGATATATTTTAGTAAGTGCATTTCCCCGTAATTAATCGAAAGTGCCAGTTTTGATAGATAATGTCAATACAGTTACGTAGAACATTATAGTTACTAATTTTTCCCAAAAACTATTTATAATTAATAAATTAGACTGTTCTCTGATGGTTCGTAAACCCAACCCCAATATGAAACCAATTTTTTATACAGCTGTAATCATTAATGACAAACTTATAAATAAAATAAATTTCAAATCGCTCTCCTGTAAAGCGAGCATTTTCAGATTCGAGAGTTTACCTAGGGACTGTCGAAACATGAGCTTGTACTCGTCCTTGCTTTTATAGGATTGTTATTGTTGAATCTCATAGTTTGTAAAAGTTGGGATTGCGGCACTGGTGTATTTACAGTTATAAAACAACTATTCATAATCCAAAGGATAAATATTATGAACAGTTGTTATATAACTGTTGAAAGTTCAGAAAACGACATACCAAGAGTAAAGCTAAATTAAAACTGTTACAACAATTTTGTAAGGGTACATGTATAATTGTAAACAACAATCATGTCCTGCCACCCCATTTTACCCAGTTCCACAACAAAAAAAACTAGATTTAATCAAAAAAGTTTCAAAAACAGTGCACTCAACTGCAGCGGCGCGAACTAATGTTAAAAACTTCCTGAGCTCCTTGCGATATAAAATTAACATTGGAGGACCATCTGCCACCCGAGCACCCGGATTCCCGGGCATAGGACGAGTGAGAACGCTCCCTAATTCCGAACTGTAACGGACCTTTATTTCATGTTTGACATCTTTTGTTTCGCACGGACGCGGACGCGACAAAAACATAATGTATTGTGCAAAGCCAAATGCCAACAATGGTACGACAGAATTCTCCGGGTTTCACCACACGGTTACGTCTATTAAAAATTATATATTTATTGTTTTTATACTATTGATCATCGATGGTACTTACAATTTTGATTGGGATTAGCTGAACCAGTTTTACGATGTGGTCATTGGCGTTGGAGGAAAGAGAAAATAAATAACCTTGTGATCAACCATATTATTTTGAACTAACTAAGCGTCACTGGCGACATATTTCCAACGTGTGGCGCTCGTGACGTTTGCTGCCATGTTACAGACGCTCGTTTGCTGGTTGATCATTTTTGCGAATAACGTCCGCGTTGCTTTCGCAACACATCATACCACTTCATAACTGAACAAACTCCTCCATTGTAACGTAGTGAACATGCACGGTCACTGTGGACTGACGTATCATGTATGCAGCCGGACTGTTTCCAGCCCAAGGAATAATCCTCGGGCTGGAAAAACAGTCCGGCTTTTATCTGCAAGCAAATGACCACCATTTGCCAAGAGTCATAAATGAAAACGAAGTTGGTGTAGTGCAGCATTATAATACTAATGTGAAAAAAAGAATTAAGATTTTGATTTGCGCATCATTTACCGATGGAAACGAACCTGGCGGATTGATTAGTTCACGAAAAACAGAGAAATTTATGAAGTTATGAGCAAGTATTCTTTTCTAATGATTAAATATCTAAAAGTGAGAAGTTTAGGCTTATTTTTGGTCTATTTTTACTGGGTGCCTAAAGTTACGCTAAAGTGAGTAATCATGATTTGCCTAAGTTGAAGAGCTAATTTCCTATTTACTGGGTAAACACTAACACCCGTATCTATAAACAAGTCAAAGTGTTTACTTGAGTAAATGTAATTTTTAAGATACGATTTTTACTATGTAGTTTATTTAGTATTTGCTTGAAGTTAGAACTGTAAAAAGTTAGAATTCTTAGCTTTGCTTTCTTTGACGGTTATACTTCGTTTAAAATGTCTTTTGCTTAAAAAAAAATGTATTTTGCCAAACAGGCAAATGAGATAACTCGTCGTGTGTTTGAAGTTATCTTGTGTCATTTGCCTAAATTTTTGATACTGCATACATTTGTAAACTGGCTGAAATAAAGTGAACACCAACATGCTACCACTCAAAGACATTCAAATATTTACGATAAGTCTCTTTAATTTATTTGCTGCCACTACACACTTAGATCGAGCGCACTCTCATCGACGCATTCCACCGGACAGCGAGTTATAATAACAGACGAGTATTAAACGCACATAGTTGTGGTGTGCGCCCGTGCTTACTGAGCGAATGAACGAGTGAATGAGTGAACAAGAGCCGTGTATGAATGAAACTCATTGGGAAACCATTTACAATGGACCATTTATGATTTCAGATGGCACAATTTGTTGTGCTACGGCAAATAATTTTACCTGTGTTAACAGAGCTGTGTGGTTTTACAGGTCAATTTTATCGTACGGCACGTCAGTTATAAGTATAACTTATAACCAAAACTATTGAGTTGTGTAAATGTGTTTTTATGCATATCAGGTGTTCTTAATTGAAATGACTGAACCTGGTTCTGTTAATATGAATCTTAAATGTGTGGAGCAGCTGTTTTTGTCTTGTTTACAGATAATGAACCTTTTCCATGTGTTCAGTCATTTCAATTGTACAGCCGTCTTGTGCATCTCAAAATCAGTTAGTATTGAATGGAAGACTATTAGTTTAAGTATGGAGTGTGCGTTTAATTTTTTAGATACATAATAAAATACATTTTTTTTTCCTTTCTTTCAGGCTGACAAACCGGTGAAAGTTATTACCGTTTATAGACACTCGCTACACATAGGTAACTTGCATACTAGTTTTGTTCTCCAGATTTATTGTAACCGGTTCGGGTCCTCATAACCAGATACGAGATAACTAAGGTTGAAGCTTTTTATGATTTATTTATTTCCACGTATCGAATGAGTACCAAGTACCCATGTTGTTGCTGTAACTGAAATAGGGTAGATAAATAAAATAAATAAATAAATAGTTTTATGTCACAAGAAAAATACATTACTATACTCTGATTAACAAGATGCTAACTACGCTGCAGAAGTCTGTATATAGATATTGTGAGCCCTGCCTCTCAAACTAAGATAACCTGTATCTTAAGGGACAGTGTTCAGCTGTGGGGTCACTTAAAATGAGGGATTACACAACTGCGGACTGTGCCAATCTATAGTTCGTGTTAACAGTCAGATTTACTTTATACATAATTATTTATTCTAAGAAAAGGGAAAATAATAAAGAATAACAACTTAATGCCCATGTAATATGAATGGGTGAAAGTGTGTGGGGATGTGTTTATGATGTGTGTATATGTGGTGAGTTTTTGTGTGAGAGTAGTGTGAAGAAAAAAATGAAAGTGCAAAATAAAGCAGTACTAGGCAATGCATTTGAGTAGTGATTTAGTTAGTGTATAGTCATGTCGAAGTAGCCATTCCATCACCTTAGCTTTTAATTTGAATTTGTTGCAATCGAGTACATTTAGTTCTTTATGAATTTTCTTGTAGATTAGTGTACTTAATGTATGTGGATGCAATCAGCATCCACATTTCTGGGAGGAACAGTTTCACATGAAGCAAATATGTACAACTACTAATAAGGTTACTCCAATCCAGTGTTAACCCACACTAACCCAATATATCAGGCAATCTTACAACATGGAGGCGCTGTGTAACGTTACGGATCAATCTCGAGCGCGTTGCATCACGCCGCCCATTAATCACGATCGCGAGACCGGCGCGCGGCGCAATGCGGCAGGTGCCCGGATTAGGGGCACTCAACTTAGATTGTGTCCGACAACTTAGATGACGCGGGACCCCGCGAGATAGGGAAGGTGTGTGCTTGGGTAACGGGAGGCGAAAGGTTAATCCCTTTTGAGGAGTTGGTGTGTAATGCAGTTTTGAAGATTCGGGCAGTTTCTGTGACTAAATTGTTTTTATGAGACTGAAAAGGATGCACTTTACTTCGGTAAAACTTCGTGTGTTGTTTTATTACCACACTCAAAGCAGCGAAGGAAAATCGTCGACGTTAAAAACCTGCATGTGACTTTCACAAACAACAGCACAGTCTCTCTCACAGCGAAGTGTGTCCCAGCAGTGGGGTCAATATGGACTCGTTAGGGTCAGTTTCCAACAAGCGGAAAAATCCTCGCGAACTTTCTTGATGTCACTGAATGAAGGGCTGTAGCAGTATAATAAGTATAAAAGGTAACTATAAAAACTAAAACGAGCACGCGCAAGGAGATGATTATAATGTCTTTTGAATTTTAAACTTATAGGCAATACTGATACATTCCTTTATTCAGTTACATCAAGAAGTGCGCGCGCAGTTCTCTGCTTGGTGGAAACTGACCCCTATGCGTATAGGTAGAGAAGAAAACCAACATAGGTTCGTCTGTGATGACATTTAAATTTTAATAATGTTCGAATAGAATCATTCTTGAATGTTTGGTATCGTAGTGCAAGACGCTCAAGAATGATTCTATTTCTCATAGAATTAACTTCCTTAACCCCGCTCCTCTCCACACTATATCATAAGTCTAAGGTTCAGTAACAGTATACCACGATGTACAAGTGTGAGAATTAAAGTTAGAAATCTCATCGCGGTGGGATTTTCGCCGTGGCGATGCGATGCGGCGACCGGCGGTTTGCACAAGAGACTATCCGTTACCGCCGATAGTTTGAACTTGGATGTATGGTGGATGGCTGCGAATAACTAATATAAGTGGGAGACATTTTTCTTTGTTTTTAAATTTTAAAATTAGGTATTCCGGTGTTTTTAGAATATTTTAGTAGACTGTTATTTTAAGTCTAGGTATAAGCATTGGATCAGCTCGTTTTTAAAGGAGACTTGAATATGGATTCCACTGCTATGGACATAATAACCAGTGATCGGAATAGGTAGAGCTAATGTACCTTAAGTTCAAGGAACAGAAACGAAAAGTGGGGACTTCCTGACTAAAATTTTTTTTCCGAATATTTTTTTCAGAAACTCGGAAATGTCTCGGAATATTTTAAAATAATTCAAATTTATTTAAAGGAGTTACAAAAGTCTAACTTATTATTAACGGAATCTTTCCACATATTTGACGAAGCAATAACTGTTCTAAACTGGTGTTCGTCTGAACCAATTAAAATAAAATTAGAAAACGTCATAAACAGAAATCCCGATCTAGATGCAGTAGGAGACATTTGTGACAAGATAGAAAAAGGACTTGAACATGAAAATGAATCATTGTCGTACTATAAATATGTACCTATAACTTCAGTTGATGTTGAAAGGTAATTTTCTACCTATAAAATGGATTTTAAGTGCAAAAAGAAATCGTTTGAAGATAGTTAATATGGAAAAACTGCTCATAATTTATTTTTATTCTCCGGAAGAAGATAAATCTAGCGATGACAAAGAAAACTCCTTTCCTGATGAAAACTGTACCGATTCAGATTAAGGGACAACTTTCAACATCAACAGAAATAATATTCTAACCTTGTCTTAAGATTGGTAACTATCTTAATTATTGAAGTTGATTTCTGTTTACGTTTAGTTCCAATAATTGTACAAAATGAATAAATGGTATGAAAACCTATAAATTATTTTTTTTTACCTTGTTAGTTCTAAGTATGAAAGCTGTTATGAAAATTAAATTAGCTTCCGCACTTACTTACGGCGTTGAAAGGATGATAAGGGGATTACCTTTATTTTTAAACAATAAAAATCGTGCACTTTTGTTTTTAAACAGAAACAGTAAATGAATTCGATAGTTGTTTTACTTTGTTAATTTTAGTTGTGCTTAAGTAATTTAATGTTCCGACATTCGGAACAAAAATTTAGTCAAGAAAGTCTCCACTTTTCGTCTCTGTTCCTTAAACTTTAGGCATTAAGTCTACCTATTCCGATCACTGATAATAACATACCTACATACATACACCACCGCTGAACTATCAATAAAAGTAGTTCAAATACCATTCAAAATACATTTCGATAAGAGATGACATTTTATGGTTTTTTTAATGGAAGTTTTAACCACGATCAGTAATGACATGCAATTGGAGGAGTGTGATACGTGACTTAGAAGGAGCCCGTTCCAAAACTATAGTTTTCTAGTTCAACATCATAACTCACGCAACCAAGACAGATTCAATTCTCGAATCAATAAAGTCGGATTGCAATCCAATATGAATACGCGAATAACGTTAAATATTGAAAGGTGTTCGCACGAGTGCACCCGTAAAGCTGTCCGGTCTGGAATGAAGCCGTAACGGAATGCATTGCATTGGTGGCGACCCGGGCGCGCTCACGGGGTTGAGTTATAATACGACGTGCGATATGCGCAGTATTGTGCACTATCATATTCGGTAGTAGGAAGTTGTTATTGTATGCATAATAAGTGTGAATCTCTGGTTATGATGTTGACTAAATGTTGTGTGATAATGGATGCGGCGCTTCTTATTAAAACAATAAAATTAATGAGATGGTTGTCTAAACACATAGTCTGAACTTATGTAGAGAGAGCCGAATGACGATGATATTTGTCTCGTCAACAAAGGAGTATTCTTAAATATTTATTGGCGCGGGATGGCCTTTAACAGAAGTGATCATAGTATTGGTTGTTCAGCAGCTTAAATGTCATCAGTATTGTGCTGGAGACTGGAGACGCTCGTCATAGACGTGATAGGATAGCAGCATAAGCGACGTAATCCAAAAGGTAAAATAAATTCTAGCAAAATGTAATCTGTCATCAGAATCGATAATCTGTCATGTTATGTCTGTCGTCGATACTACGTTCCGCTATACTGACAGTCATCAGCTAGTGTCACTCTTATCCGACCTCTTCGGAGGTTCGTAACAAACAGACGATGCCAGTTGCTGTCGTCATATTTAATCAGTCTTTTTTCAAATTGAAAAGTAAACAAAAACTTAACAGTACCTACTGGCAGTTTAAAACACAAAAACGTTACTGCAGTGAACACGGAATATAATTTGATCTGTCGGTTCACGTTCGAGCGTTCTCTTCACAATCTCACGGTTCGTAACAGTCGTAACTCATTCATTTGACAGCCACTGACTTTCAATAAACACACATTAACCACTCGTAATTAATTTGAAAGTAGCAGTTGACATAAAATGTTATCCCCGAAGGGTAGGACCGAGGTGTTTCTACGATAAATAAATAATAAAAATAAAAACGTTTATTTCTATTACAATAGGCATTTAGTTACATGTAATTGGAGATCACCTTTTAAGCAAGGAATTGCTTGTATTAGGAGATTCCGCACTTCCACTTGTCATTTTTATGCAATTGAAATGTAGACAACGTAAACAAAAAAAAAAAAAAAAAGGGTAGCTTAAAAATTATACAAACAGTTCTGAAACTTAATGAGCGTTATGTAGAAAAAGACCAGATCGCGCGTGTACGTGTGGTATGTGTATCATGAGTGGGTGTGTGAGTGAGTGTGGGTGTGTGTGTGAAAGTGAGGTTGTGTGGTGTGTGAGATAATAAGCAATGCTTAGTTCACTATTTCCCAAATTGTATCCTGTCTGTTTAATTGTCACGCTTTCATGTTTAGACGAAGCGTATGTACAAAATGGACGTTTTCGTTTGTCGGTTAGCCCTGCGACAATGTCTGGGGATCGAAACGATACATTCACATTTCGCAAGGTACCTTTAAGTCCCATGTAATAGGGGGCGAGTCTATTGCCATCAACCATATATGCATCCAAGTCGCTTTATTTGAGTCAAACATACTTTTAGTGTCATTTTTTGTGTATCTATTATGTATTTCTATTTTAAGGTGCCTTGTATTTTAATTTTATTTATAAGAGAAACTAGCAGTTTTCTAGTTATTAATTAACGGGAACAGGAACCCTCGCTGCAGACTCAGCGTGTGAGTGAAAAGTTCTAATTGGTAAAAATCACGCGAAACTGTTAATAGACACTTCCAATTAATGTTCTACTGCATGCAACACATAATATAGGCTACCTGCTACTTAGGAGAATTCTTTTGTCTTTCAGCAATACACCTTTCATGACACATGTATCGCAAGTATGCTCCTGCCTTTTCCTTGACTATGTTGAGATAGGCTTCCAGTCTAACCGATTGCAACTCAATACCAGTAATTTATACTAAGTGACTACCTATCTGACCTCCACAACAACTGACCTGTAGTCAACCACTGGTTGTTAGACTTTTGGACTTCTGAGAATCCATAATGACTGTCAAAGATCTACGAATGACAGCCGAGAGCAACTCCTGAACATGCAAGCCATCCACGGAGATCAACCTAGCTGGCTGTTATTATGTTGCCTCGAGCCCCAAGAGGCATTACTAAATTCAATATAATATTATTAATACTGAGCACATGTAGGTATATAACCTAGTAGGTAAGTAAAGCAGTTTCTGTTTACCATTGTATGCAAACAAGAAGCTGATCAATAAACTTACAAATCCGTCAATGAGTTCCAAACTTCCGTGTACAACGTTAAGCCAACGTGTTGCCGACATAAAACTTGGCTCTTCAACATTAATGGGAGAAGCCTGTTATGCACTGATTGCCCCGAGTTCATCAGGCGGCTCGTTTTATAGATTTAATTAATAAATGTGCCGTTAACGTCAAGAGGGTGGTTGTAAGACGCCAGGGGTGGAAACTGAAGAGTATTAGAGAAATTTTAAGGTAGCCATACAGTTTATGATTTGAATGGCTTTGAATGTTTTGGTCTATTAGTTGTAAAGCTGAAAGCATAGAATACCAATTCTGGCGTTTAAAGAGAACGTCGCAATTGCATTTCAACGACAATTGATGTCAAAAATCAAAGGTATTCTATCTTATGAGAGATGAAAGACTTTTTATATATTTGTTTGGATCTGCAACAAAATAAACTCCTTTTCAAAAAAAGCTTTTCTATGGATAATATTAATATTTTTTGTATATCATTAGCATAAATGACTAGAAATTCTTATTATCAATGAGAATATAGTTTTTAACGCTTAAGTCATAGGATTTTTGTGGGTATAATGAAATTAAGACTACGAGTATTTTTTTTATGATATAATAAAAAAAGACATGAAAAAACAAAAATTAATAACGAGTATGACCTCCCCTTGCATGTAATCGTCTTGGCATGCTTTGTACCAGGCTTTTGATGGTGTCCTGTGAATGTGTTCCGCTCCTTGATATTTTGTGGAAGTGGTTGGACAGATCGTCCTCGCCTTTTTAGGAGGTCCCAGACGTGCTCACTGGGTTAAGGTCGCAGCTCAAACGACGAATTCAGACCTCTTGCATATAAGTATCTACGTCGCCAGAACGGTGGGCCTGAGCACTATCGCCCATGTAAATGGCATCTTCATCAATTACAGTCAGTGCGGATTGTGCATGTTGACAAAGGATTTCTGTTATGTACCTTTATGCATTTAGTGAGCCATTTTCAATGAATACTATCTCGGTACGATAGCTGGAAGTTACGCTCGCCCAAAACATACGGACCCATCCACCATAAGGGATGATTTCTTAAAAACACACATCGGCATAGCGTTCCCCTGGTTTTAGCTGCCTGATAACCTTTTAACCGCAAACCCGCGAAAAGCAAACTGAAAAATATTTTTTTTTTTAATTTCGAATTTGGAATTAACTTTTTTTCACACCCTGACTCTTTATAAATGTCAGTAACATAGTTTGGTTATTAAAATCTCTTTAGAACTAAAGGATTTCCAATAATGTAGAAAAATCAAAACAGCCCGTTTTTTTTTGCAAAGGAGTGTATTAATTTTTGGTAATTAATCCTTTTACTATTGCCCATTTATTTTTCAGTAACTATGCTGTTACTGCACAAATAAGCGCAATTTATTTTACTCAAAAAGTACTATTGTAAATAGATACCTATCTTCTGTTTTGAGTGTGCGACGGCTCTTATCAATTATTTACTAGGTTGTCATTTGGATAACTGACAACCTAGTAAATAATTAAAGTAACTTCACATGCATTCGGTATCGAACATATTATGTATTTCAAACAAGCCGTTTGAACTGCCTGCTTCTCTTTTGTTTTTGTCTGTTTTGACTTTAATGTACATTTTTGAATTAAAATTGTGATATAATGCACTGACTTACTATCCTTAAGAAACGTTTCTCAGTATAAATCACAATTATACGACTTACCGTCTCTCGGTAGATATTAATGTTAAAGCTCTGATTGACCCCGTCTCCTAACCAAAACGATCGTCGCGCCGACAGAAAGCACGTTCTTGTTTTCCGGACAGCTTATTCACTTTAATTAGGACATGTTGTTACTTCTGTTTGAATTAAGGATTGTACGGTACTTGTAAATTTTACAAATTCAGATTACTTTAATTGCAAATCAAATACGCAGACAATGTATTTTACAATGTATATATTACATTACAAGTCTAATTTTATCAAATGATTTAAGCAATATCGGCGTGGCTCAGTGTGCCCGGTCCCGTCCCACTGTGCCCAGCTGCCTCGGCGTGCATTATTTATGAAACAGAAACAAAACCAATAAAACTTATTGCAATGAATTTCATTTCGTATATTTTTCTCCGTTTCGTTCGTTTCCGTGAACTTTTTCTTTGCTCACGATTAATGAATGGGCTCCGTATTTTGTGGTGATTTTACGAAATATTTCAACGTTTTTAAATAGAAGAGGGTTTTTCTTTTTCTTTAGAGGGTAATTTGAGCTTGCTACATGTAATGTTAGAAAGTTAACTTAACAGATTGGTGCCCACCACAGGCATTAATGTTTGTTTTCGGAATAGGCTTCTTTAGGTTCTTTCTTTCACTTATTTTGTAGAGTTCATGAATTATCTGTTTAGATATTGTGTGAAGAAAGGGATTATAATCAAGAAATTTTACATTAGGTAGGAAGCCTTATTACCTATAGGAAAAGAGAATGATGGAACGTTGAGAGTAGCTGGTACCTACTCGTTTCTATAGAAAAAAAGGCGACAGATTACTACAGAGCAGAAATTGTATGCTCTTACCGTGAAAATAAACAAATAGCAACAATTTAACTGAATTTATTAAACCTCCAAACGTTTGAAATAATGTTATTTAATATTTCTGCAAAGCGAATTCGTATAACTATTTTCTTTAACTACCGGAACCAACTTCGGCATCAAAGTGAGTAAATCGAAACTCTTGCATCGCTATTAAAAATGTCTTAATGCAGTTTATAAATATTTTCATTAATTACTTCTTAACTTGTAGGTTTCTTTGTTACATTGTAGAGTTATTAAGAAAAGTTTCACAACGCAAACACCAAACTACATTGTGTCATTCAAATAATAGTCATAACACCATTTTAATGAGACCTCCACTCGTAAAATGTGTTTCCTCTTCATCGTTATATATTTTAGGATGTAAGCAGGGGAAGGGGGTGTCTTCTAAAATTGGTGTGCAAAGAATGGAGCTGAGATGTTAGTTCAACAGTAAAATAAAGTTGGAGTTTGGCAACATTGTGTTACGTACAATATTTTCAGTTGTTTTGTCAACATCGAGTGAATATGCCCAGAATGTTGGCACTTCCAGTAAGTGTCCATGTCTCGATTTCACCGTCTTTGATCATTTGAATGTCATTCTGTGTCGTCTGCTACAAAGAGAGCTATTTTAGAAATGTGTTCGCATTTTGCTCGTTTAACTTTCTAGTAGTATTGTGTGCGACAAACGTAATTGGATATTCTTAGAAATTCGTCTCGATGTTTTCAAAGAAAATGCATTCTGTGATATTGAATCTTATAGTTTGATGACTTAATTAAATACTTACAAAATACGATTGGTTCTAGTAACTAGAAATATGGCTTTAGTATCTAGTGAAGTTTAGTAATACTGCTATCTTCTAATTCTGTCAATTTACATTGCGGTGTATGAGCTGGGTATTATTTTATCAGCTTAAAAGGCGAACAAACCTTAATTTTAAACTAAATTTCCAACTTCAATCCCTCAAAGAGTTCCTTTATGGATGCATTCTTGATTGGAGCTTCTAAACCCAATAAGGATATGACCTTTGTACTCTGAAATACCTTTAAAAATAAGCGGAAAAGTTCCGTTGAAATCATTACTGCTGATTACTTATGACAGTCGCGTACGACGAGCAGTTGTTAGATCTGCATGTCTGATTGCGACTCCAGCGGAATTCGTAACGCGATCATTGAATAATGCAGCTCTTTATTAGATTTGATTATGTTGGAGGGCAGAAATAGGTACTTTAGGTAATAGGTAGGAAATTGAGCTCATATTTGTGTGTTATATCTGAAATGAATAGTTTTGGCTGTTTGCTTGAGGTTATAGGGTAGCTAAAAAGTAAACGCACAATCTAATGGAGAAGGTGAACAGCCACCGATTTTTAAAAAGATTCAAACACCTACTAGTCTAAACTAGACGTTAATAAGTTCTCAAATCTCGAACAATTTTTAGGTAAACATGCATTATCGTAAAAAGCATCATCGCTTTATTCGAGTGAAATACCAAACAAATGCAAGCTTAAATAGTGCTCATCCGGAATGCCTATTGAAGATTTTTATCGAAGTTCATTTTGTTGGCAATAATACCCCGATCTTTTAGCTACAATCCTTTTATTTGTGTTGGTCAATGGTCCACAAAATCTCATTAAACGTGGCCGGCGCTGGCTGACGCTGGCCCGCGTTGGCGATGGGCGCGCGGCCAACTTGTCTACTATATAACGTGCTAGTTACAGCAAACATGTGCTCGGTGTCCGTGAATTTAGAACTGTGATAGTTTCGTAATCGTTCTGTTAAGTTAATGTTGGAAAAGATATGATTTACGTATTGAGATAAGAGTTTTCGCAACTTTTTGAGGTTATCGATCTCGAACGTGCATGTGATGGCATACCCTTATGTATACGAGAATATCTGGCTGTTGAACAACTGTCAGTACTGACCAGATCTATCTATTTATATCTTCTATCTATCTATATAGGTACATATAATAAATCTGAAGACGTGGCGTTTCTGTACATTGAAAATATTTAGAAAAAAATAGTAGGGGTGTTAAAGGATAACAGAACCCATTTCTACTATTTTTTGAATTTTTGTCTGTTAGTCTGCAGTATGTTTGTCTGCAGTCTGTGAGTCTTCGGCTATGTTTGTTTGTTTAAGTATCACGTCAAAATTACAAAACCAATGTGGTTAGTTTCAATGCATAAGTATTTTGCGTAACTGAGAAAAGGTATTCGTTTTTGTTTCATTGCAATCCGTGCTCTTAATCAAAAGATATATGAATTTAAAATGTTCAAATAGCAATCATCATCATTACTTAAGATACATGCAACGACATCTATTGAATCAAACTGGTACTAATGAATAAAGATGAAGTGCTCACAAGATAACTTTAAATCGACTTATCGGGTTTTTCAAAAAGTCATGATAGCAAAAGGTACTTTAGAAAGCGCTGCTTTGAAAATCTTCATAGCCTATATTGTTTGTTCGATCGCTTTTCATGTATTAAATTTTAGCAGTTTAACTCCGAGCTCGATAGATGGCGTTGTTCATTTGACGCCAATTTCTGAATCCGGTGTTCAGATTTTCCGCGAAAGAACGACCCTCGCCGGGTAAATCTAAATCAATTTTTTTTAATAATAATACATATAACGTAGCAACGTCGGTTGTCAGATGTCAAATTACATTGACGTATGGTGACGTTACATTTCAAGAATATTGTTAAATTACTTTACGTTTTAAGACAAATAAACCTAATTTATAATTTCCTTTAGATATTTTATAGACCGATGTATTTAATAAAAATGGTTTTTATTGTGGCTTAAGACTTGGTTTCCGAACGAAAGGTAGTTGTGATCTTTGAATCATCATCATCTTCCTACCCTTGTACCATTCTACTTGTGGTCGGCGCAACACGTTTTTTTCTTCCATTCTCCTCTGTCAACCATCATTGCAACATTTACTCCTTTCTCTTTCATATCACTCCTCACACAATCCATCCATCTTTTCTTTGGCCTTCCTCTCCCTCTCCATCCATCAACATTTATATCCATCACTCTTTTAGTAACATGCGTTTCATCCCTCCTCATTACATGTCCATACCAAGATAGACGACTTCCTTTCAATTTTTCTGTGACAGGCGCCACTTTCAAACTTCCTCTAATATACTCATTCCTTACTTTATCCATTCTTGTTACTCCACACATCCATCTCAACATTCTCATCTCCGCTACATGCAATCGATTTTCATCCATCTTCTTCACAGCCCAGCATTCTGATCCATACAGTACGACTGGCCTAATTACGGACTTGTATATTTTCCCCTTTAAGTTGTGATCTTTGAATAATCAAGTTAAATGTTTCTTAACTTTACCTATATTGCTAATTAAATGAATTAGTTATAATTAAATGATACTTATTTATAATGTTTCTTAGATTTTATACTGCAATTTCAATATATCAAATGGTTTCACAAAATTCTCTGAACTATCGGTTGATGTTCATATTTTATCCGATTAAACATAAAAGATTACAAATAAATACGTACTAGATTGCTAAATTATCTAAAGAAGTTTAAAAATAGTTCCATTATAAAGGATTTGTTGATTATTATCTATGTTATTAGTTATTACCCGACTGCGCCAGAAGGAGGGTTATGTTTTTCGAGAGTATGTATACATGTATGTGTGTATAATTATTTGACACGCTCTGCGGCTTGAACGGCTCAATGGATTTTAGCTTGAGAGGTGTCGTTAGATTTGTATTTACTGTGAGAGTGACACTGAAAGAACTGGCGAACTGGTGAAAATAAAAAAAAAAAACAAAATAGCGGATTTTTGGCGCTAAATTTAAATGTTTGGCATGCTCTGCAACGTGAACGGCTCGATGGATTTTAGCTTCAAAGGTGTCGTTAGATTCGTATTAATTGTGATAGTGATACCGGATATAAATTTTCAGAATCAGAACACAACATAAGCTGGGAGTACCTCCACGCGGTGAAGGCGTTAAAAATTTGTTTGGCTAATCGTCTGCGAGATATTTCACATTTGTAAACTAAAAAGCTGGAAAAAAAGTAATTAAAAACTAAAAAACCCGACTGCGGTAAAAAACTTAAGTTAAAAAACACTGAAAAGCTGAGAACAAGCATATTTTAAATTTAAAAATTTTTGAAGCAGGCGGGGCCCATTTGAGTTTGAAAATATAAAAATGGAATGGCTCCCGCCTGCTTCCAACTTTTTTAAATTTAAAATGTGCTTGTTCTTAGCTTTTCAGTGTTTTTTAACTTAAGTCTTTTACCAAAGTCGGGTTTTTTTTAGCTATACTGTATAACCATCTGCCATTGATTTATTATGGCGGCAATCTTGATGTACTGAGTAAGATTTGACGGTAATCATAAAAAGAGATGTTGCCGCCAATTGAAAGTATTTTTGCTGCTACTGTTCGACGAGTTACGATAGACCCTGGGGCGTATATTGTGTGGTCCATGTGTATAGTATTAAGTTTGCAAGTATATAGTAATGGAGATACCAAGTGTGTTAAGCTGAAACCTATCTAAATTACTACCATGTTCCACAATGTTTATGTAAGTTATTTGATATTATACTATGAATATTACTGATTCCTATGTGCTAGAAATATGTTATAATATGGTCTATATACATTACTTATTGTTTATCTACACCTATAAACTGCTATAACTTGAGAAATGGTCCAGGACAACATAAGATTGTACTGGCATAATACGTTTCTTGTCCATTCTTCTCCAGGAAGACCTAGGTTTGCGAATGGACGTAGCTTGATAGGTAATTAACGATACCTATAAATAGCTGACAAGCCTAATTGAAATAAATGAACAGTCTTGTCTTTTTGTGGTTTTCTTCATAAAATCCTTTTACCCTACACCTTTTAAGAGACACTTTCAGACATAGTTAATAACAAGTTACCATTCTGACACTAAAAGCTTAATAATTAAGTAGATATCAATACATATAATTATGTACATGTACTTTACATCCACTTTCTAACATGTGCGTACATAAATATTAGGTGTACGTTAAAGTATCAAAAAAAAGCAGATTTGTATCACGCTTGTATTCCCCAAAAAAGTTGGCCTGCAAAACTAAGTATCACACTTTTAAAATTACAATAACTTTTTAAGTACACAAGATATACTTTCGAAACAAAAAGGACTCCAATTTTTTTTAATTTTGTACATAAAAACTTCATAGTCGGTAACCTTCTTTTAAGAAATGGCTGAAAAAAACTTTAAAATCAAAAATAATCTTTTCGAATTACGATTTTACCATTCATTTTTTGTTTCTATTTTTGTTTTCAAATTTTTTCTTGATCGATGATTATTGTTACAACAGCTAAGTTAGTCAACAGCACATAAACTTATTTATCATGCTTCTTTCACCTGAAGAATGTGCTAGGCTCTTGACTTTTCTGGAACTAGGCATCAGTATGCGTCGTACTGCAAGAATGGTGGGTGTGACGTTACGAACGGTCCAGAAGGTGAAGCGAAGGTACGAAGAGACTGGAAACCATTTGAGGAGACCTGGTAATGTCAGACCCAGGTGTACCAGTGCCCGAGAAGATCGTCATATTGTTTCCACTGTGTTGAGAAATTGCCACCTAAATGCAGTTGAAGTCCAGCAACAGCTTCTTCAGACCCGAAGGGACCACATTAGTGAAAGTACAGTGAGAAGAAGCAAACCTGAAATCCCGAAGACCAGGGAGTGGCCCAAAACTCGAAAGAGAGCACCGAGTAGCGAGACTGCGATACGCCCTTGAACACATACAATGGGATCAAGAAGAATGGTCACGAATTTTGTTTACAGATGAGTAAACAAAATTCTTGACCATTCTTCTTGTCTCGATTCTCACTTTACACTTCTGATGGAAAGCGAAGTGTCTACAGGCGACCTGGTGAGCGATACCTTCAAACCTGCTTCTCAGAAAGAATCCAGTACGGTGGAGGCAGTGCACATGTATGGGCTTGCATATCTTCAGAAGGTCGCACAGAGTTAGTGGCCATAGAAAATGGCACTCTGACTGGGGAAAGATATGCCCAGGAGATTCTCAATGAGTATGCAGGGCCAAATTTAGTAAATATGGGTGATGGATCGATGCTGATTCATGATAATGCCCGGCCACACACGGCTCGGGTCGTGCAAGAGTATATTCAGGAGGTTGGTATCAGCGCGATGGCTTGATCAAGAACTCCTGATCTCAACCCGATTGAGCACGCCTGGGATGAGCTAGGGAGGCTAGTTAGAAGCCGCAGACCACCATCTACTACCCTCAGGGCACTAGAACAGGCCCTGATAGAAGAATGGGAGAATATTCCCCAACGTCGGCTCCGAAACCTCGTGTTCAGTATGCCAAATCGACTCGAAGCTGTAAGCAGAGCCCGAGGAGGCAATACCAGTTATTGTAAAATAAATAACATGTAAAACATACTGGTAATTAATGTTAATTGAGTTTTATGACACTAAGCTAAAAATGGCCATTTTTATTGTTTTATCTTTTTTAGACTTAAAAATGTTACTAACGTATAATTTACTATAGTATCAAAGAAAGCTGTTAAAAATTGTTATAAAACGTTTTTTATTTTAAATCTCTAACTTCTATAGTTTAGAAAAAAAATGAAATTTTAAAAGTACTTAGTTTTGCAGGCCAGTGTATTAGTCGAACAAATTATCAAAAGACCAAACGCTTACAATACCTGGCATGCATGTTTGATACGCCATTTTTGGCAGATGAGCTTGTAAACTTAGTTCTGGAGAAAATCTTGAACGGTTTTTGTTGCCTTCTAGTGTAATTTAAACCTGGTTCTTAAAAATACCCGAAAAGCTTAATAAAATACTTTCCCCAGCCTGGATAGCGCACGGACACCTAATAGTTTCCTTTATATTACAAGACCGCTTCATACCTGACTCCCTGAGGGAAACTTCTCATGAATATATGAATACAATAATACTGCTACTACTATATTAAAAGAAAATTACTCTCGACGTGAATTTGAAGCAGAAGCATATAATTCAATTTCACGTTAAATTTAATTTAAAGAAGTTCTGCTCAATCATTTGGGAGAACACTGTAAAGGTAGATTTGCATAGACTTGTATAACGTTCAGTTTAATTTAAAAGGAACGAAATTAGTTTTTGACGAGTTAACATAAACTTTAACATAACATGATGCCTGTATCCTGAGTAGAGGCAGACAGAATGCTACGTCTTGAGGGGGCGAGCCATTTACCATCGACCGGACAACGCACGCCAGACTCGAGGTTGCAACCGCGAGATTCCTGACGGAAAACCTATACATTTTGACCAGGGTTCCAATTATTAAGATAATTATTTTCTTTGATAATTATCGGTCAATTTTCAAAGAACGAGTGAGACGGACTTATTTTATTGTTCTCTGAGAATTCATCACAGGGAATGCATTGTTTGTCATTAGTTATCGATATTAGTTTGAAATTTAAATTAAGTTATGTTTAATTAAGGAGCATTTATCGCATTGGTGTACCCTGTAATGATAGATGTAAGAAGATAAATAAATAAAAATAAATTGTCAGATAAAATTATCGGGTACCTAGTTAGGTCCCCGATATTATTATATATGATACGATTATTTAGATTTGATTCCCGATAATTATCGGGAATCAAATTTATGGCCCTATATTCCGTTCACGTTTGTGACCGACTATTAGATCAACGACTCAATCAGTTTTACTACTATGAGGTTTTCCAAGTAATAAGTTAGAACATAACCCCTAAGATTTTTACTAAGATCTTTAAATAAATTATAATTAGCAAAAAATCCTAAAATGTCAATGATATAATTAGTGTCACGGGTACGAAGGTAATGTAATGTAGAAACCTGTAACTGACTACCGCTTTTTAAACTTTATTGCTATATAATATTTAAACTTTCTGTGCTTAAACTAACGGTTCTTGATGGATAGACATTTTCCCCTGAGAAATAAACTGCATTATTTACTGTGCAAAGGAGTGTTGATCCAGCGAAAATTAAACCCCCTAAGTACCTTTACAGGATTGATGTTAACCTCTCGCATTAGGGACTCAGTTATAAGCAAACCGATACGGGTTGAAACACATTTTCGGGTCACCAGATTCGATTCAGCAGTAGGTATTTGTTGAACACCAAAGCTAGCTTGAAGTAATATTCAGTTTTCATTCAGTTCGTGCCGGTCTACTTTCTCCGTCCGGCATGCAACTTCGCTGTTTTGGTCAAATGTTGCAGATGATTTGTACCACCCGGCTCTAGGCCGAGCAGCTTTTTTCGGAGCATTGTATTCGATAAGGCCGCCCAGTTTTGCTGAATTATGCCGAACTTACCCGAACTTTAGTGTCTTGTAGGAAAAAAATATATTTTGATTCTTATATTACACAAACGGACTTAAAACAGGTTTATTTAGGATGACTAATAAAATTTTAAAATAACAGTTATCAAGAAACGCTCGTGATTTGTGTCGAGATTACTTGCAAATTGAAATATCCCTTATCCCTCACTAATTCAGAATATTTAGATTTCCAAAACCATTTTTCCCTCGCAAGTAGAATACGAATACAAAGGTGTTTGCGCACTGTAACTGCAATGTTCACGTAATCCGATCGCGCCGCCTCGTCATTAACGGGCGCGTTTTGATGCCCGAACTCCTTTAAGCCACCTCGATCGGAGAAGTTTCTGAACAAAAGTCGCGCTGAATTCAATCCGGAGAGAAAAATATTCCAACTTTCAAGTGTTTTTTTATAGAGATGGCTTACTAATTAGTTGTTCAGTGTAATTAACACTTGTCGCTACTGCTTCATTAGTTGTTTATTCATGTTTTTGTTTTTTGTATAAAACCACAAGTTGGAGATGTGTTTATTATTCACTGTGTTAGTCTCTTCAGTGCGAAAGTAACTAGAGTTCAGTATCACCATCTTCCGGCGTACAGTCTAACTAGAGACCATGTCTGTAGTTCAGTATGATGTAGGTGAATATTGACCATTTAAGGTAAACGCACAGTTGTCCATGCCGAAAGAATCGACCGCGCTGAACAAAACGTTTTATCATACGTATAACGTTATCTATTCGTTTGATTCGGCGAGGATAAGTGTGCGAGGTTTCAAAGGATTTCATGCAAGTAATTCTAAAATTCGATTCTTTCGGCTCTGATAGGTGTGCTTGTAGTTCAGTTTTTGCCACAAGCCTCTCTGAAAATGCATCAAAGTCCTCCATAAATTACTTTCACACCCAAGTCGCAGTTTTTCGAATGCACTTCATTCAAAACCATGGTCATATTTCTCAGCACTTTCTATAAAAGTACCACTTTGTATCTCAATATTGAGATTAAATATTAAGTTTTTGAGTAATTAACACAAACCTCCATTAATAACTGTCCAGCAATCAATACGGGCGAATCATTAATAGCGCCACAGATTATGTAAAGCAATCAGTCAGCACTTAATGGGCGATAATTAATCAATAAGCTCTTACATACAGAGTACTTAGCCCGCTGATTTACTTGGCTTAGCGCAGGAAGCGTCTGAATAGTAACAACAATTACGTTTAGTGCGCATTGTTTGACTACGCTTAGCTACTTAGATATTAGCTGACCATGATCTATAATATGCAGCCGATTATGTATGCAATACAGTAGGATAGACTTAATACGAATACTGTAATCAGCTCAAAAATATAGTTACTACGTTTAGCAGTCAAGACAATAAAGTTGGTAATCATTGTCGAAAATCAATGGCAATTATTGCAATGTCCTCACATTGTAAAAACTATTTAAGGAATTGCATCAAAACCGACACACAGAACCTTAATTAGTTGTTGCTTCGTAGTCGCCCTTGATTTTCTGTAAACCGCCTTAAATACACTCCAATTAAAAAAAAAATCTTTAGACAACCAAAACGTTTGTGCCGAATATAAACGGATGTAACTATCGAATAACTTACTAGTTTGAGCTGAATAGACGAATAACTTACATTTCAAACTTTTACCAGAACGGAATTCCCAACGAAAGTTTCAGCAGTGAGGTATTTTCACTATTTTAATTCCAAAATGACTTTCAAGAGTTGCAAGGGCGGGAAGACACCATCAAATATTAAATGGAATGGAATATAGCAACAGTGTATCACACTAGATGCGACAAAAAGCCCGCTCACTCATGACATCTGAGTAAACGAATGAATGGCGTAATATCAAGATCGCTGAAAAAAAACCGGTCAAGTGCGAGTTGGACTCGCGCACCGAGGGTTCCGTACAAACCTGTGGGTATATAACATTTTTTATATGACGAAACTAAAAATTTACGGTTTTCGTAATTTTTCCTATATCTGTACTATAAGACGTGACTTCGTACAAAATTTCAAGATTCTAAGTTCACGGGAAGTACCCTGTAGGTTTTGATTCCCGTGCGAGTTTCGAAAATTTGCGGAAATTTGCGGCCTAAGTGGTTGTATCTTTTGATTGCGTTGACTTAGAAGGTTGATTTTTCTACAGCTTCCAGGGACAGTAGAACTAAGTATCATATAGAAATTTCAGTTTGATACCTCCACGCGTTCCTGAGAAAAACGGTCTTGACAGACGGACGGACGGACGGACGGACGGACGGACGGACGGACGGACGGACGGACGGACGGACGGACAACAAAGTGATCTTATAAGGGTTCCGTTTTTTCCTTTTGAGGTACGGAACCCTAAAAACAAATAATCAGTAAGTACATATTAGTCTTAGTATATCAGGTGATAAGTTGCAAGGTGTATTGGCAAACTAGACTGTCATAGGAAAAATATCTGTAGTTCCGCGTTAGTTTTAGCCTTTTTTTATTGGGAAAATCCTCATGGATACCTTCCGTCTGGGGCCAATGGAGGGTTATGTCGGACTCTAACCGATTAAAAACCCACTGTTCCTACTACTACCACGTGCCGGGGGCCCGGGAGATACAAGTACATTGCTATCCGCCCGCCATTCCTGGTGGGCCCCATCACCAAGTGCGGCCTATTTAGTGACCGCACGTTCTCCATGAAAGCGCGCAGGAACCACTGCATGCTACTTCTTTGAGCCTGGCTAGTCGGGCGACGACTCAGCCCTCAGTTCGCCACCCGCAGGCCTCTCCTTATGGTGGCCGCAGATCGTTGAGCGCCCTTCGACGCCCGGCTGCTCTTCTGGTGCGGGTAGAGTGAGAGGCATGTTCTCTTTCCCTCTCCGCTGCCTCCTTTGTATGCATCACCTCCTCGCAAAAAGAGGAGACAGCATTCAACGAGTTTTCGCTTCCCACCATGGATTGAACTACAGCCGGAAGTGAAAGATCACGCGCACCGAGTACTGCGACGAGGGCACCGCGCTGCTGAGCCCAGGCTGAGCAGTCCACCAGCGTTTGCTGTGCCGTGTCCTCGGGGCAGTTCGAACAGTGATGACAAGCGGGCGTCCGCTCCCGACCTATGCGACACAGGTACTTCCTGAAGCATCCATGTCCAGGTCAGGGTGCCATGCTGCCATTCCTCCTTGCCTTGAAGTGCTCAATTTAACCGGAGCTAAGCTAACGAGCTAACTAAGACCGCGTGAGGTGCGGAAAAGTAGCCCAAGAAATATGCGCCTCTAAGCCGTCGCAGCCGCGCGGACGAGCGTCAGCGGCGCACATTACAAGGAGCGTTGCCTGGCAACGAGCGCGTGACGTCACGTGCTGTAGATCTTCTAACGAGTAGTGATCTATATGCAGTTGTAACATCACACTAAAGAATACACTTCCGTTAGTTTTAGCCTAAAAAAATAGACTGTTCTAACCAACATCTTTCTCATGTTTTGAATGTTTCAACTTTCAACAGCCAGCCCCATAAAGACTAATAGAAGCATTGATCCTTCTGTATATACCTTTGTAGTGGCTACATGCCGATCACGATCGCGCGATATGCGATCACGTCCGTACAGTCGCGTGTCCCGCGCTGCCGGACGGATATCCGCCATGATTGGACACTCGCGGATTAATAGTTCACGTGCGACTCGTTGCGACGATACGACTTGTTTAGACGTTTAGATGCGTTTGATGCGGTGTCTTGCAAGGGAAATGGAATTTAGTTACGCGTTCAGAAGGAATTTGATGGGCTATTTTAACTGCTATTTCAGGTAAACCATAAGAAACTGAAACATTTTATTTTCTACTGTCCTGAAATACTTAGATTTGCCAATAAATTCTTCTGAAGATATATAATAAAATTTTAATAAAAAGCGTCATACTGAGGAGGGAATAAAGACACAATAAATATACTTAGTACGGATTCAAAAGATTTTTTTTTTGGGTTTGGCCGTGAAATTTTGTTGACATTCAAATGAAATGTTTTCACTTTTTAACCGACTTCAAAAAAAGGAGGAGGTTCTCAATTCGGTTGTATGTATTTTTTTTTGTTTTTTTTTTTTTTTTTTTTGTGTTTGTTACCTCATATCTCCGTCATTTATGAACCGATTTGAAAAATTCTTCTTTTATCTGAATGGATCTACTTCCCGATTGGTCCCATAGAAATTTCATCAAAATCGGTTCAGCAGTTTTGTTTTGAAATCAAAATAGCTGGAAAAAATGTCATCCAAGTAAAAGAAATTGCGAAATAGATACTTAACAAGGATTTGTGTGTGATACGATAACTAAAAAGGGTAAAATAAAATTTTTTTTTGCAAAAAAAAAAACCGACTTCCAAAAAAAACACAAAAAAAGTGGAAAGTTTTTTTTTGCAAAAAAATTTTTTTAGTGTTTTTTTTGGAAGTCGGTTTTTTTTTTGCAAAAAAGTTTTTAACCTCATCGCTTGCATCGTCGCTTTAGCTTTACAATAGGAGTGCTAATGAAGTTATTACATATGTGGTATCGAATAGCATCAACGGGGGAGCGATTATGAGCAAAAACTAGTTTTTGTTTTCAATAATTCATACCAAATAGATTTTGATAAAAATAATGAAGCCAAATATGTAAGTAAACCACGTCAAGAGATGACACCAAAAGGCTTACCCCCTTTCTGACAAATAATACTTAGAACGTTCAAAATAATTGTAGTTTCAGTATTCGGGGTGAATGTAGATAATAATAATGTTTTGTAACTGTTTGTCTGTTTACTGAATATCTTACACTTATGCATAAAAGCTTACAGAAGAAAGTAACTTTCTTACCAGAGAAATTATTGCAGGGGACGACAACTTCATCTTAAGCACAAAATCATACTCCCTGTACATAATTGTCTATTCGCCAGACACGTACGTACATAGGTGTATTTCAAATTGTATCCTCATCTTGGCAATAAATGTACAAAACACGATCAGCAAATAAGCCTAAGTAAGTAATGCAAACAGTTTGTGAGCGTCTTGAGCGCCATAGTGCAGCTGTAAATAGAGAGATAACTTTGATACACAAAAGAGTAGGTACTATTTAATTCCAACAAAATAAAAGTGTAGATAATCTATGAAACGTCTGCGGATTCAAGTTGGCCGCTGCTTATCCAATCCGGTCAAATAGGGTAGCATAGACTCCTCTCAAATACAGTGAAAGTGTGGAGCCCCGTGACAGCATATACCGAACCTTATCTCCTGCCCGTCGTAATCAACCACCTGCACCCTCCAGGATTTAAATAAGGTAAATGACAGAGCTATCCAGATCTGTAAGTACTGTTCGGACCAGATTTAAGCCTGATTGATATCTAAGGAAGTGATCTCATGCAGGAAAAAATGACCCCTAAACGTGGTTACACAATCACATCAGACCAATTTACTGTCGCCACCCAAGAATCAGTTAGCTCGATCAATCTCTACGTGAGCTATTTAAAACAAAGCCTTTCTAAGTAGCGAAGTGTTTCCCCGGAGAAATCACGCCCCCGCCTGATTGACGCGCTTACACACCTACATTTAACATTTTATTTATTTTATCTTTTCCGAAGCATCCCTTTGTTCCTGTCAGCATGAAAACACCTTAGATTTATATTTCCTGAATTATTTAACGCGAATACGGAAATGTTTAATTAATTTCTGAAGTTAAAACAGTATTTAATTATTATTATTTATTTATTATCCACTTAATGTTGTGTTGATTTCTCTTTCATTTGCATGTATGTGTTCAACGGGTGGAATGTTTGTATTAACTATAATGATTTCATTCATTTCGATAATTTGCAGCGTGTTCATTGAGGTGTGTGAATGTTATTGAGTTGGAACCTGAATATTGGTATTCATTAATTAATGAACAGTATTAATTCAGGAATGGTTCTGAAGTTGCAATATGATATTATAGGGAACTCTTACTTTTGTGTGGTGTCCCTATTTGAAGATCTACGCATCTCCGAGTTTGTCATCTAAACATGCTTTTTTCGCCTTCTTAAACCAAATTCGCAACCACCGATCACAACAAGTATGGCTAACATCCATTATTTTCATAATATTGACGAGATAGCTATGATGTGGTTGCCATTTGACGTAGTTATGAGTTTCACCTAGGTGTTCAACAAAATCACAATCACTAACAACATTGACGCACACACATCTTTCCCAAACGTCGTTCCTACTTAACCCACTCATCGGCTCACCACTGTGCCCCTATTGCCTGGCTGGTACGCAGGTCACGTGAGCCAACTAAACGGTCACGTGTGAGCCCTGCCGTCGTACAAAGGCGACACCTTTCAAATGCTGCTACACTACTTACTGCCAGTCGATTCCTCAAGATATATTCGTGAGACGACGCTTTATAAAGCCAAATTTTAATGGTGTCTGATGATAGTAACTCCAACCGCTGTTGGTTTGAGAATGGTTGACCATCCATTATATGCCGATAAACCTCGGAGGAGGTTAGCTAGGCGGTCTCCATGTAAAATACTAGTATTCAGCTGTGCTACGTAACGTAACTTATAGAAACAACTATTTCAACAATTGAACGGTTTGCCTACTCTTACTTATGAAGACACACAAAACTAGGTTTGAGAGGGTTTAGTATTGATATAGCATATTAAAGACAATCTATTACAGTAGATAGTTCAATAAATATTGATAGCAGACAGACCTAAACGTGCTCAAGTCAAGATCAAGTTGGTAATACGAATAAACACAAATCATGCAGATGAGATAAACTTCTCTTGAACTAAATAGTTCCATCTCTAATGATACTTGTTCTAAACTGATACCTTAACCCACGAGAATATTGGGTATTCAAATTGTATACCTAACTTTGTAATTAACACCTGCATTCACAGACTGACTAATTTTAGTGAGCCAATAACTTAAAAGTTATTCAAATGTAGCTAGTGACTGATAAACACTGAAATGTATTAAAATATGACACTTTGTCGCGTTACACATAATAATATCGCGTTCAATGTTCGATCCTGTATTACTGTAGCTACGTAATCAGCAGAATGTTCTCACCGTTGGGACCAACGCCTCTTTTCTGTGACCTTCACAGAGAAAAGAAAATTCCAAGATTTGTGACATCCAACTACATACTGTTGGTAGAGGTCACAACTCTTCGAATATTTGGTTTTAGTCGTACCGGTTTCCTAACAATGTTTTCCTTCACTGTTTTCCAAACACTGTTCGGGGCTAGTTTCTCGTAGGGCCTCACAATTCCCCGCACAAGGAGAGAACGAGAAACGAGAACGAGAACAAGGATGCTGCATGTTGTAATCAGTCAGAATGTTGTCACATCCGCAATAATCTCATCGTCTCTGGTTTTAATTAATGTCCGATAGCTATAGATCGGAATAGGAAGATTTTATTTGCCTAAACTTCATGGAAGTAAGTGACACGTAGATAATACCACCCTCTAATTTAACAGCTTTATTTCGAAACTTAAAAATCAGTCCGGAATTTTATACGGAGCCATTATCCACGTGTTACTTATGTTGCCTGATAGCAGACTGTTACAAGTTCTCAAAAAATAACTAAGTAATACACCTATTTATTCAAACAAGGCAAGTTCCGGCGCCGAAGCGGTGCATAGTGTTCCCCCGCCGGAGTCGAGGTGGACATAAATGTGTGTCGCACAGTGTGCCGCCTTTCCGTTTCCCATAACAAAATCTTTGTTGGTGACAGGAACAATTTATTTTTGTTTTTGTTCTTAATTGCCGTCATGTTTAATAAGAGAGATGTTCGGGGAAAACGGGATGTAGGAACTATGTTCAAGGTTGAGCGTTATTTTTATAAAAAGCAGACATTATTTGATGTGGACTAATGTAATGAAAGGCCAGTGTTTTTCTTTGTTTACTTTGTTTTGTTTATTGGACTTGTCTGAAAATCACTGCGCTGTCTTAACACTAATATACGCAGTTATACGAGTATATAGCAAGCTTTGTGGCATATAGTCAGCATATTTTCTATAAGTATTTTAAAGCATTTTTTTTTTCTTTAGGAATATAATAACAGAACATCACAATTGTAATGCCCGAAGGGTTAGGCAGAGGTGTACCCATTAGTAAATTTCGCCAGTTATGTGTAACCTAGTGTTTTAACTTTCTTCATAATAATTGTGGGCACTCTTAGTATATGATAATCCTCTTCTTTTTATATTTGTAATATTTTTTCTAGTCTTTTCTTCTTGTAAGTATAAATGTGTGCATAAATGTTAAATCAAATCATAATTGTTGTCAATTAATACCAACCAGGAACTCATATATTATGTGGTAGTAGTTTACGTCCTGACTGCAACTCCGTAGGGACCAGCGTCACGCACCTGACGCAACTGAATGCTCTACATCTGCCTGTCGTAACGACACCCAAGGGACTCTTGATTCATTACGACCATCAATGTTAGTGTGGGCTTACCTTTGTGTTCTAAAACTTGTTGGTGGAGAAGCCTTGATGATGCAGCTAATATGCTCATTCATTAATATTGGTATTACATTTAAGAAAGCTGTAATCGTTTTACGCAAAAATTATTTTTCATCTCAATGTATGTTGACGGTTTTTCTCTTTTTTTTCAAGTTTCCACACTACCTACATACGAAGGATGTACCTACGTATGAACGTGGACGAACTGGAAGGACTATAATAACTATATATATGTAAGGATCGTATGGTTGATTTCAATGTATGTCCACAATAAAGTGGCTCAAAGAAAACGATGGAAAATACTAAATAAATTTTACGGTATTTGATAGCATGTATACTATTAAAAAAAAAAAACTGTGTGAGTGTCAAGTAATTTTGAATTGATTATATTATTACAGAATTATTGAGATTCACAGCTCCATTCCTAGAATAAACGAAACACACCGCACACACATACAACACACGTTAAATTGATCATACAGCTAAAAAAGCGCTTGAACATTCTAATAACATTCCAGCGCACATGTTCGTATAAAGCAAACTTTTTACAATCCCTTTGCTGTCTGCTCCATAAAGCTCTTCAAGCACAGAACAAATATCCCGTGAAAGCAAGATAATAACTATGTATCGAAACGTTGGCAAACGAATCTTTGACGAAAGTATGAATAATCTTTGTTACCTCATGGTTTCTGTTCCAGGAGTCTGTCTGTCTGTTTGTTGGTGTTACTAGTAAGACTCAATTTGTATCAATGTCAGTTTATAAGCACATATTCACTATAGGTATTTTACAAAAATTGTTTTCTAAACTCAAATCCATTTAAGCACGATTAGAAAAAAAAAAAACACTTTTTGTTAAATCATGTTCAAATATCGATACCCATAAGAACTGCTGTGTTCTGTACGCACAATATAACGAATTAATTATCTATACAATCATGAAAAATGTATTATGAAAGCTGCGGGCAAAGTAAACAAAAATAGTAGACTAAAAGTCGCATGCTTTATGTTCTATTGGCAAAACTTAAAAGTTGTTTACAGGTGTGCCGAAATACACACATACGCTGAATACATTATTATAACATTAATAAAAGCATTTCATTTAGTAAAGAAAAATTAAGGAAAAAAAAGACGCTTTTAAATTAATAGCACACATTGGAATTAAAAAAAAACAGAAAAAAAGCACAAGACGGAATGTAAAATTTAGAATTAAGTAAGCCACAAAATTAAAACTAAAACGTATAATAAATCCAGCTACACAAACATTCGCGACATAAAGTTGTGACATTAAATAAAAAGGTACAAAAGTTACTACCCGTCCACATACATTCATATAACAAAATCCTACCAACAACTGCACAGTGCGACTTTAATTAAAAAATGCGGAAAAAATTGTAGGGAACTGTATGAAACTGTGTAACGTTACTAAATCAGAAGTTTTCACCTCTCATAACGGGCAAGTACGTGGCTTCCAAATTAAAAAGTTCCGATGTACTTCGGCATAACTCGGGTCGGACTCGGGATCAATCGGGTGCAGCCGATGAAAGTGTTTCACTTAAGTATTCAACGCTAATCTCATGTTTGGAGTTCGTCAAGAAGTTGTTTATACTTTGGAAGTTGTTCGTAAGAATGTTTGCTGAGTTATAGTAATTATTAGTTTACGGAAGGCTCGAACTGTTTTTGTAGCTACAAACATAATTAAGTTTTCTAAGATGTTTAAATTCGGCTGGTGTCAATATATACTTGTAGAGAGTGTAGCCCCACTTTTGTGTTCATTACCCAATAAGAATTCTACTACCAAGCACGTCTACTGTCTGCTCAATATTCTACGTTCATAAATCAATTACCATCGTAAGCACACATAAAAAAATCAGTCACACAAAAGTACGTAAAAGTGTGCAACAACCCGATTATCCCCACCGTCATTTATATCAACAGCTGATGTCAACACGTCGATTCTCACAAGATATCCCTCCGTGCCACTTCATAAATCACATTGACCGCTTTCCCTCTGTCGGCTAAAAACTCGCTCGATTTTCGCTTAAAACAGCCGAAGCCCCGCCATTTATAACCGGCGCCCTTCATACATAAGCATCGCCCTTTCCGCGCTAGAGGTGGGCCCACTCGATTTATTACTCGAATAAAAGTGAATCGGAGGTAAATCTATTTAGCCGACTCGATTGATTCGAAGTAGTATGATAGCGTAGGTTTATCTCGAGGTGTGAGACGAATGGTGAAGAGACTTTATAGAGATAACACCATGATGGGCGTTACGGCTATATTTGAAAGTGTTTTTTCACACTGTTTGTCAATTTTATCAGTTAAATATAAATTCGAAACGTATCTCGGTTTGGTCCCTTCATTAAACCAATATGTCATGCACATCCAAGTTATTACACCACACTACATCGTAAAACCATAAAATGCAATCTCGACAACCGCCACTAAAAGTTAAAACCCACGAACTATCAGAACTCGTAGCCCGCTGAAAGCTGCACGTAAAAGCATGTTTATAGTATAAACAAGCAAATCAACTGCGAACAAATCTCGACACAATTTGTGTGAGCTCGGCCGAGTGCAGGAACATTAACTGTATGTACGTACGTATGACGCATGCAGCTGGGCCCTTGAAAAATAATTTTAGCGTGGGGAAAATGTGGTGAACTAATTTGTAACTTAAATACAGGCAGGACTATAATTTATGACACTATTTTTAATAACGTAGGTAATACATTAATATTGATTGGATGCTTGCCTGCCATCAGCAGAATCATAGTAGCAGTGATCGCCTAGTGGTGTGACCGTCGGATTGCCAAGTCATAGGTCTCGAGTTCGAACCCAAGACCAAGACACGCACCTCTGATTTTACGGATTCATGTGAGTATTGTATAATTATCACTTGCTTCGGTGAAGGACAACATCGTGAGGTAACCAAACTAACATGCCTGAGAGAAATTTCTCGAGAGTGGCCAAGTCACAGGCCCATGGGCGGCTTCAAAACGCTGACACTAGGTTAGGCACTAACCACACGATATGAAGAAGAAGCAGAATCGCATTCTTAATTATTCTGATGCTTATAAAAAGTTTACGCCATGAACTGAGTTGAAATCAATATAATGAATGAATTAGTTAGCTAAACGCCACAATGCATTTTATATAAAGTTCCATTAGCAGATCGAGATACCCACATTAGAAAAAAAACTCACAACAATATGAACTTTCTATTGATGTTTCCCTCCGTTTTTGGGACCAGCTAACAAAATTACAGTTTCCATGTCATGTTGTTCCAGAACTAACAAACGATCAATTTAGTCGTATAAAAATAAGAGAGCAACATAAAATAAAGCCGCACGTCCCAGCACTAGGACCGACGGAAAATGATTTGTTGAGTGCTACGGAATATTCCATTATGCAAACACTTGGGCCCGCGGTTTTTATTCACATATGGCTGCTATGGGAATGTTCTACATCGCGCCGTAACCGGCGGGGAACCCCACTATTTACCATTAATTGACTGGGTTTGTCTTTATTGAGTCATGTATCAAAATAAGAAGTCTGAACATCTTGTCTGATCAGACAACGATTGTGTCATAATTATTCCATGTGTGCAATAAAATATAACCGATCACCAGCCCTGCAATCCTCGCAGGGTTACTCAGAGGTGTGCGCATAGTACATTCACATTTCGCCAGTTACATTTAAATTCCATGTAATAGGCGACGAGGCTTCTATCAAAAGAGCACAGCTACATACTTCTAAAAACTTGCTGATAGAAAAACTTTGCCGAACTTGGAAATCGAACACAAGACTTCGCTCAGCATTAACGCTTGCGCCCTGAGATTTTTTTTCGTCGCTCATTTCTTGCTTGAGTAAGATAATCCGATTTCTGAAGATCATAGAGAGAACTAACTCAAACCACTATCATTCTCCACCATCTTATAAAATTCTGTGTAGCAAGCTACATAGATCTCTGCGGTAGTATTGTAACGATGAGCTTCTCACAATTAGATTGTATTCAACCTTCTTTTAGAAATTATCGAGCCGAGAAGCGACCTGTCGCTTGAGAATCTAGACATAAGTAGGTAACTATTGTTTAGAAAATCCACTTCAAACATGTTTTTATCCATCATCTCATCATCTTGCCCTTTTTTCTATTATCATCATTAAAATGGCTACATGAGTGGTGTTACTCAGGCCACGTACTAACTAAAGTAAAAGCCGCGTGAACACTCAAGCATCGCGTTCACTTTGTTCGATGAAACCGAAAGCGTACTCACAGCGACTGAGGACACTTATCAGTTTTCCAAACAAGTGAATTTGTGAAAGCGATGATCACGGATTCACGAAACTGATAGTTCTGGCTAGGATGCGGAGTGATACGCACCCAGCCCACTACCATATTATTATTAATGGAGCCATTCTTTTTAAACTTTGAGCCAACACAAAAGAAAAACGAAGTTTTATTTTACGGAGGCTCTTATAATTTCCATTTCCCCTATTCTATATTTTATTGGTCTTCTGAAGCTATTTTGCACCGTCTAAGTTTGGCACCGTGACTTTCAAACCTGTCTAGGCAAATGTTGACAGAGCGTCATAGTCCCGCTGAAGTTGGCGCAACTCGGCGCAAACAAAGCGAACAATTCGATGGCAGCCGCCGCGGCCGCGCGCCGTCCTAATAGTTACTTAGCTTATAATTCCATCGCTTTGCAGACCTACCTGCGTGTCTGCTTATTTAGACTAGTTATATATTGATAATTTATTTTTCTAGCTAAATAAAAGCTAGTTAGCTAAAACAACTGATGATTATACAAACATAGTCATAAATGAAGTTCGAAGTACTTCGTCCAAAACGATCCCACCCACGGTCTTGACATGTAAAGTTGTACCTATGTCTAACATCTGACATCATCATCTGTCTAACACTAGCTTTATCAGTAGCTTATGTGCTATTGCAGGTTCATAGGCAGTATATAATCGTACATCCGATTTACTACGCTCGTCACAATTAGAATACTAGTTATCTATTATATTGATTACTTTCAAGATTTTTTTCACGGCCAGAGCAGATATTTAGTTTTCTAGTGATAAGTATAAAGTTAATTAACCTCTTAGTTTACTTTATACTTATCACTAGAAAGCTTAATATCAATCATTGTAGTCCTCCTTCAACCAGCCCCTTACAGATTACGAGGCCGAGGGACCGAACACAGAATAATTCGCCCGTGCAGGTAGTTCGATATTCATAAAACTTTTATTTCAGTTTTATTCAATTGTTTACGTTACAAAACACGAAAAACACCAGCATGAAATTGTAAAGCCCGGGGTGGAGGGCCCATTCATCCGCCCACCCTCCGCGAAGTTATTGCAGAGAACAATGGACACAATAGCGACGCGTTACGGACGGCGACAATAAGAATTAATAAAAGTTGATCCTAATACCTCACATGAGCTAAGTTCTGAAGCAAGACGCCCGACAACTGGTGCTGCCACCATGTGTGTTACATGTAGGGTTACCATATGTCGTGATCTGAGATTTAAGATCTAAGATTTCATTTATTGTGTAAGTTTCATTAATTGCAGTTTACTTAATGATATTGTTGATATTGTAAGCCGGATTACTGCTGCATTTGATGGATGCCCATATGAATTACATTTATTTTTATTTCATATTCCGCAGTTATAATTATTTACCAATATGTTTTTTCAATCGTAGCAAACTGATTTTTTTTATATTTAAACCGCAGATTACACAATAAGAAAAGATTTTGTTTGAAGCACTGAAGAATAAACTATGAGACAAGTTTTCAGACTACGCTCCGTTATTAAAACTTATCTACCTACGTTACGTTTAGCTACAACTGAACAGCTCACAGTTTTTATATAAGTTGTGATAACTTTTGATAGTCTTTCACACGAAGCCATATTCAAAACAATCCATAAACAACAAACAGAATCCACTTATGTTAAATTACTACAACTAATTTATTTCAATAGTACAGCTTCCATACGCTTAGACACCACTGGGCCATCCTTTGCAATCCGAAAAGGAATGAAACTAGGAGATCAGCTATCTCCGAAACTCTTCACTGCGACCCTTGAAGAAGTTTTTCAAACGTTAGATGCACCCTGGCGGGACAAGGGCATTGTCGTTGGGGAAAAGAGATTAACTAACCTTCGATTCGCCGACGACATTGTCCTTTTCTCGTCTTCAGCGGCTGAGTTGGGCGTCATGCTCGAACAACTGAGCCACGCCAGACTCGAGGTCGGACTCAAAATGAACATGACGAAAACTAAGTTAATGACGAACAGCACGAAACGCAAAGTAGACATAGGGGGTGTGGAGGTTGAGTATGTCCATGAGTATATATACCTCGGCCAAATAGTCTCCTTCCAGGCGAGGCAAGATAAAGAAGTGGCTCGACGCACCGAAAACGCCTGGAAGAGCTGCTATTAGTCGATGAAACACTTCATGAAAGGACCACTTTCACTCTCCCTCAAAAGGAAACTCATGGACACGTGCATCCTTCCCACCCTCACCTATGGAGCGCAAACGTGGTCATTAACGAAGCGTCAAAAGTCCGCACTCGGGGTCTGCCAGCGAGCCACGGAGCGAAGTATACTAGGGGCCAAAATTTCTGACCGTATAAGGAACAGTATACTTCGATCCAAGACCCAAATCGCAGACGTTTGCAACACAGGCGCCAAATTAAAATGGAACTGGGCCGCATGTCGCATCAAAATTGGGCCAAAGTGGTAACAGATTGGGTTCCAAACAACAGAACCCGCCGACGCGGTAGGCCCAGAAGGAGATGGCGTGACGAGCTGGACTCTTAGACGCTGGATTAGGCCCAAATAGCCCAAGATAAAGAAAAATAGAAAGAGGGAAGGGAGGCCTTTGCCCTGCAGTGGGACACATGAAGCTCATAATAATAAATAAATAATGCAGCCATAAAATTAATGACGACGTAAAACTCAAAAGAACACATACAGAACAAACTCCGTGCCTAAATCACTGAAGTGAATTTGATTAATTCATCAAAGAGGCGCAACCCTGCCTTCGCCTACTCGGCTACTCGCCTAGTGGCCACAGTTGCCGATAGATTTTAATTAATATATAGTTCCCGGGAGTTATTCCTCAAGTTTAGAAGTGGATCGCGCCGCGTGCGTAATTAGAATTAATGCTTGCAACACTGTGGCGGCAGGTAGCGCGAAGTTGGTCGGCGAGCCTCCCCAGCCGTCGCGTACCAATTAACTTGGGACGTTTTGTTTGTTGGCAACATTGCGAATAAATTCTGCAACTTTTTGGAGACCTCGTCGGATAGATTTGCGTGGCTAATGTACTTAGGAGGAAAAGATTAAGATAAGTTTTGGTGACTTGAATATTTAACGAATGAGCATTCAGGGAGGCGGCCCTGAAGGATTACTTCAGCTCTAATGGATGAAGGAACAAACTTGATTCAACTCACTTTCTCAATATCTATGTATTTTCCAATTCGTCGTTACAAAAGTAAAGTTTAACAAAGAGACATCAATAAAAGAAAAATTAGGTAACTGACCAAATAAACCCTGACGCGACAAGAATCCCAACAGACCCAACAAACTCATTGAATAGCACTTCACTATAAAATTCATAAGACGATTTATTCGTGGTCCTTCTAAAAACAGTGCCTAGTTTCACGCATGTCACTGTCCCCTCAGCCGCCGGCATACGAGTAATTTATCAAATAAACATGTTTCTAAAGGGATGTGTGGTCCCAAACTGTCACGCAGTAAAAAGGATCTCGGTATACCGAAGTTTATCGTCGGGAGAAACTACAGCTTACAGTAACGTATGCAGAGGACAAATGATTATGGGGATCTATCCGTGGTCTGTAGCGCTTTTACGGTAGTTTTCTTGCAAAAAGAATGGGAAAAGATTAGCGGGAATTGCCTGGGTTATGGGATTGCGAGTGCACATGATTACGGAAGGATAAATATTGTAGTTTTAGTCTAATAATACTGCAAGTTTTTCTACACATAAATAAGAGTGTTTACACAAATAACATATTCTTGTTAATTTATGAATTTATAAATAATCTTTTACTAGATGCTAAAAGGTACTGTTTATTTCTTAGGGTTTGTGCAATACTGTTTATTGTACACGTTTTATAAATTCAGCAGCTGCTATTTAAATAACATATTCAGAATAAGAAATAAGTTAATACACTAAATATACTTAAATGAATATACTTAAAAAATAAGACTTAAAAAAATCATCCACAAACACTTGAAAGGACTATTTTTCAGTTACAGAAGCAAAAGCGCCACATAACGTAATGTTGGCTTAATATCGAAACGTCAACGGATATAAAAAAATCCGAATGCAAAGGAAGCCATATTAAATTGTCGAAAAAAAACGCTAACAAGGCTCGCGACCTCGTTTTCAATCCACGCCACATTTGGCAGGCGCGGCGAGGGAATTTTAAAACAAAGACCAAATGGAAGTAGGTCGGCAACTGGCTGTTCTACCTTACTAGTAGGCTCGCCAACTTTTATATGATTAACGGGAAATGAGTGGAATAAATATTGTGTTAACAGGAAGCTTGTGTCGAGTGGGAGTTGTGCACTGCGTTCAGCAGTTTATTTTTGATACATTTTTTTAATGGGTAATTTATGGACGTTTTAAGCGTCGCTGTAATTAATGACATTATTTACTTGCTAGTTTTGGTCACATTGTTGTACTGCTCTTGTATTTATAATAGCTGTTTTGTTCTTATGTCTGGACACACAACTATCTCAATATTACAACAGGAGCTCGTACCTAATGATATAGTTGAGAATTATTCCGATACACGGACCCATTTCATTTTATTAGCATTAAAAACCAATAGTGCCCTCCCTCATACGAAGCATTAAAGAAAATGTTCCGCTCGCTAAACTTGTACGACTTGAGCCGGGAAAGAGCCAATTTCGTTCTACTTTTTCCCAAAATCAATATGCAAAATATTAGACATTTACATGGCTTTAACGGAAAACTTAGCACATTTCGGCTCTGCTCTGAATTCTTGGATACTCTAACCAAAAGCCGTTTTCGACGCTTAGGCTCGGGAAAACCGCTCTTATGACTATGTAATAAGGGTGAGAATGGATGTATTAGTCAAATACTGGAGTTCAAATGTTTCTGAAGAGACGTCGTAAAAATATAACGCATAGTGGGCGACACGCAAATACGGAATCCAAAGACCATTCCGTGTTTATTGATTCATAAATTTTATTTCCCCGTATCATTTGTTAGGGGAGAGAGAAAAATAGCGGTTATTCTTAGTTATTTTCATTTTTCGTAAAACGTTGTAAGCGGTTTGGACGTGATATATGTCCGCTGCTAATGATCGGGGAATTAAGGGAAATAAAACGCATTAGTAACTGTTCGCTTCGTTTCGTTTTTAAGTAACTGTTTGTAGATTTATCAATAGGGTGGCAACAATTACTTTATTTATAGCTGTTTTAGAGGCAATAACAATTTGATGGCTGCTTTACTGACTCGGGTCAGGTCTTTAATTTTATTTAAAGTTTGTATAAAGTGTAGGTTGAACCAAATTGATTCTTTACTTCTGTTGGGACTCAGAAGGACGGCGTAAAACGATCGACGACGACGATCGAACGATCGTGTACACAAAGGCGATTACTGGTGTACGGGTCACCGACGTCCGCCACGGTCGGTGTCGGCTCTAGTTTTCCGACGGCTTCTTCCTTCTACAGCATGGCGATTCACAGCGCTTTGCTTTGTCTCCGAAACGGTGGTGGTAGCGGCATTCCCAGTTGGCGTCTCCTGGTTTCGGTCCAGATCCACGTTGCGTTGACTGCGAGCGTGAACGAGATCGAAAGCGAGGATTGTACGAGCGGCGACGGTGTCCGTGCGGTGGCCGTCCTCGACGCAGTTCGGCAATTTCAAGCGTGAGCTTTTCCACTTGCTTCGCCAGTGTTTCTATTTGTGTCATGGATGATGTAGACGACGAGGATGGTGCTAGTGCTGTGACTGCGGCGACGTTGGGACTCTCTGCGTACTCCACCATCTTGTCCGCCATCGCAGCTAAGGTGTCCAAAGATGATTCTTTGTTTACGGATAAGACGACTCGAACTTGTGCGGGTAGGTGATTTAGCCATTCAATTTTGAGACCGTCTTCGGTAATCATGCCACTTGCGAGTTCTCGCATCTTCCTCAACAGCTGGGAAGGCTTCTGATCTCCCAGTTCTAGTCCGCTGATAAGTTTTTGAAAATTTTTAACGTCTGATTTGTCGTAGGCTTCGAGTAGGCGTTGTTTTACTTTCTCGTATTTCCCAGTTGCAGGCGGATTGTATAAAATATCGGTCAAATGCTGTAAGTCGACCGTTTGCAGCTGTTGCAGTAGATACCGGAACTTCTGGTCATCTGAGGTCTTCAATGGGTCAATCACGGCTTCGAATTGGATGAACCAAGCACGAGGTATTTCTCTCCAAAAAGGTAGGAGCCGAGACTGCACGGAAACTGCGCTCACGTCGTAATTCATCTCGGCCTGGACTTTCGCTTGTTGTTCTTCAGACATGGTAGCTCGCTCCACACAAAAAGTCTTCTCACACGTGTTCCGTTTTATAAGTCGGGGTCACCAATTGTTGGGACTCAGAAGGACGGCGTAAAATAAACTCGTGATATTGCAGGGAATAATTTCTCGTTTTATTGGTAAAAGATTACACCTTACATTGTATTTTTGGACATACACTTAGTAGCTAGGTACACCTACCAAAATATTTTATTATCCAATGGGAGCACACTGATTTCCTAAAACTCAAAACAATCCGTGACAACGTTCTACGATGAACGGGCACCCATCTCGCTCTGGCGCGTGCGCGTCGTATAGCGTCGTCTGTACGCACACTATAAATGTTACCGCCCGCGGCGCACCTCGTCAGTACGTGTTTGCTTGCGAGGCCGGCACGTCGTCTGTTGGTGCGACGAATGTTTACATGTGGCGTAAGTATTGTGGATACGCGAGGCCCACACTTCAATTAGTCCGGTAACGACGAATTGCGGACGCGGTGACACCGAACTTTGACAGATATTATACTGAACCATCTGCCAATTTCCGGCTTCCGCAATCTGTCCGTATGGCGATTAAACGTTTATTAGAATAATCTTTTTACAGCTTCTTTCTCTATTTTGATCTTGTATATCTAGTTATTTTGAGACATTAGCTAATGCACAGAAAGTCAACGGCCAACACCCTTGCCTGCCAGACAAAAGGAAGCAATTTACATGATATAAGTTTGAAATAGTTTGTTTCACTGAACATTGGTTAAAAGACTTTGAAATGCTCATTAATTACGAAAATTACAGTGTGGGCAGTTGCTTTAACCGGAAATCTAAGATGCGTGGGGGTTCATTAATCTTAGTTAAAAATTGTATTAAATTTAAGTCTCGTAATGATATTGTTGATCTATCGGTTGAGCATAATATTGAACTGTCTTGTGTTGAGCTAGATAAGCATGTAATAGTGTGCGTTTACAGACCCCCAAATTATCAGAACTACTCTTTATTTGAGTCAGTAATGGAGGATGCTTTAGCAAAACTTGCTACTAGTAATAAATCACTCGTTATCTGTGGTGACTTTAATGTTAATATTTTAGAGAAAAATTCAAATAGCAGTAGATTATTACATCTTTTTAAATCATTCAATTTGTTAAACGTGTTCTCGGAACCAACCCGAATTACTAAAAATACTGCTACATGTATTGATAATGTTTTTTGTTGTTGCGACTACTTAGATAAATCCA
This sequence comes from Standfussiana lucernea, assembly GCA_964057025.1. NCBI lineage: Eukaryota > Metazoa > Arthropoda > Insecta > Lepidoptera > Noctuidae > Standfussiana > Standfussiana lucernea. Next base: position 440,650 of record OZ059793.1, read on the forward strand.
TTGTAAATTACCTTCCTTCTGATCACAGTGGTCAAACCGTTGTTTTCGAGTCCTACACACCATTACAAAAAATCCAGATAAAGTCTAGACAAATAACACCCAGTAATTTGAATAATTTTAATAATAACTTAATTGGTAATTTAGGCATTCCGGGATATATTATTGAAAATGTAAATCAATTTTATGAGGAATTCTTTTCGGTAGTTTACACGGAGTTTAATAATACAATAAAAATGAAAACTAAATCTATTTACCCAAAGTTTTTGTTCAGTGAATGGGCAACTAAGGGTATTAGGAAAAGTAGGGAGCGATTGTTTGAGCTGTACGGCCTCAAGCCTTACATTAATTCAGAAACTTTTAATAAATATGTTGCAACATACTCAAAAATTTTTAAAAACACTTGCAAGGTTGCTAAAGCCTTATTCATTAGCAACAAGATTAAATCCGCAGATAATAAAATAAAGACGGTTTGGAAAATTATCAATAGTGAAACTAATAGAAATAAAAAATCCAATAGTGATATCACATTAGAAACCTCACGTGGTGTTCTAAGCTCTAAAAATGAAGTTGCTCAAGAATTTGTAGATTTCTTTACCAGTATCCCACTTAGAACTACCGAAACCTTAAATTCCTCACCCTTGCTTTCTATTGATTTATTAAGAGCAAATGTTTCAGCCTGTCCGGTTGAGTTTCAATTTAAACATATAAACCCCATAGCTGTCATTAAAGCCTTTAAGGAAATCAAAATCAAATTAACAGAAGATCTATGGGGAATGTCTATTAAAGTTTGCCAAGCTATTATTGAGACTATAGCACCGTACTTGGCTTTAATATTTAATTTGTGTGTGGACCAAGGCGTCTTCCCGGACCTTATGAAATACAGCAAGGTAATACCACTTTTCAAATCCGGGGACAGTAAAGACACCAATAACTATAGACCCGTATCCGTATTGCCAGTTTTTAGCAAGGTGTTTGAGAAGGTAATGCTTAATCAGATGCTTAACCACTTTAACAACAATAAGATCTTACATGAGAAACAATATGGTTTCACCAAAGGACGTTGTACGACTGACGCCGGTGTCACCTTATTAAAACACATATTCACTGCGTGGGAGGAGGCACGAGATGCCATAGGAATCTTCTGTGATCTCTCGAAAGCGTTTGATTGCGTGAGCCACGAAACCCTACTCCTTAAACTTGAGCATTACGGTTTAGGACAACTTGCGCTCAGTTTAGTGCAGTCGTATTTAAACGATAGACATCAGCAAGTACAAATAAATGGTGTCAATTCAATGGGTTTAAAAGTAAGGATGGGTGTACCACAAGGCTCGATATTAGGTCCTTTCCTCTTTTTAGTCTATATTAATGATCTACCCCATTTATTTAAAAACCAACCACAAATGGTGTTGTTTGCTGACGATACTTCTTTAATATTTAAGATCAACAGACGTGCCTCAAATCTTGACGACGTAAATAGCGCCCTACTGCAGGTCCATAATTGGTTTACCGCGAATAATTTAGTATTAAATGGGAAAAAAACCAAGTGCATAAAATTTACTCTACCAAATGTCAAAAGTAGTGATTGTGACATAGTATTGGATCAAGAGAAACTAAAATTCGTCGATGAAACTGTTTTCTTGGGGATCACGCTCGACTCAAGGCTACAATGGGGTCCTCATTTAACATCTCTTGCAGGACGGCTGAGTTCAGCAGCATATGCTGTTAGAAAAATCCGTCAATTTACTGATGTAGATACCGCGAGGCTAGTCTATTTTAGTTATTTTCATAGTATTATGTCATACGGTATTTTACTATGGGGACGGGCTGCAGACATCGAGTCTATATTTATTCTGCAGAAAAGAGCCATCAGAGCCATATATAATCTACGTAGGCGCGATTCTCTAAGAGAACTGTTTAAGGAAATTAACATTATGACAGTACCTTGCCAATACATCTATGAAAACATAATGTACGTTAGAAAAAATCTGCATTTATTTAGTAAAAGAGGCGACAGACACCACTATAATACTAGAACCAGGGACCAACTAGTTCAGCCAGGTTTCAGGCTAGCTAAAGTAGACTCATCTTTCATGGGGTACTGTTTAAAATGTTACAATAAAATACCTCCCCGCATTCTACAACTGAATGAGACGAAGTTTAAATCTTGTATAAAACGCACACTATGTAGGCAAGCATACTATAAGTTGGGAGATTACATTGATGATAAAAATGCTTGGCTCAATGCTGGTCCTGCTCCACAACCATAGGGGCAAACTAATTGATTACTTTGTGAAGTTATTGTGGAAGCTGCAGAAGATTGTAAACATATCTTTGCATTGTATAGATTCAGTCTCTTAGTATTATATAATTGCATAGCACATGTGTGAGTTCTATGTACGATAAAGCTACCATTTACATCTTTTACTGACTCGAATTTGCCCTGGCGGTTGAGAGAATGTCATGCTCACTCAAATGTCTCGCTGATGGTGGCGCGTGTGTCGGGTCGTTTAGTTCCCTCCAAAATGGTTGAGTTGAATGATGGCTGATCCATGCGTCATGTTCGTGAACGGGCGCTGTCAGTTGTGACTGGTCGTCTCGCAGCTGCCATGGATTATTGTATTTTTGAATTGTTAATTTTATCTTTTTATTCTGGACGCTCTTACTTGCACGTCTTTCTACATCGTTCTCACATGTATGTTTAATCTCAACATGAATGATGTAACCGAGACTTTGTAACAACAATGATTTAAAAGAGTGTCCATGGAGTTTCTTGCCCATTCTTCTCCATAGAGATCTACGCTTTCGAATGGGCAACTACAGTACTTTCACAAGTTATTATGCCCTGTGACTGGGACTGTAGCTTAGTTTGTTTTTTGTGTTTTGACATTCAAAAGTGCCTGTAATGGTCTAATTGAAATAAATGCTTTGAGTTTGAGTTTGAGTTTGAGTTTGATAAGCATCAGTGCAGCACGCGCGACCTCGTAAAATAGTTAATAGACGATAAAACGGTATTATGTTCGTATCTTTCCGTTAATATGACGCTTCTGTATACTGAATTCAGTAGTTTTGTATAGACAATATCCTGTCGAAAGTCTGGTAATAACACACCACATGATTCACCAAACCAAATAGTTTGTTAAGTAGCAACATTATCTTACCATTTATTTGGGCAATACAATATTTGATCTGAGTGGGAATTGGTTTCAGAAGCGGTTTGTTTTTCTTAAGACATTGTTATTTTTTTCAGCTTAAATCTATACATAACTGAAAGAAAGTACAAACGCTCTTATAAAATAGAAGCGCTCCGGTAAGGATCGGCTTGGTCATAAACCACAGCATATATATTAACGCTCTCTTCAAAAACAAGTGACTTATGTATGTTATGGTGTTATGTTATCTATGTGACGTATGTCACTTGTTTTTTGTACGTGAGAACCGATACATCAGTAAGTGATAAAACAAAGGTGCGGTCAAACGGAGTCTAGTCCGCTTGCCGGGACCTCACTTTAGCCTGTGGCAATTTGTAACCAATTGTTTTCTCCACAGTCGCTGTCGCAACACGTGTTGGCTTGAGCGTATAGGTCGTGGTGCGTGATCACACTGTGGATGCCATACCGCACTGATTGAAATGACTACATGAGTGAATGATGAGGGCTTTTGAATAGCTAACTTTTAAATATATATTGTTCTGAAGTGGATGGTCAACAAATTAACTCACAGACGTAAGAGAGGACAGGATTCTAGCTTAAAAGAAAGACGGATAGTCGGTTGGTGGCCATAATTATGGTTGTTATAGGGCAGAACAGCAATCTGTTTGCACCATTTTTATGAAAAGTTGAAAAAGAAAAGACTAAATAAAGTTGATTGCTGAGATGACGAGTAATAGAGTAGTATGGAAGAAGAAGACATGCTGCGCCGACTCTAAATAAACATATTACAGGCGTGATGTTATGTTATGCTTTGAATAAAAGAGGAGGCGGGACCCAGGTTACTAGGAAGTGGTGAAGCTGTCCTGTGCAATTTTGACGTTCAAAAATGGCTGTTGATTTTGATCACAAGTATTACATAAAACGCAAGTAAAACTGATGATATCAAATAATCTCAATTATTTAAATTCCTCGGCATCAGAATGTATTCTGGTTCAGCTCATTAATAATGCGTTAGTTTGTGGAGCGGCGTCATTGACGAAGCCTTCACGTTAAATATTCAGAGCGGGCCACACCGAACCAAACAAAAACTTGCAAACGAAAGGCTTCAGTTGATTTTATTGGCAAAAGGTTGATTGTGATTTTCAATGGATGATAAAAAGGGAATGCAGGAATCAAGAAAATTGTTGGAAAACTCTTGTCTTTTTACAAGTCTTCTTGAAAAATATTTTTCTATAGAAAGAAACATACACAGAGGCCAGAATAGCCAGAAAGGTAAACGACAGTTAGAAGATCGCGGGTAAGATCTGGCTTGAGACTCGTACAGACCAGAGAGACACGGCACAAACGGAAAGAGGTCTGTACTCAGCAGTGGGTAGAATAAGGTTGCCAGTGATGATAAATATGCCAAAAAATAAATCGTCCAAAACTCATGTGAGACTGAGGTGGTGACTCTGTGTCTTTCATTCTGTAAAGGGGTCTTTAACTTTTTTTTTAAGCCACAAAAAGGAACTTCCTATAATTAATTGTAAGTAAAGCTTGGTGCTGAAACATTTTGAAGAATAATATTCTCATACACAAAGCTGTGGAACAAAAGCACATCAAACAGGATATAAAGAAGGTACACCATTAAAAATTCACGTCACTACGAACTTCAAAAGAGAAGTTTTTGAAAAATTAAGTCCATGCTTCCATAGTCGACTATCGAAAAGTTTATAATGACTCCGCTGCCGAGAATATTACAAAAGTCAAGAAAAAACGCTCTGAACGATTTGTTTTGAGGAACAACGTTATTGAAGGAAGTTGAACGACATCGATTTCTTAGAATTTTTAAGGATCAGTTGATTGATGTCAGGTTAATGACCTCAAATTTCTATTTTATGATGCTAACCCTTATAGTAATAAGTTCTCATTGACAAAAACTGCCACAACCAATTGCACTTTTCAGGATTTAAACGAAGCCAATGTTAAATGCATGTAGTATGTGTACTGGATTGACAAAATGTCTCGATCAATACGTAAAGAAGAGGAATATCAAACATGGTGTTTTTGATCTTTTATTTTTTTAATATTTACACAAATACAATATCATGCCTATATTTCTCACAAGAGTAAATAAATGCCTATAGGCAGATGTGTACCTATAGAACACCAACATTGCACCAGTTATATTTGAGTACCATGTTAGTTGATGAAGGAGCCCTATGCCATTAACCGGGCACAAATTCATTGAGCCTCGTCCGATGATGAAATGGAGATGGAAGAGTTCGATTATGTAATTTCAAAGCACACTCTTCAAAATTTAAACAATAAATGAAAACGTTTTTGCAAAAAAATAACCGACTTCCAAAAAAACACAAAAAAAAGTGGAAAATAACTTTACTTTCGGAAGTCGGTGACTATGGTTTGTTTCATTGACTTTTTTGGCACCGACTTCCGACAGTAAAGTTATTTTCCACTTTTTTTGTGTTTTTTTTGTAAGTCGGTTATTTTTTTGCAACAACGTTTTTATTTTACCCTTTTTAGTTATCGCATCATACACAAATCCTTGTCAAGTATCAATTTCGCAATTTCTTTTACTTGGATGACATATTTTTTACAGCTATTTTGATTTCAAAACCAAACTGCTGAACCGATTTTGATGAAATTTCTGTGGGACCAATCTGGAAGCAGATCCATTCAGATAAAAGAAGAATTTTTCAAATCGGTTCATAAATGACGAAGATATGAGGTAACAAACACAAAAAAAAACCTACAACCGAATTGAGAACCTCCTCCTTTTTTTGAAGTCGGTTAAAAACCGATTGGCTAAACTGTGCGGCGATGTTCAAGAGTTTGCAGTAAGGCTTAAGAGCGTTTACGTCTATCGCGCGAAGTCAAGTTTAGGTAATTCAATGCATTTTTTACGCACACAAAAGCGCGCGTGCCTGTGTGCATAGCGCTGGCGCGTTCTCTTGCGCTATAGTCAAACTAACACATTATGATCCGTTCGAGTGCAATTGTTGTAGTAAAATTTAATTTGAATTTGAATTTGAACGTACACGGATTACTAAAGTACGAGTACATAAAATAAGTATTCAATAATATATTGCAAGTATAGCTATAATTATGATTAATATTAAAGTCGTTTTTTAGTTATTCAAACATGAATTTGTTGATCTAAACTTTAGAAAGAAACCGAACTTCGTTAATTATTATTGATTTGTGACTGATTAATAAATATTTCTTATTCTATTCAAATAAATCACTTTATACGGATTTACTTACGTTTATTTTATATTATATTTTAACCTGACGCGATGTTCCTCTTAGTGACACCTCTTATGAGGGAAATACAATAGGTTTGCGTTAACTTTAAAAACAATTTATGTTCTTATTTACAAAAAAATAAGTAAAAGTTTTAATAAATAAAATTCGTAGGTAAAAAAATAGGGTAGATATTGGTTGTCACTAAAAATATTGTCAGTCATCAAAAATAATAATAAAAAAATTTAATCATCAAAGTACCAAGATTTTTTAATCACACTATAAACGTCCGCTATCCTTCCAAGTACGACTAAGGTCAACTCGGGTCAGGCAGAGCGCCGAGCGACATGTCCTCTCTCTAGAAAGCCTCGCGGCGGACTGATTTGAAATTGCTCGCGCGCAGTGATTTATAGTAGTTTTCAAATATTTATAGAAAAATAATCACTGTAAATTATTTGAAATTTTAAATTGGATGTTTTAAAGCATATGTTCTTCTATTATATTATGCTATTATTATATTAAATCAAGTAAGATATATCGGTGAAAAAATCATTTTAATTCCTTAATATTTCACATTGTTTGAACTTTAATTTCTTATATAAAGAAACCGAAATCAAAACATTTTCTTCTCCAACTATATTCCTTAGGATCTTAGCAATAGGTAAAAAAAAAAATCTAATTAGGTTTGCCAGTTGGTTTCCTATAATTAGATCGTCGAAACTGACGCTAAAAGGGAAATTAAGAAAACCTCTGTTGAGTTATCTTGATAGAATTTACCAATACTCTATTAATTGAAATATTTTTCTCTCCAACTATAGAGACAACGAAATTTCCTAAAGTTATTAGTAATTATCATTTTTGTAAAATAAAGGGTTGATGGTATTAAAGGGTTTGAAAAGTACTGTTTTGGAGTCAAACAGCGCATGGACGGCGTAAACGCTCTTAACCTAAACTCAACATAGTGTAACAAATTTTAAAGTTCTAAAAATAGATGCTACACTGTCCCATAAACAACACTTGAAGCAACATCAGCTTACGCCACTCGATGACGTCACTGAACAAGTCGCACTATTTCTTAGCTGTTATCTAACAAGTTAGCTGCGAACCAACAAAGCGGAAAGTAATGACCGCAGAGTGTCCCCGGGGTTATAAAAAATACGTTAGTTCCTCTTTGTATAGGAAAAGGGTTTATTCAATGTTTCGTGTGTCGGTGATGTAGTCAAAGTAGGTTTATATCGTAATGGAAACTTGTTCGATGGAAAATAATATTTGCATTGTTGTTGGTGGTATGTACTCTGGAGAAAATAGGTGTTCAAAGCCTATGTAGTTCGTGCTTGTATAATCTCTACTAATATTATAAGTTCGAAAGTTACTCTGACTGGATGTGTTTTTGTCTAAGCCTTTCACACTTTAACGGATACTGTTTGTCATTTCTACCAAAACACGAATGGATGGATTTATGCTTGGACAGAACTTAATCTGGCTTAGAACATTGTCACTTTTTATTCAGGTGGTACGATCCCGCCGGATATTTCCCGACTTTCATGTGGACGAAACTGCGTGTAAAATCTAGTTCTTTCTATATGTTTGTGAAGGTCCATTGTTATTTTCACTGCATATATATACATTGGTCTAAAGCTGTAGGCTGTAATGTTTGTTTATCTTGCTTTACGTGTGTGATTTTACTAGGAAGTAAGCTTATGAACTCACTTTATTAGTTAAAATTTATCACAAGTGATGTTATGCTATGAGTTGTATATAATTAAATAAATAAGTGATACGAGACTCGATAATAGTCAACATTTTGAGTTTAACAAAAAATCTTTACTGAAAATTTTACTGATAACGTAATTCAAGACCTCTGTCAGCTTTACTAGTAAACGATGTGCCAAGATGGACTAAAGTAAATTTAAATTCTATAAATGCCTTTTAATTTCAGAGCCAAGAATTTGGGAAATTAGAATATGTACGTATTCTGGTACAGTGAGCTGTAAGAATTTAATTCGCTACGTCTCGCGGCGCTCATTAAAGTGTCCAAAACAAAGGAAAAAACTGTCAACTTGGACCAAGTTTAATTGCCTTAATAAATCTGGAGGCGAGAAATTTACGGCAATGAAGTGAGCGGCGACGATACAGGTGGATGATTAGGTTAATTTATAGAATATTGGGGGAACGGGGAACTGGCGAGAATGGGGGAAATTAGGGGAGCAATGTGGGGTAATTTTTTTTTTAGAGGGGGTGTTGTACGAGATAATGTCGTGCAGGGTATGTGTTAAACATTTGGAATATTTAGCGACAGTGATTAAGTGGCTTTTACAAAAACATAATAGAACCTGTAGACAACTTATTCATATATGAAATTCCTAAAAGTTGAACTACAAGACGTCTATGATGTATGCAAGGAACTACGCCGTAGCAAAGAGCTACGCCATAGCAAGGAGCTACGCCGTAGCAAGGAGCTACGCCGTAGCTTGTTGCACAATCTACCGAAACTTGCACGTCATTGAATACTGAGAGCAGTGTGTCGAAAGGCTGTCTCATTCGATTGTCGTGGATTGGTTATTGAGTTATTCCTTATAAAGAGTAGTAAGCAAATATACATAGGCAACAATATACATAATATGACAAAATATATTGTAAATTCATTAAATAACAATCTAAAGACTTATAATTCTTAACCCTAAGTCGACAACTTTACATTCAATTACCTACGAAAGATTCCTTAAATAGACAAACAACAATACGACCTCCTTACTAAGACTTATTAAAAGAAGAATTAGTCACGACGCGGACGGTGGGGGTCGGATCGGCTCGCATCTTCATTATGCACAGCGTGGATGATCCGCCGATTCAGTGGCCTCGCAAACACTCGGATGCAAATGAAACTCTTTGTAAGGAATCTTAGGGGATTTATACGTAAAAATTCTCGACCAAAACCTGGCTCAGCGTAACAAAAGAAAATAAATTGGTTCACAGTGAGTTTAGCTATATGTTTAAGTAGGAATGGTGTAATAAACACTTAATCGAGTGTGCTGAAATTATCATCTGACTTCTTCAAATATCGCGATTTTTCGTGCCCTTTATGATCATTATTTTAGTGGACTAAAATATGGTGCTTAACATTAAGTAACATCTTGCATGAGACAACCTAGATGCTCGTTCCATCATAGACCTCGTCCATCAATATCTCAGGCAAGGTCATGGTCAAGGGCATGGGCCTGCTTTTACCCCCTTGACCCTTTCTCTAACTAAAATAAATAAATAACAAGGGACTACTCTGTACGCTTGAACAGCAAATGAAATAGTTATTCATCTATAACAGTCCATAATAAATCGTGAAAACTGTTCAGTTTTGTTGTACAAACCTTTTTTACAGAATTCCGGAGTGTATTACAGAAGTAAGCTACCTAGGTTTCTTTTCAGCCTAAATAAATCTATTTGAAGGTGGCGGAGGTTGAAAAGGAACCCATTCGTCCGAGTGGATATCTGTTCAGGAATCTTGAAAAGGGTAGCGTTAATTTGGGATTCTAATAAATGAAGTGTAAACGTCTTGTAAGTTTTCAAATTAACGGACGTAAATCAGACATATGTATGACTGTAGATATAAGGCATGTTATGTTAAATCACACTTGTATTGTCCCGAAGGGTAAGCAAAGGAGTACACTTACATTTCGAGGTGATATATACTCGTAATAAGTTAGAAAAAATAATTGTAAAGGTTTTTGACAGTTTTCTTTAGATACTTCTAATCTGATGAGACAATGTTTGGCATTTCATAGTTGAAAACTATCTATGTAGTTAATTGCTTGGCCGGATTGAGACAGAATAAGCGAATTGCGGAGGTGTACTATTAAGGTGTACCACTATCTGGCCCATTTCGTAATAAAGAGTTTTTTCCTAAGTCTTAATTCAAAGCAAAGGCTGCTAGAACAATCTGTTAATGGAAACCATTCCCTTTTAGGAAATGTATAAGACAGACGGTTTCCCATAAAAGGAGGTTTTATAACATGGAACGTAGGGGTGGTAATTATGTTACTGAGACTAAAATTGCTTTTTTTGTATATTCATGACATAGAAGCAAAATAAAACAGGTTTCTATCTTGTTGGTATGTGTTTTGATTATTAGTGCTTATTTTAATTTTTACTGGCTAAATATAAAGTTATGTAATTTTAGTTTTCGGGTCGCTGTAGAAATGATTATCCTCAACCGAATGTACGTTAATTTACGTTCGTAATGTGTACATTACACACACATGTATGTGTGTGTTGTCCGAAGTACTATTGTATAAAACAGATCGTTATTGTTTGAAGTTGGATTCACCTTGTGAAAAAATTACAATCACGCCAACACGTAGCAAGGATAAAAATAGATTCAGTCAGTCATGCTTAACAAAAATCATTGAATATCGAACTCTGTCTCCTTTTTACATCCAGTACCATACTTCAACCAGTTAAAACATACCTAATAATATCGTGACAAAGTGCGAAGGTATACCTTTTATAAAACCTAACATTTAAACATACGAGGTCACAAGATACACAGGTTAGTGCCTTCACACCCTTTAGACATACCCTTTAATACTTTATTCTACTTAATTGTTTACACTAAAGCAAGTAACCTCTGTGGCCTAATTCAAAATAAACAGCACCCATAGAAACCACCGCTTATGGAGATTTTAATTGGATTTATATCCACGTAAAATATTACCCGAAGGAATAATGAATTTATTACCTATACAGTGTTTTGTGGTCAACACGGGGTCGTTACTCACACAAATAATTGTGTACAAACAAACAATGCGTTTTGTGAAAATGCATATTATTTGTGAGGCATACCGTAGAGGGCGAGCCTATTCCCATGTCCATATACGGGCATGGACAATGGACATGGCGGTAGAATCACTTCCTATTTTATCTAACTTATAAATTAAACGGCTAGAAAGGTCGAAAAACAAGACTTGCTGCTCCGACCACGAGCAAATTGGGATAAGTATAAAAATGATAATTCATTAAATGCAAAAAGAACTACAAAGAGTTCGCGTCTAACCAACGATAGCATAATTATAGTAGATTCAGTTACGTGCTTACGTTGGGTGGACGCGTGGTTGATGACGAGCCATGCCGAACCAAGACGGGGATCGCCCCGTCTTGGTTCGGCTGATCACTTGGACTGCTATAAGTGTGCGTCGGCCTTTAGATTACGAATCCGAATTTAAATAGGTAAGTTTGATTCCCGAATCAACCCACGTACATTGTTAAGATCTTTTATAACATTTAATATTTAAGTGAGCAGGTATTTACGACCTACAATAAAATAACGAAAGTAACAGCAATAAATTCAATTCGGTTTGACACAGTTTAATGAAATCCCCATGGCAGTATATTTTCAATAAATAGGGTACAATAAAACTGAAAACATAAGCCGATAAATACACATTTTATTACCACCGCTTAACGGGGTTAAGTAGCCACCTGACGGGTATACCTACAGAGCTCGTGAGTTATTGATGGACATGAAAAACTACTCACGAAATAATATTGTGTTCTCAACACGCTGTATTTTATTGCATTCCAATATGAATTCTTCTTTTTGTGTGGACGCGAGCTATTTACCAATAGATCATGATGATGAGGTGGATAGACGAACCAAATAGGTTGTCAGTAGGGGTATGGAATTTGGTTGGCAGTATTTATTTATTTAACAATTTATGTACACACTAAATACAGAAATCAAGAAAGGAACAGAAAAGAGAGTACAAAGGTATTGCTTATTTCTAATGAAATCTCTTCCAGCATACCTGCGAAAGGAGATACTAAAAAAAGAGATGTAGACAAAGTGTGTAAAAGAAGAAGAGAAAATGGAATACATAAAACATAAATCAGATAACGATGATTTAATTTCTAATAAATGGATGTAGCCACTGCAACCGAACTAGGTGTGTAGTTATCTCCCTCATGGGGTTCCAGGGCACATAACATTCTCCAGTACAGTTAATACTATTCAAATAGTCGGCATACTTAGAAACCATAAAATATTGTAAAACCTGTCAAACACATAAAATTAAGAAATAGGAATAGAAAGCACAATGCGTTACAGCTATAATACGAGTACGAGTATATCAATCATTGTATAATGGTATCAATATTAAAATTCCTTTGATAGACATAGGTACTTCACTATGTGACTGTCTGTCACGTTCTCTTAATTATTAAGTAAATATCTTAGTCCATATTTATTTCAACATCATCGCACGGTATCGGGACACTTACAAACACATTAACCCTTTATTTTATGGCTTGATGGCCTGACAAGTTACCGTAATTAATAACAAAGCGTTCCTTTCCTTCTTAGAATTGTAAAAAATTAAGGATGAAAGCCGGCTGACAGGTCAAAACTAATATTTCAACAAATTCTTAAGAAATGATATAAATATTCGATTTGTAAGAGCATTCCACAATGCCAGCGCTTCATCTGGCTGCCGCATGTTGGGTTTACCCAAGCAAAACACGCACAAAAAAACTGCAATAAAAAGGAACACGGCGAAAGTGTAGGAGGACGCTTGGCTCGTGGTATTTTTTAGAAGGTTTGGGAATAAAGAAAGGGAACTCGAGGCAGTCGGTCTGACACCGCTATAGGGTTCGGACGAAATAAGCTAATGAAGTTAAGTTAGCAGACTCTGTGGATAGCGAGAGGCGAAGTCGAAGTTACTTTGAGATCACGGACGGGGTGAGACGTGAAGCTAGGGAGTGAAGTCAGGGTAGTGAGTTTAAGACCACGAGGTGCTAGGACGTCCAAGGTTAGGCTAGTTAAATTAGCGTAGTCTTGGTACCAAGATGCACATGACCCAGTGGACTGTTGCAAGAGAGCGATTAATATTTTATAAGTTAAATATTAGTGGTAGTAATAAATCTAGTTAAACTCAGTGTCAAGAAGTGGAAGGAGATAAGCTGTGGCGGAGGCGAAGGTAATGTGTGCAGTATTCTGTAAGTGAGTGGTAGATTAGTCTACCTCAAAGAACATGTGCTAAGTGTTAACTATAATTAGCTAATAGCTTACAGTAGCAGTTTGGCGGTAGCGCAGAGATGTTATTAATAATTTATTCCAGCGTGGCGGAGCAACTTCTTTATATATTATTATCACAAAATATACTAATATCTCATATTTTGAGAGTCCACCTCCTAATTAGTACCTTGGCATATATTCGCCAGTTGAGTTTGGTTATAGGGATACGGGGAAAGCCTATCGCTACACTAAACACTCATCCCATTCATACGACATGTACACTAAACACAAATACACCCGACTATTGAAAAATGTTGACTTTTATTCTGACGCATCACAAATGAAAGGCAGAACCGTAATATTCACATTTCGATTAGAACACATTTTATTGTTCAATGGTGAAGACAACACCGTAATATTCACGGTTTGATCAAAACAGATAACATTGTCACGCCGACTTGTACTTGTAGTACAAATCAACCAAACGCTGCTGATGAATAATGCTTCCTATGAAGGTCTAGCTCAGAAAAATTGCGTTGAGATTGTTGGTGCAGATTTCTGGGAGCGGGGTCAGGCATCACTAAGTATTCCAACCTGAATGGATAGCTACGTTCTAAGTAACGCTAGGGACCGTGTCTCGTTAAAACAAACTCTGGCATATGGTACGCCAATTACTGAATCGACACTATTTAGCAAGACACGCAACCACGACATGGGGAAGAGTAAGAAAATATGAAGTGACGATAGATCTACCACTTCGGCGTCCACCACTAACAATCGCAATATGTTTTGCTACAGACTAAGTCTACCGTGCTCTTGTGCAAGTTGTGTTTAAAGGGGTAAACCTGCCGTAAAGGTGTTGTTAACATGAGTTCGCGTGTAAATATAAATACTGAAAACGAGTCTTCCTCAAAGGCAGTGGCCTCACAACCCACTGCCTTAGGGTTGGGAAAGACATGTAAGTAGTGCTTAGGGAGCGTGATTTGTTACAGTTCGTAGCAGCGTCCTTATTAGGACTACGCACCTAGGTCTAACAGTACACGTACGTTGTGATATGGAACGGTTTGCGTTTGCAAAGCGGCATCTAGTACATTGGAATCAAATAAAGTAATGTAAAGAACAAATAAATTCGTTCCCATTACCACCTTTTGTACAATATATCATATTTTGCGCCCTCTCGTCTTATTAGAATCACATTTTATTATTGTTTGGTCTTATATGATTTGATATTATTCATGTATGTGTCTTAACAGTGAGTTCCCAATACTAACTTCACCTTGTATCTCCTCCCTGTCCCCTAGCTTTCAAAGTCGGGACAGAGCAGCCCCAAATTGGGAATTCAGTCTTCATATTTATGTTGGTGGGGAAGCGTCCAGTCTGAGACGAACCTGACAGGGGCCGCGGAAGGCGGGGCGCGTCCCTTTTCCCCTCAGGGAAACCGACGTTCATACTAATATTAAAAAAAAAAAAGAAAATTGAAAATTTTATCAGCCTAGGGTAGTTTAGGAACAGTCACAACTACATACATGAACGCGTACTTAAACATTTTCAATTAAATACCTACAAAGTATGCATTTTATTTGAAAATTAATGAACCACTTAAGCATACTTCGATGAACAAGTAATTACTCACTAACTTAAGTTATTACGTATTACAGATAGAAGTACAAAAGCTTCCATTAAACTGTGGGAATCAATTGATTAATTGAAGTCATTACGTCCTCGGATATTGGAACCAATTAAATTGATTCATCACAAGCGAAGCGCTTCAAACCTGCATGCTTCGATCAATCATGGACGATCCCCGTTTATTGACAATTGACTTAATATCTACCGAAGCAATTGATTGCTAATTTAAATTACGCATTTTTAATTAGTTTTCGTAAATGAGTGGGTTGATTGTGAACTTTAATTTAAATACAAATTGCCTTTAAAAAGTTTATTCATGAATCCAATCTTGAAATGCATACATTTACTAATAGCCCACCAGTTAAAGAGTTAGAACGCGGAACGTAGCTAGTTCGAAAGTCATTCGTCATGGTATTGATGATAATTTACGTATTATGAAGATCAGGTAGAAAATAAATATAAAATAGCAATAAGAAAACTATAGGTTACAAAAACTGATGGCTAAATATTAACCTCTTTAGCTCATAAACCGACTTCAAAAAGGAGGAGGTTCTCAATTTATTCGTCGGAACCCTTTTTTATGTTGTTCCCCAATTACTTGAAGATGGCTGGACCGATTTGTTTTTTTTTTTGTTTGAAAGGGTATACTTCCCAGGTGATGATCTTCAAGTCAGGATCTGATGATGGGATCCTGGAGAAATAGAGAGAAAACTTTTCAAGTTTTATAGGTACACTTGAAGCGATTTGGGTAGTTTTTGGTAGAGTACTTTCTCGGAGTGGTTCCATTTCAATTTGGTGAAGATCTGATGAAGAACTTCGGAGATAGGCAACGGAACTCCTCAATAAATGATAACAAATGGACTGGGATTGCTGAAATCTCATGTCTGTCTATTGTTTACACCAGTTCATAACATAACATCACGCCTGTATGCTCTAAGGGGGTACACAGATGTGTACCTACAGTACACCCAAATTTTGGCAGGTATGATGCTAAGTTCCATTGTAATGGGGATAAAAAAAGCTTCAGAAGTCGGTGGCAAAAACCGTATCAATAAAACAAAAGTCACCGACTTCTGAAGCTAAAGGAATTTTTAACTTTTTTGTGTTTTTGAAGTCGGTTTTATTTTTGCAAAAAAGTTTTTTTATTATGTTTGACGTCATTAGCCGTCATAAAATATGGGCTTTAAATAATACGTTAAGTTCATTATCTGTTACGTTTTTTTTATTGCCTTTGTCATACTTAAATTCATTTTCAGCAATAAATCTAGTTCATTCGTCGCCTCAGATCGCGATAAAGTCAACGCGATCACAATAAATTAAGAAAGTGACGTGTCTATGTGTACGTGACTCGCATCTTTAGTGTCCACACTCAGCAGGAGAATTTAACGACTTTTCGTAGAAGATAAATTAGGTGACGATTTGATCGTGTTTTTATAGCTGCTCAATTAAGAAGTATTTAAAATTTATTTGTTTTAATTGAGAAAATACATTTCTAATCAATCTCAAACATTAGACTGACAAATGCAGTTGACTCCAAAGAATGCTCAATTTATAGTGACCGAAAAGTGATACTCATTTTATTGTTATTGAAGTCAAATGACATCCCGATTTAAAACAAAATATACAAGAGTTGCTTTTAAAACCACTATTGATACTTGTGTTTGAACGAAACAGTTTCACAGCGTTCTTCTAATCAAATGATGATTAAAATACCTGAAACTGGAACCTAAAGTATCTTGAACCAATTTGGCAGGCCCTGCGGAGCATAACCCATACTAATTGGTAGCAGACTAATTATCGCTAATAATTGGCCAGCTTCGCCGCCCCGGGTATATTTTATATCAAATGTGACCCTCCGATCAAATGGTCAGATAGCCATTAAAATTAGCTCGGTAATTGACGTATTGGTTATCTGTAGGTAGGTTTGTTTGACCGATATCGGATGTATGGGATCAGGGAATTGCTCATTTTGTTAATCGAATCGTTAGTATTTATTGCGAATTTTATTCATAAAATATCTTGACTTGTGATTGTTTTCTGGAGTGATGATCACGCTGAGAAACAAACACGAAAAGCGGAAGTTTTCAATGATTGTTCTACTTATAGCCAAAATTTAAATACTTTTGGCCGTACACGCTTGATTATAAAACTAGCGGTCAATGACGTCACCTTGAATTGGAATGCACAAAATCTTATATTCACGGACATCCCATCATTTTCATTTTGTAAAACCGTTCTGTCTCAATGTTAGCGTACAATAAAGTATATTCTATTATATTCTATTCTATCCATTTGACCTAGCTTAGCGAAGTAAACTGATGCTTAGATTTTCAAGAGCTTAAACTATTGGAATAATTAGGAATAGCCAGGAATTTACTAAGCTTCCAGTTTAAATACAGGCCTGGAGTATTCTTATAAAGCGAGATGCATTTTGGCTGTATTGCCAAGGCCAAATTGCCCTTTTAGAGAACCACGAAATGATTATGATTGAACTGTCTCATGTAAAAACTGCAAAACTGCCACCAACTTCTTTCTTCTTATAAAATATCTTCAAAATAAAGCCACTTCCATTACATTCCCGCAAGTCTTTGACTTCTTTATATTAAAACTTCAAAACAGATTTTATACAAACATACTTCTTTGTTTCTTTCTTACTTCGACATTTCAATTTCTTCGTGGAATTCAACGAGAATATTTAACACTAGCTTATGCCAGCGGCTTCGCCCGCGTGAAGTTCGATAATTGACCCAGGGGTCGTTCTACCGGGATTAAAAGTAGCCTATGTGCTATTCCAAACTATAATCTATCTCTGTGCCAAATTTCATCCAGATCCGTTCAGCCGTTCTGGCGTGATTGAGCAACAAACATCCATCCAAACTTTCACATTTATAATATTAGTATAGATAGTATAGATTGGTGCAATAAAAAATTCTATGCAATTTTACCAAAGTTGAAAAGGCACTTCATGGAATTTTCCGTTTTTATGAGTTTTTTTGTTTAATTTTAACGTAGTGGTAAAATATTCGTATCTTAGGTAGGTATAATTTACGAGTACAAGGCTTATGTATGTATCTTGTCTAAAACGCTTTGTCTAACTGTATGAATGTCCCGCTGGTCTCGCGGTCGCAAACGCAACTGCTGAGCGTGGGCTCCTAGCTCGATTCCCGGGTCGGGCAAAACGTGCTATTGGGTTTTTCCATTAGAAATTTCTCAGTTGGAGCCCAAGTTTGGAAGTTTGCGGTATGATATCCTGCTCCTGATCTCTCTCCGGTCGTGTCGGATTGCCGCCGCATGTCTATGTGAGTAAAGGAACAGAGAGTGCATCTGTGTCTGCGCACATACTTGCACACTGTAACATCTCCCGCGCCGATAGCTAATGTCGATTGATTTAATAAGATTGGCCGCCGTGATCGGAAACGGTCAGGAGGTTTGTCAATAACAATACGGTTAATATTAGTCTAATATGTAGTTTGGCTTGGAAGCGTGAATTGACTGGTAGTTAATGAGTTCAATTCTAAGGCTGACATGTTTGTAACCTTGAAATAGACACCATTCCGATTAATCACAACAAAATTATTGTAAAATAATGTCAGATATGTTAAAATGGTGCATTTCAATCAGTACGTGTTACTGAATTAGTTTCTATCTTTTTTACTGATAAAAGATGGAAATGGAAGCATCGATTTGATCCCACCTTTTCATTGAACCCACTATACTCCTAATCATTCCATAATTAATGCCAACCAAACAATATCGCAGTCTCACTAACATAGCGGCGTATTAAAATTGAATATGCATCGTTCGTTCTCTCGCTACTTTAATATTCATCGCTCGCTCACTACACAACTCAATAAAACGTGTTTACGAGCGGCAGGCGATGTATAGCGAAGCGCCCATGAATTGCTAACGTGCGATCAACTCGCGTATTATGTAGGATTTTATTCGACTCAAATATGCGAAGTATCGAGTTTAGAGTAACTGCACTTGGTATGAAATGTGGAATTATTGCAACTTTATATTTATCTGAGTGGGCTGGAGTTAGAGGCAACGTTTAGAAGTATTTTGTTATACTCGTTGGAAAGTACTCATGTCTGAAATTTCATTGGAAATAATTGTGAAGGTAAATATTTATGTGTGTTCCGAAATTATATAGCAAAATTACAAATCTTATAATATTTGAATTTATGTTTACTATTCAATTTGTTTGGAAATTGAGATATCTATAATATTCACTTTAAAATAATACACATCACGCCCAAAGGTGAAGGTAAATAATGATATATTATTCCCTTATTTCGCCATTTTTTTAAATCCCAAAAAATCTAATCTCTAGACTTCTTCTGAAAAGTTTAGATTAAAAAAAGAACGATAATTCTAGAAATCTTGACCCGTTCTGGGAATCAAGAAAGATACTTGAATGAAAGATCTACAAATGACAGCCAGGACCAACGGCTTAACGTGCTTTCCGTGCTTCTCGAAACAAGGTATGTAATGGGTCACCCAGCCACGGACCAACCTGGGCATGCGCGGCTTAACCTAAAGATTGATCCGAGCAGCTGTTATTATTTAGCCACGAGCTCCTCTAATTTACCCAATCGTCATTACGTTTTAAATAACCAAATAACTTTAAACCAGCCACCCAATCATATACACTTGGAGACATGACGTACAACCTGTACCTACACTCGAGTACAGACGTGCACAAAAGTGGGCATAAAATGTGGTGTGTGATGCAAGTTGCGGTGAGCGGTGTGCCGCGCCATTACACGAAATTGCGGCAAATTGCTGGAAGTGCTGTGCGCGACTGAACAGATACATGTACGGGGAACAAAAGAGTTTGGCATGCAGGAAATAAACGTCTTTTATCTACGAGGTCACCTTCATTGTGATAATATTACCTA
Organism: Standfussiana lucernea; assembly: GCA_964057025.1. Taxonomy (NCBI): domain Eukaryota; kingdom Metazoa; phylum Arthropoda; class Insecta; order Lepidoptera; family Noctuidae; genus Standfussiana; species Standfussiana lucernea. The sequence goes on from OZ059793.1 coordinate 460,575, forward strand.
ACTAGCTGTGCCCACGGCTTCGCTCACGTGACCGCGTATTCTTTTGGCATTGTCAGGGTACATTACATGGGAACGTAAAGTAATAGTATATTCCTAACATCCTCTACAAATATATACTAATTAACTGACTTACTGTTAATTTGAACTAAAACCTGTTAGTACATCTTTGTTTTAAGTATGAAAGGAACTCATAGTCAATTTCTGGGGGGAATCAATTAAGATTACCATCGGCACGCAAAGAAGAAGTTTGTTGAATGAAAGCAAATACCTACATGCAACTCATGATCTATCCTGGGTCCCAAACCCAACGGTTAATATCGGTAAAAATAAAAAAGATGCTCATTTGCAAATAGAGAAAGAAAAATACTTATACTACAATTTACATGTGCTTGCTGCGAGAACATAATATAAGCTTATCAGAGTCTGTCCTCTACACTACTTTTTGGATTTTGAAGAAATCATCATCATCATCATTCTCCTGCCCTTATCCCAATTTATTTGGGGTCGGCTCGGCATGTCTTCTTCTTCCATACTTCCCTATTACTTTATGGAGAAATTGTTGAAGAAAAATAGAAATGCAAACGATATAAATGCAAAAAAGAAATGGAAATCTCACAGCATCAAAAATATATTCAAACAAATCACAAAAAGTGAAACTAATAATGGGGTCTTACTTGCAACCACGTTATTTCCGTACCTGGCGTGAATAAGTTGATATGTCATTTATGCATACTTTTCAGGGCAGCCAATTTAAAGTTTACGATCTTCTGGTAAATCGAAAATAATGATGATTACTTTTTTAATAGTTGAATTTAGGTTCTTTAAGGAGCTGTTTTAAGTCTACGTTACAAAATAAATGTAATATTTGTTAATGCATTTAAAAACAGACTTATCCAATTGTTCACCGACGACTTATCAACTTATTCCCTGAAGGAAGATAAAAATTCTAACTGTCATAATTGAATTTAAATAAAAACCAAATGAAGTAATAACAAAGTTTAATCGCAGAAACAAATTAAGATCCTTTATTCTTTTTTAAATTTATGAAATTTAACCAAATGACAAGAAAAACACTTTAAATTACTTATTCTTCTGTGTTTTCTTCTTTATCAGGATCTTCTTCGTCAAGATCGGGGTCGATATTTTCTGTATCATTATCCGTTTTTATATTTCTATAAAATTCATGAAATACTGGATCTATTAGAGGTAATAGATCCAGCAAATCTTTTTTCTTTTCTCGACTTACTGGCAATTGCTCTCTGGACACTGGTTCTAACTGTATGTTATCTATAATGTATTTGCCTCTTTTCTTGAAGTTTATTGCTTTAAATGGAGTGTCACTGTCAAGGTTTGTCTTGAAGTATATTTCTCCAATGGGTTTTCTATATTCATTTTCAAGATCTTTTAATAATGGAGACGATCTCAATCCTTCTGATGTGTCACTTCTTACATCAAAATTAGACTCACCTGAAATAATATGATTTCGTTTAAAGTATGTATAACATTTATATCCAATAATAAAAAAAGAAAGAAAGAAACCCCACTGTCCATGGCTAAAGAGAACTGGCGCAAACCTGTAGTACTTACTACCGATGACCGCAAGGAAGTATGGCAAGGCAAGGAGCTTCACGGGCGCTTCTACCGGATTAAATTTTAATCCGTTGACATAATTAATAGCCGTTCTCATGCTTGTCATGACTTAAATGACAAACAATTGAAGAATACGGACATAACGAACCTCCTCAAGCACATAGCGTGATAATACTATTTGAAGAAGCCTTCAAATGGTTGCCTAAAACGGAACACTTGTAAAAATAAAGTTTTAAGAAAGGAATACTTATTTGTGCAAAATGTGAACAGTAGCACACATGCAGTAGATAGTTGTTACGCCATTTCGGAAGTTCGAAACATCGTTTTCAATTTATACAATTTTAATATTGTTTATGTATATATTTAAGAGATTAATCAATTAAAATTTACGACCACATACTGTTGAGAGCATAGTTCATTCCCGGAAAATCTTAACACCGCGATTCAGAAACTGGCGTCAAATGCACAACTGTATATTATGTAGATTTTCAAAGCAGCGCCGAATAGTATACCTTTTGCTATCACAACTTTATGAAAAACTCGGGCAGTTGATTTAAAAGTGATCTTGTGAGCTTATTTATTCAGTAGTACCATATTGGTTCAATAGAGGTCGTTGCATGTATCTTAAGTAATGATGATGATTGCTTCTTGAACACTTTAAATTCATATATCTTTTGATTAAGAGCACGGATTGCAATGAAACAAAAACTAATACTTTTTCTAAGTTACTCACAATACTTGTGCATGGAAACTAACCACATTGGTTTTGTTATTTTCACGTGATACTTAAACAAACAAACATAGCCGAAGACTCACAGACTGCAAACATACAGACAGAAATTGGTTCTGTTTGTTTTCTTTTAACACCCCACAGAAACGCCACGTCTACAGATTTATTATATGTATAGATATAGATAGAATAGATATAGATAATAGATAGAAATCCGACTATGACCTAGAGTCAAAAAATTCAAAGACTGATGTGACTTCTCGCATGCAATAGACCCAAGTGATGTACTCAAACTCAAACTCAAAGCATTTATTTCAATTAGACCATTACAGGCACTTTTGAATGTCAAAACACAAAAAATAAACTAAGCTACAGTCCCAGTCACAGGGCATAATAACTTGTGAAAGTACTGTAGTTGCCCATTCGAAAGCGTAGATCTCTATGGAGAAGAATGGGCAAGAAACTCCATGGACACTCTTTTAAATCATTGTTATACAACTACTGACTCCCTCCCACACAGAGAACTTCTATCTAAGGTCTACTAGAACACGTGCCTCAGCACTTGCAGGCTGAGTATGCTTATTTTTGATTATAAACAGATTCACAAATTTCACAAAACAAATTTCACAAGAAAGTATCAAAAAGAGAATTCTCAAAGGCGACTTAATTTTAAATTGTCCTATCCCCTACGACACTGAAACTGTATTTTAACGTACAGACGCGATCACATCAAGCTACCCAAAACTGTAAAATTTTCCCAATCAACTTTGAACCTCATTATTTAACGATAAAGTTGAAAATCTATTAAAGGACGCATTGTTGTAGCTTGATGTACTGGCGTCTGTACATAATATGCTTATTTTGAGAATCCGGAGGAACGTTCGCAAACAGTGTTTCAAATATTAATGGGGCCACTTTTGTACATTCATATTACGAAAACCAATCACCGATCCTTTATCTTTCAGCCTATGTTACTATACAGCTTTTCCATAACTGTACATCCCAATATGGTAACAAAAGTAATACCATAAATAAACGTTCAGTGGCCGAGCGTCGCGCGTCGGCTCGGCCACCGCGGTAACCTATTTGCCAACAGCCGACTTACTTCCGAGGGAGAGAGCTGATCAATATGGAAATTGTTGTAGAATAGCATGCAAATACAAGGGATGATAAAATGTTTACAAAATATAGGAGAGCGGGTCAGTTGTGTGGAAGCCGCACCGTGCCGAGGATACTCATTATAGTCTCATCTGCGAATGAAGAGAGAGCATAATATTATACATTTATTACAGCCACTACACTATTTTCTTTTAATTGGCACACATTTGGAAATACTTGGAGTAGGTTTATTTATAAGATGATGACTGTTTACTGAGGCAACTAACACATGTGACACCAGCGTGTCATAATCTCATGTTTGGACTTGAAAAAGGCACGTGAATGGGCAATACAATGAAGAATTTACAGATACGGTAAATTACTCTTAAGCATTTACTGGACACCAAAGTAATAATAATGGTTCTTGAAAATAACACAATCATCAGATTAACAACATAAGACGATTTGTCTTTTCTGGAACTACAAGCGATATACTAAACAATATAAAGCTTTAGACTCCCTTAAAAGTACATTAAAGTGTTCCCAGACTGTTCACAGCTCGTAAATCAATTAAGCTGGCCGATAAGCTCGTTGTACAAGCTACATCAGCTACATGTGTAGAGGAGAGTAATCCACTATTTAACTATCACTAACTTGAATTGGGACAGAATGGAGTTTGTATCAGTTTAAGGACAGCGTGATTGTCTTACGCCTGTGATATAAATACGCACATGGGCAATATTGTCGACTAACTTTGTATAAGGAACTTTTGGTAAGCTAAACAATATTGAAAACACGCGTCAAGTAATTGGAATGGTTGTTGATGCATAATCATCCTATAACGTTCCTAAGGCTGAGACACAGGCCCCTCATCTGTAAGAGGGAGCGAGACGAAAGACACCACACGAGCCCAGAGCAGGTTGGTGGGTGTCAGATGTCTTCGAATGTTTGGGTTTTAGGTGCTTCCTCCTTCTGCTGTGCTGACAGGATATGGAATCTATTTGGATTCATTATAAGAACATCGAAGAGCCTTCATCTTTTGAATGAATTTCTTTCGAGTGTAATTTTAAAAGAAATGTAATTATTACACATTTCTCATCACAGAAACAAGTGTCAGTTTCAAAGAAACATCTCTAAAGTTAATGTAGTTGGTTTGTAACAAATAATACCAAAACCAATTAGTCTTAAATTACAGCCAGGTTTCTCTGGCATGCAATTAAGTAGCTACCAGAGTGGGTGCTCACTAACCCAGCCTTCACGTCGCAGGCGAGAAGTTAATTACCGTTCTTTCATTCACTATTTATGTAATTTTCAATAGCCTCTCCTACTTAAGAAGTAGGTTCCACGCGTAGGGTGGCTGCAAGCTTACGACTGTATTTCTTAACATGTTTTTACTGGCTCTTCATCCTAACTTATAGTGGAAATAATCATTGATCTTGAGCTTGCTACCGTATATCATAGCATAATCAGCTTATGACGTTTTCACTGAACTGCTGGGACATAAGCTCTGAGCGCGGGAGTGGACCATTATCCACCACGCCGGCCCAGTGCGGTTTGATGGACACCCGGACATTTCTTTGATTTCCTCACGATACTTTTCTTGGAGAGCAGTGGTAATGAAATAAATTACGAGTACATTAAGGTTGACTGGATTTCAACCCACGACCTACGAGACATGCAGAAGTCATGGCCGCATGGCCACTGGTCTACCGCTGCTTTGTTGAATGCAGTGTTTTTCCTCAATGTTTTGCCTTATTTGAATGGGAAATCGATCCTAAAACAGTAAGACACACGACCCCACTCTTCCTACCACCTACATACCTACAAGTCTCGTGGGACGAACAGGAACCATTTGTTTTTGTCAAAGTCGAGTCCGGTTGAGTGGGTTTATTTTATTTGAGGCATAGCAACAGTGACTAGTGGATAATTATTCAAGCGGGTAATGTGACTGGCGCCGTCTGCCCTTGAATTAGTTTGGATAAAAAACGACTTTTTTAGTAAGATAGAGGTAATAAAAGATAAAACTTTTACATTTGTTTTTATTGTGTTGTTGGCACGTGGCTCCTTACACCGGACTAGGACAGATTCAATATTAAATATCTGTCAATGTCTGTTGTCCGCAGCCAGTCCGCAAATTCTCCGTACCGGTTTGACTGAACTTGATTGTAAACAAAACATCAGACCACGTTATGCCAGAAATGTGTGTCGTGTTAGCCTTAGTACTGAATACAATTTATGATGAAAAATTCTAGGTGACTCCTAGAAGTAACACAACACACCTACTAGCCTATCTAAAGGTAGATAGAACTGGTAGCTAGTACTGGTAGATATAGTATCGTAACTAATTATTCCAATAAAATGAGAATGCTCTGGCGGATGTATCGACGCTGATTCCGTTCGAATTTACTTTCCAATCCTTTGGGAAATCACGATTTTGCTGTACGACGCCGTGTACAGATGGATCCTGTCCGTCCAGCCGGACAATCTATGAGGCACTTACCATCAGTTGGTTGGTGAAGAACAGCTGAGCCCGAGGTACCATGCAAAAATGACAACAATAGTATTAAGTAAACAATAGTAAATTACTAGTCGTTTCTTAAAGCCTGGTGGTTTATGTTTGATGATGGGGTGATTTAAAGGGATAAAAGAAAATGCCTGTTATTCCCGAATGGTAAAGCAGAGGTGCTCTTCCAGTACACCTGCATCTTGCTAGTAATGTTTAAGTCCGTTGTAATAGGGATCAACCACTTTGCCATCAACTGGGAACACAAGGCCTGACTCCGGGCTACTACAGAGGAATTCCTGATGGAACTTCCCAATAACACTTTTCTCAATTTAGGAATCGAGCACAGGACTTCTTGCGGAGCAGTAGTACTTATGACCACTATATTAACTGCTATATTTCCGGTTAACGTTGGAAACAGATTCATGGAATGTAAAATAGTAGTATAATTAATTTTCAGAAATGTTCAGAAAATAATGAAGCCCCTTTAGTCGCACCTACGCAACGCACCTAACAAGCCGTCTACCCGGATATTGTCGGCACAACCGGGCCGCAGTAATTAACCTCCGTGTTTGTCTTGCGCCGACGGCGACGGCCCGCCAACCAACCAGTTTACTTTTACACTAACCGGTTTATCCTCACACTAACTGGTGAACGATTAATCCCGCAGGGCTGGGAACCAAAGTTATCGGATCTAGAACGGAGATAGAGAGCTGAATATATTCGCAAATACCGACGCGCTCAGGTTTTACGGGACGTTGTAGAATGGAAGTGTCTGTAGGTATCGTATGTATTGTTGGTTACAGGAAATCGGAAAGCGTTGCTGTTGGGCGGAGGACTAAATCAAAACTGTAAAAAAAGTTTTGATTTGTTACGAAAGACTTTTAGGAGTTTTGGCCCCTGAAATCTGTCAACGTACGGGGGGTTCTCACTAGTTTTAAATATTAGTGTGTCGTAGAATGTCACGAATGTCGGCGACGCAGTAGTGCCGCTACTGACGACAGGAATGACACTAGGGTTGATGATGACACTCGTGTACCTTTGTTGACACTAGCGTCACAAACGACACTAACTATTGTGTCGCAAGTTTCAACGACAGTGTTACGGGTGTAAACAAAAATGACACTAACATCCTACACATCTATATTATAGCTTAGTCCATTGAAAACATGACGAGTAATTTAGTTTGGCTTCCACAATAAACAACAACACTATTCGCCGAAAACCACTTAATAAACAAAATTAACCACTCGTTTATCAAATTCTAAGCTCTGCACACGCCAGCAATTAACTTTTGATCACTGAAGTCACTGGACCATTAAAATGTCCGTGTCATTTAGTTAACCGGACAACGTGTCCGAAATTCAATCAATTATCAAATTGTATGCTATTAACAATGTAGTTACGGCTGTTGGACATTTTAGTGTAATTAATTCTGCCAATCATGGCTTTAAACTGTGTTTGTGAAAAAGTGATCAATTAATAACTTTTCTCTTATCGTTTTGCCTGTAATCTCTGATGGGTAAGGCAGAGGTACACACACACACACACACACATTTAGTCATGTTTGAGCCACGTGAACCTATAAACACTTTGCCCGATCTGGGAATCGAACCCAGGACTTCATGCTCAGCAGTTACTAGCGCTTGCCACAACTAGACCAACGAAACAGCTCTAATAGGGAGACGTTTGAAATATTTTCTAGTTAGTGTGGATTCATAACATTGTACCATATAACTGTTTCTAAGTACCAGCTATATGTTTGCAAAACAGTGAAGTACGTAACTGTAACGCGTGTTGCTTGTAAAACTTATATGTCAGTGGGACTCGTCAATCAAACACCAGCTCAGGTTAACGACTAATCATTTATTCCTTGTAACCTACCTACCCTCAGTTACATTTATATTTTGATACTCATACCGACATCCCCCTTTTCAAAAAAAACAAAAAATAATCTACTATTTACTAAACGCAACAAAAAATCATGCAACCGAATTTCCTTTTTTTTTTTTTTTAAGCGATGTATTTTTACTGTAATTAATTGAGTACAAAATGTTAAACAAAAATTATAAACATTGACAAATTGAAATATATCATTAATATTACATGCATTCAAAGGATTCTTATATTAATTTTAATCTATTCTATAATTTATTTATCTAGTAACCATTATATCAACAAACTATTTATTTCATTTCATTAACAAACACGTTAATTAGTTATTAAATACTATACTATCAAATTTTAATTACATGATTATTAATCCTATTTTGAGTACATAATATATGGAATTTTCAATTTTGTAACAAGTAACACGCATTACATTTATGTTAAAAATATAAACGCCTTGTTGTAACACACAATAACAATACAATATAATTATATTACAAATAGAATATACAATCGAAAATACTTACTACATCTTATACAATTAAATAAAACAAGAAGTACATACAATGACCAACATTTCATAATTATGGGAATAGGATTGCAATTATTTACAAAATTTTACATTTATACATATAATCACTAAACTAGGCAACTTTTATAAACGAGTTTACTACAATGTTTACTTCTAATTTCAACCTTATGACGACGGATAAGTCCACCGGTCAGGCTCCCTCACAGTCCTGCCAAAACGAGTAGTGTATAAGTTAGATGTCTGCGAATGTGAACAAGATGGAGAATCTTCGTGACGTTCGGGCACGGTGACATCATCATAGTTTAGCAATTGCCACGAGCAATCAGCTGTTGGGCGATACGCTGTGTTTACTATCAAGTGCCTACGATTGCGTATTAAACTTCTACCACGGTCGAGATCAATACTGTATGATCTTATACCCACAAGAGCTGCAACTACTCCGCTCACCCATTTCTTATTTACTCTGACTTTAACTCTTTGTCCTACTTTTAACGGAATCATATCTTTTGCGCCTTTGTTGTAATGTCGAGCCTGTTTAATCTGTCGATTATCTAACTCACACCTGACATTTGTTTGTATTTTAGGTTTTAAGAGTTTTGGTGAGCACGGTACCAAACTTCTTAATTTTCTACTATAAAGTAATTCTGCTGGTGATGCTAGTGTGCTACCTAAAGGAATGTTCGAATACTCCAGCAAACCTAGCCTGTAATCTGACTTATCGAACGTAGTCTTTTTCATGATATTTTTTACAATTTGAACTGACCTCTCTGCCTGTCCGTTTGATTGAGGATATCGCGGTGATGACGTAATATGATTGAATTTCCATTCTTTTGTAAATATTTTGAATTGACTAGAATTGTACTCTGGTCCGTTATCTGACACAATAATGTTGGGAATTCCTTGCCTGGAGAATATGTTCTTTAATTTCGAAATAACTTCATCTGACGTCAATGATTTTAATTTGACACACTCTATAAATTTGCTATAATAATCAACCACCAATAAAAATAAGTTATTATTAAAATGAAACGTATCTGTGGCTACTTTACACCACGGTCTATTTGGAATGTCGTGAGAAATCAAGGTCTCCTTCCTATTTTCATTTTTATGAGTTACACACGCTTGACACTTGCTGATATAATCCTCTAACTGACTGTTTATGTTAGGCCAAAACATTGTTTCACGCATACGTAACTTACACTTTTCTAATCCTAAATGACCTATGTGAACATTCTTTAGCATTTCATGCCGCATACTTTTAGGTATCACTATACAACTTCCTTTCCAAACCAAATCATGCAACACCGACAGATCATGACGGCAGATCCAATACGGTTTCAACTCATCATTAAGTTGTTGTTTGTGTTCTGGCCAACCCTGCTGTATACACTTAATTAATTGTTGCAACTCGTTATCTAAATATGTGCTTTTTTGCAATTGTACAAAATGCGTATCCATTAGTAAATTGCATGCTGTTACCGCGCACACCTGAGCCTTAGCATCAAAGTGATCGCGAAGATCCACACACTGATAAGAAACCGGTTCCGCCGCGCGCGAAAGTGTATCTGCTATGTATAGGTACTTTCCTGGTTTGTATACTAAATTGAATGAATACAACTGTAAACGTAATAACATGCGTTGGAGTCGCGCTGGCGCACTTGCTATTGGTTTATTTATTATATTTACCAAAGGCTTGTGGTCTGTTTCGACAACTACGTCAGATTTTCCGTAAATATAAGTGTAAAATTTCTCACAAGCAAACACACAGGCCAGTAACTCCTTTTCAATTTGAGCATAGTTTTGTTCTGCTTTAGTAAGAGATCGTGACGCATAACTTACTGGAAGATTGTTTTGCAGTAAACAAGCCCCTAATCCATTTTTACTTGCATCTACCGATATAACTACTGGCTTACTCGCATCAAAATACCGTAACACCGGCTTATTTGTTAGGCATTGCTTTAATTTGCTGAATGCATCTTGGTGTTCAGGTGTCCAGTGCCACTCTACTTCTTTCTTTAAAAGTAATCTCAAAGGGTTTGTTTTTTCAGATAAATTCGGTATGAACCTACCTACGTAATTTATTAATCCTAAAAACCTTTCTAAATCTTTTGTGTTTTCTGGGCTTGGCATATTTTTTATAGCAGTTACGTGGGACTCATCAGGGTAAATACCTTTATTAGTTATTTTGTGGCCCAAATATTTTATTTCTGTTAACCCTAACTTGCACTTGCTTTTATTTAATTTTAAATTTATTTCTCTGCATCTATCCAAAACTTTTTTCAAACGCTGATCATGTTCTTGTTTATCCCTACCATAAATAATCAAATCGTCAACAAAAAGACAAGTTCCTTCGATATCATCAAAGTACTCGTACATTTTCTTGTGAAAAACTTCCGAGGCTGATGTAATCCCATACGGCAAACGTAAAAACTTATATCTACCGAAAGCAGTATTAAAGGTACACAAATCTGTACTGTCATTATGAAGGCGCAATTGCCAGAAACCATTCCTAGCGTCTACCGTGCTAAAGTACTTCGCACCAATAAAGTTGACCGTTATCTCATCTAGTGTCGGCAACTGGAAATGTTCCCGTTTTATGGCACGATTCAAATCCCGTGGATCTAAACATATACGTAAATCACCATTAGGCTTCCTTACTACTGTCATACTGTTGACCCAATCCGTTGGTCCTTCTACCCTCGCTATTATTTTTTGTTGTTCCATCTCATCTAATTTTGATTTTAAACTTTCTTTTATAGAAACTGGCAATTTTCGTGGAGCATGTACAACTGGGCTTATACTACTATCTATACTAATTTTATATTCTCCAGGCATACAACCTACGCCCTCAAAGACATCTTTATATTCAGTAAAGATACTATCTTTATATTCTGAGCTATTAACGGCTAGCGTTAATTTTATTAAACTTAATTCTTGACAGCTATCACGGCCCAATATTGGAGGAGAAGTTACATCGGCTATTAAGAAGTTAATAATGTAATCCAACTCTTTATATTTTACCTTCAAATTACAGCTGCCTACTACTGTGATGTCACTGCCCGAATACCCTCGAAGTTTGATATTGGTCGGAATAAGATAGTCTTTAGGTATTTTTAATATTTCTAAATAATTATAGGGTAAAACATTTACATCCGCACCAGTATCAATTTTAAACGAAACTTCTGTGTTATTTATTGCCAGCTTTACACACCAGTCACGTGAAGAATTATTAAAATAATAAATTACCTGATCGTTTGACTCGTCCTCGTCCACTCGCACTTCACATACCCTACACACACGTGAGAAATGGTTTAACTTATTGCACTTCAAACATCGTTTTCCTATCGCTGGACAATTATAACCAATATGATTGATTCCACACCTTCGGCACGAGCGTCCCTGGTCTCGCTGACTAGCGTTTTTATCGTGACCCTTCGACGTTGACGCCATTGGCAAATGTTGTTGTGAATACGATGATGATCCACGGCCTGCTCCCTGTTGAAACCGACGCACCGACGCTCCTCGATGTTGCTGACCACGGCGTTGTCGCGAGACCCAATGTACTTGATTACTGGTCTCATCTTCCATATTATCACTTTTCGCTCTGCTTGTTCGTGATACACAGTACGCACAGTGTTCCACGGAATCTTTCTTTATATTTCCTGCTTGCACATGCGATAACTGGGCTATGTTGCATATTTCGACAGCCTTTTGCAATGTTAATTTGGGCTCTCGAAGAAGGCGTTCTCGAAGTAATCCGTCCTTAATTCCACAAATTAATCGGTCTCGTACTAAATCGTCGCATAATCCCTCAAACTCACATTTTGCCGCCAATTTCTTTAATTCCAACGAGAATTGTTCGACTGATTCACCATCATTTTGCTCACGTTTAAAAAATTGATGCCTTTGTACCGACAACGGGCGGAGTTCACAAAAGAGGCTTAAGTGTTAACTACTTGCAGCGACTTGCAGCGACTCGCAGCTTAGCGAGGAATTTGTGAGCGAAACATATCTGAGCTGAAACGTGGCGCTTGTTTACTTACCAAAGATGCTGTACGTACTAGAGTTTTGTGAAGAAGTCTCTCAGGAATATCAACGAAATAAAGTTAAAACAGTTAGCTTACGTTTGCTTTAATGAAATATGCGAGAGTCTGTCTTATTCGTAGAGGTACGGGTAAACCGGTATAGACAAATTGCGAATGCAGCTCCCGGCACGGTCAAGTTTATACAAGTACTTTCAGAAGTATCTATCAGAGTCCAGTGTTTTCAGCCGTTTCACCGATCCTTAAGTCACCTATCAAGACTCAAAGCCGAGGTATTGTTTGAAGATCACGACATATTATAGACTTTTAATTAGTCGTTGATTCTTTAAACAATCGGACTCTATTTTAAAGTTTACAAAAAATTTAAAAAACATGGACGAAGCAAAAGTAAAAATTAATGAGTTTATTTGTGTGTGTGCATTGTAACGGTACGTTACATGAATAATCATGTTTTGTTTATGGTACTACTGTAAAATGACAAATAGATCATAAAATGAATGCAAATATAATAATGTACGACTTGAGACGCGCCGGGTAAGTACGTTCGTTGCGGGCAGAGTGTTCGGATGGAACGAATGACGTGCATCCCATTCACATCATTCGCGCCCGCGCAGCTGACACCAGTCGCTTCTAGGCTGATGTGAGAGTGCACGTACGACTTTGCGTCTTGTCGAGCGCCCTAGCAGACACGACCATATTTTAATTACGAGTATAATCTTTCTTTATTTTCTCACATTTGCAACGAGTCATTAAGTTTTAGTGAAAATCCCGATTTAGGGTAAGTTTTGAATAGCACACAAATTACGCACATCATAATCATGTCATTTTTTGCCAAACTTTATTCTGTGTACTACTATTTATGTTTCTTGTTTATTTTACTCATTTTCTGTTGCTTTTTTCATCACAATAAGTAAGCACTATTTAGGAATAGCCTCAGAAATTGCTAATAATGCTGTATCATGCTACTTAATTTCCTTCTACCTTCAAGAACAATATTAATTTAAAAAGTTAAATTAAGTATAAACGTATTAACCGTTTCATAACGGTCGATTTTTACTGTTTTCTTTTTGCTCGAGCTTGCTTTATATGTAAACTCCGTTCTGGTCAGTACCACCACGTCAATACTACTACAATTAAATAGGTAACTCTTCCTCGTTGTCGTCGGTGATACCCCAGCACGGAAGTTATTAGGCCGAGTTCTAATCAGCTGGAACGATGGTTTCCAGAGTTTCACGTTTACGCCAAGATCTCGTTGGCAACGGCAACTACGGCGCTTCGCCATCGGTGTGCGGAACAAGTCGGACGGCCGCGCCGTGTTATCCATCCGAATCAGAATCAGAATAACATTTATTTGCCTACTTTGTGTATTACAAAATGTCTCTGTGGCCGGTGGGCCGTGCAGAGGTGAGTCAGCTAACTTATGTCCTAATGGATCTATGTTTGCTGTGTTCTATTTATTCGCAATATGTGAGAATATACAAACAGATTACGTGTTTTGTTTATGTGTGTGTTTACAGTCTATTTAATTGAGGGATTATTATTGTTCACTTTTATTTTATTTTATTTTAAGGGGACGTGGAAGCTTCGTTTTATCGGTAGGCCACCGCTTGTATCCTTTTTTATTGGGGTCATACAATATATCGCCTATTCTGTGATTAACCCTGAGCGGGTTGAATTCACCGTGAGCTTTGTAGGCGTCTCCAGGGGATTTAAGATCTTCTATTTCTAGTTTTGCAATGTTTTCCAACATTTTGATGTTAAGGTCCTCGGCGCGTAGATGCCAGGCTTCTATGTCAGCCATCTCCCAGATCGCTTCCGTGGGTGTTCGTTTTGGTAGCTGTGCGGCATTTTTCAGTGCCAGTCTGTATTGGCGTTCAATTTTGCTAAGGTTCGTTGCGCTGTACCTTGAAAGTAGTTGCACCACTCCGTAGTCCATCAGCGGTAAAATGCAGGCCTGAATGATGGCCAGTTTCGTATCTAGTTCTGTCTTCGCGTTGTAACCTATTATTGAACCGAGGGCTCCTCTGACTTGTTTCAGTTTTTTGACGACATTTTCGGTGTGCTGGTTCATCTTCATGTTTTTGTCGAAGATGACGCCGAGGTATCTGATCTGCTTTTGATATTGCAACGTTTGTTGTTTCAGTTTCACCATTGGCCGGTATTTTTTCTTTTTCGAGAACATAATGCATTCTGTTTTCTCTATGTTACACTTTAACCCCCATCTCGTGTAGTAGTCAACAATGGCTTCCGCTGCCCATTCTGCACGCTTGGTCGCGTGTTCTGGGTTCGTGGCTCTGTTGAGTATACAAAGATCATCCGCATACTGTGAGAGTTTGAGACCTCTGATGTGATCTTGTATATCCCAAATATCATGGACGTACAAGTTAAAGATTATCGGCCCCAGGATGGAACCTTGAGGCACACCGTGAGGTATTGGTTTGTCTTTGGTTGTGGTAGTTCTGAACCTACCTCTCAAATTTCTGCCTTCCAGGTAGTTCTCAATTATTTTAATGATATTGTTGGAAACGTCTTGATTCTGGAGTTTCTTGATCAGGCCCTTGTGGTTGATCGAGTCGAAGGCCTTCGATAGGTCCGTAGATATCATAGCGACGCTGTCTTCCATGGCTAGCGCATCAGTGATTATTTTTCCAGTCCGTAGAATCTGGGTTGCTGTGCCTCTTGCCCTTGTGAAGCCGTGCTGGAACGTTGGTTGCAGCCTGTTGACCGTAGAGGTAAGTCTTCTCAGGATCAGTCGCTCACACAGCTTGCCCATGATGTTGAGCAGTGTGATCGGGCGGTACGATGTTGCTTGACGGTGATCTTTGCCGGCCTTGTGCAGGAATATGCACACGCCGGTTTTCCATCGCTTAGGGAAGTAACCTGTGGACAATACAAAGTTAGCAAGAGGCACAAATGCCTCGATGAAGACTTCTCCCCCAAGTTTGAGGGCGTCTGCTTTTATTCCGTCTGGCCCTGGGGCTTTTTTGTTTTTGAATCTGCTGAGTGCAAGTTGCACTTCTTTTTTTGACGTTGGGTCGAGCGGTTGAAACGGTGTCGTCTTTTCAGTCCCCTCATCGTCTTTCGCTATTTTCGCCTCTTCAACTATGGCTGTGTCGGCAAGCTTGTCGATCGTTTCTATTTCTGTACTGCATCCCGTGATGTTTGGTAGTTTAACGATAGGTTTCTTCAAATTTCGTTGGATGCGCCACATTTGTGACCTGTTATCCCATGGATCTTGGAGTTTGTCGAGCCAGCCCTTTTCAGAGTATTCTTTCAGGGCTTTTTCAGCTTCTCTCTTAGCGTGGTTGTAAAGAGTGCGTGATTCGTATTGGAGTCTGGGGCTGCTAAGTCTCGCTTGCCATGCAATTTGTTTTAGTTTGTTTCGGAAGTCTATCTTATCGTTTATTTCCGCCGGTAGTCGTTCCTGCCTTGTTGAGTTTTTCAGGGGTGCGTGAGTGTCGAGAGCTGTGACAACGGCATTTTCCATTATTTTGACATAATTCTCGCAATCAGCTTCTGTTGTAATATCTTTGTTAAGGTCGCAGAGACCTTCCCACATCGTCTGTTGGTATGCCGCTCTCAGTTTCTCGTCCTGATAGATTTTCTTTGTGTTGCGGGATAGATGTTCCTCTATATTATGTTCAATCTTCACTGTTAGCAACCAGGGGAGGTGATCCGAACCAACGCTCTCTACCTGTTTGGCCTGAGCTTCTAGTTGTTGGTGTGTAATTATGGCCAGGTCTAAGATGGTGTTACCTTGGCTGAAAGGTCTAGATGGTACATTGGCGTGTGTCAGCGAGCAGATTCCATCTTTCGTTGCTTTTTTAACGATGTTGCCGAGGCCGGAGTTCCTGCTGTGGCCAAGGGTTTGCATACGTAGGTTCATATCGCCGATGATGATGGATGGCTCGTCAGCTAGGGTCTCCTCCAGTTCTTCTCTAGCATGGTGCTGGTTTGGAATTTGGATATATATTCCTTTGATATTGATATATTGTCCAGTTGCGTGGTTAGTGAAAAGTTTGATGCCTACTCCTTCTATCCTCTTGTTTTCATCGAGCCAGCCTGGGGTGATTTCTGTTTCGGCCCACCTTAGTCCCCTCTGTACATACATAGCAGTGGCTAAGTGTTTTTCCAATGTGTGGGTGAGTTTATCGTACCCCTTTATATTATATTGTTGTGTCTCAAAGTCAATCTTGCACTCATTCAATATTATTATAGCCGGTCTGTATTTCTCGACTAATATTTTTATTTCTTTGAATTTGTTTCTTACTCCTTGGGTGTTCAAGTGTAAGATTTTGAGGTTTTGTAATTTCTTTCTGTCGTGGTTAGCCATTGAGATGCGAGTGTATTATATTTATAGTGTCCATCAGCATCGTCAGTGTCTGTTGCATTTGTGTCTGCATCTGGAAGAGGCCCTCTAGAGTGAGACCGCCTATTGTCGGTGGTACTTGTTCTGTTGGTGGTTGTGCTGATTCTTTTTGAGACAGTGTTGGGAATTGCCTTGTATTTGTGACATCTGCGTATTTAACACCCAGTCTTACCACTGAACGTTTAATTCTCTCCTCTTTCTTTGTTTGCTTAGCTTCTGCTTGTTCCATTTGCCTAGCTATCACATTTTTGAACACAGGGCATTTGGCGTTATTCGCGCCGTGGTCTTCTCCTTTACAATTCCTGCAGACTTTCGTCGTGGTACCCTCTGGCGTGGTAATAGTCATCTGTGGTTCCTCCTGTTTGCCGTAGCACGACTGTTTGGAGTGATCGAATGCATAGCATTTCTTGCACTGCACAATGTGTTTCGGATTTTCTTTATATGGCTCGACCTTGATGGAGGGTGCACAGAAGAACTTCCTCTCCGAGGTTCTGAAGTTCTCCAAGAGTTCTCTCGTATTGTGTTTGCCGTCAAAAATGAGTAAGTGAGTTTTCCCTGCTCTTCCGAATGGCTTGACTACCGTTGGTTTAATGCCGATGCAGTCTGCTATCTCGTTAGCAATGGTGTCGGTGGATTCCCCATAAGTCTCATTTTTGAGCACGATTTTGGTCGCCGGTTGTCTGTCGGCCTTTGGTTTTGGTGCAATTACTCTTGTTATCCCGCAAGCTTCAAGCGTAGTTAGTAAGTTCGAGCGTGCTGTCGCATTGTCTGGGTTAATTTTTATCTGACCTCTCATAACGTTGAGCGTTGAGCTATTGTTTGCTACTGCTTCTCTGATTTTCTTAAGTGTGTCTCGATCCTTAATTGCGTTTTCATCCCTAATAATTATATTAGGGATATAGGTGTTTCCCTGTGTCGGTATCGTATAATTGGATGCGCCCGTACGCTGTCTTTTGGCTCCTCTATTTACCAGTTGATACGACTCTTGGTTATCGGTACGGTTTCTATCGGTCATTGGTTTTTGTAATTTAGTTTTGCCTACGATAGGTGGCGGTCGAACGGGTTGTGAAATTTTCCACCCGTCCAACGTAGTCTGTACTTTGCCTGTAATTCGGGTACTTGCTTGTGTATATTGGCCTTGGGTGTAGTCCATCTCCTTGTTTGTAGCTGGCACATATGCGCGCTCGCTGTCTCTTTTTCCGACCGCTCGAATAGGCAGATCTTGTTGGATGGTGGCGGGGTCAGGCGTGCTGCCGCTTTTCTCTGACCTCACTCTGTGCACTTCCAGCGGCCCTTGCGGGAGTTGCTGGCACACATTCACATATGTATTCGGGGCAGGAAGCATTCTAGAGACTTCGATGTTTTTAATCGGTTTGCTTCCGCGCTTATTCTTTTTTCTTGATCTTCTGGCAGCCAAAGGAAGTTGCTCGCTTTGTGAAACGAATTCAACGAGCGCGCACTGGTTTTTGCCGCACTTACAGATGAACCACTCCTCGGATGTGAACGTCTCGATGGGTATGGTGATCAATTCCTTCTTTATTTTACAGCTCAAACATGGGCGGATGTTTTTCACACCGGTCTCTAGTCCTGCCGTATAAATTGTTACGGAAGACTCAATTTTTAGTGTGCCGTTATCATATTTTGGTTCTGCTTTAAGCGCAGCCTTAATGAGAAAGAATTTCATACATACTTTGCACTGAATCTTCTTGGTATTCATCTGATTTATACCCCACAGAGGAGTGTCCATCTGGAAGGTACTTTCACATTCCCAGCACTGCACTATGTTTTTATTAAAGTGAGTTAAATCTACTTTCACTAATTTTACTTTGTCCTTAACTGTTTCGCAGTCTGATCCCGAATTAAGCGGGTCCATGTCCATATCACTGTTGTTTACCGAACTTACATTATTGTTCTCCGAAAACATTTTACACTGTTTTTAATTCTATAATGTCACTTACACTAATTACCACAGTATTTCTAATATTTCCCAGGGGTTACGAGCCCCCCGGGGTGTTCACAGTCCACAATTTACTGTAAAAAGTTCACTTTATAACTCGCGTCCGTGTGGAATATTCCTTTCCAAACATTTGTAAATAACGGTAGGTTATCGGTCGTGCGCGTCAGTCAGCTGCTCCAGTGAGCGCTCGCTCCGTGGGCACGTCCGCTCGCTACCGCGGTTCGCGCGTCCCGTTATCCATCCGGACGTCACCGTACAGCATAGAACTGAACTTCGGCCAACTTCCATCTCCGGCCAGTGGCGGAATTTCGCCTACAGCTACAGGGGAGTACCTATCCCTGCAGAGGTGACAACAGACTTCCGTAACCCACGACCCACAAATCTTTGTGTGCCTCCGGCTTAACCTGCCTGGTTTTATTATTATACAGTTTTTAAAGGTACACACCCGTTTTTTATTCAGTCACCAGTTATTAGGTGGGAATCGAACGGGTGGAGGCTACAACATTTAAGCCCATTTCATTTTCGCAACAAAACCGTTATCTACATATTGTTTTACCTGGTGCTTGATTTACGCGAAATCCTTCACTTTGTCCAGATATTTCGCACAGTAGCCACGTCACGTCATATTGCCCGGACATACCTATTATCAATACGTTTGTCATGTGTAGTCAGATCGTTGCACTAGATATTCTCGCAAGGTAATTGGTAAAACCATTCAAATGCTAACGAACAGATGTTTTTACCTATCCGTTACCAAGAATTTTGTGATTGGTAGCAAAGAGATGAATGGGAAAATTTGCAATCGCAGTTGGTTGTTCATCCTTTTTGTTCACTTGGAAAGCTAGTTATTTTTTAATTAGTTGAAGTGCGACTGGGCACTGCAAGCCACATATGCCGTATTATTGGGCTGGTGGCCAAAGTAGCTACTATAAACGCTCCTTATAGTGGCTTTTATTATATAAACAAGGCGTTGCTTCTGACCTCGTTAATGATGGTGAAACGAAGAATCCTGGAAGAAGTCATGGGGAGGTCGTTGCCCCGCAGTGAAATAATACAGACTCACAGTAATAAAACTCTAAAAAAGTGTTAAACCATTGGCAAGAAGCGGTGCATCGAGCTCCTTATCAAAAAGTTTGTCATGCAAAAGAGAAATAGATCGATTTCACACTCAAACACGTGCGTGCGTGAAAACATAGATAAAAATCAAATTCCCACTCACCTCCAAATCATGTGAAACGTAAGTATTATTCTCAATTTCGCACCTTTCATTACGTTTCCCTCCGACATTATTCTCTCTTCTTTCATTAGTATTCGAAATCACAACACGTATATTTCTTTTGCCGGGTCATAAATATGACCTACCCATTACGAGTCTGAATTAGGCAGGCAGATTCAGCAGGTGGACTTTTACAAAGCTCACAAAGTTTTTGTGAAATTGTAATCGTTTCAGCCCTCGATTGGTGATCTATGAGCGATAGTACTACACGCTTTTTATTATAATAAGATGTAATTCGCCTTCAATAACGGATAAATGCACATAAAAAACAATAGTAAGCCTAGAAGGAAGGTTTTCAACCTCTTCTCCCGCTTTCATTAAAGTATCGGCCGACTTTGCGATCGCTCTCTTCAAAAGCCGCCTACTAACTAGCAAGTTGTTCGAGCGCAGTCGACCGACTGTTGGTCCGGTTTGCGCATTTGTGCACAAACGGACCGTTTAGTTGGTCTAGTGTGCGCGCTAGCAGCCCAGCCTGACTACTAAACTATCGTCTGATAGAAAGTATACAGTCTGCGGCGACTCGGTATCGTAACTTTAGTTATCGCAAAGTGGTTGTTGTAATGTTATTGGCGTTAAGTAACTGCTTAAAGTTTAAGCATAATATTTAGGTTTCGTCTAGTGTTCATGAAAGCGGACATCAGTTTTTTTTTATAAGTTTCTGTGTTGCACCTTCTGAGTTCGTCTTCGGTATAACGGGTACTCGTGGTATAATTCATCTCAGAGGGGGTAAATATTCGTATTTACCCTTATTTCGCGTGACGAGTACTTAATCAAGTCAAGGGTGTTTCCTACAACACCCGGCCGAAGTTGTTTCGTAACATAAAATTGTTTCAGTGCCACTATTTATTGATACGTAGTGATAGTGCGGGTTTGTAAGTACGTTGTTAAAAGCTTGGTTATTCGTTGAGAGTGCATAAAAAAAGCTTGCAGGGCAACGAAGACTTGGTTAACTTTTGGAGTAGACTTTAATTTCCGATTTTCCTTAGTGTTTTAAAATTTATGTTGAATTTCATACCGACACCCTGCCGTATGTATCTATTGACTATTATCATTTTCAAAGAACCTTCAGCTGTCTACCTTTTATTATCACACTATTTTTAGCACACAAAACCTGTACACTACAAAAAAATTGACGCGTCAAATCCGTCCACAATATTACATAAGGCACATGTGACATAACAAGTCGCGAATCGTCCCTCTGCCCACTAACATAGTGATCAATAACTTCCACCAATTACTACGTTACTCCAGCATTTCCAATAAAACTTTATTGATGTTTAATTTGAACATTCCTAATAAAGTCGGCCATTAGACCATGACAGAATTGTCTAGTGTTCCGATTAGTGAAATGTAATGAAATTTAACTCTGCTTCGCCGACAACCGCAGACCTATAACGATATAAGTGTAGTTTTCGTCACGGGATTGGCGCACGTATTTCTGGGAGTAAAGGGTGATTATGGTGTGAGGAGGAGTTTTAATTAAATTATAGAATCTTGTGTACAAAGCGGAAATTGTAGTAACATTAACAGATCATCTGCTGCGACTGACTCGAGCTGAGTGTGAGCTTGGGAGAAAAGTGGTGTGTTGGCATCGTTTTAGATTAGGTGCCACGGCGCGAGAACGAAATGTTGTCAATAAAAATAAAAATGGAACCCAATTAATGTAGAAACGATTATAAATTAATGTTATTGTATTGTATAACGGGCTGCTATTCGCAACTTCACGTACAAAGTTCGTATTTTGCGTACGGAAAATAATGGTACTTTGTGTTTCGGGTAAATATGTAGCTGTCATTTTGAAATTCGTTTCTAAGGGCTCATTTACGGAGAGGCGGCGCGCGCGTCACGCGGCACGTCGTCAAAGCTTCGCGTTAAAGGATCCAGCAGCACTATATAAGCAAATAGTTTATTCCCGCGCCTTTGCCCACGTGGAGACCAGTAATTATCCCATGAGATCGTACTACCGGGATAAAAAGTGTTATTTGTGTGAAACCACGTTACAAACAATCTGTGTGCAAAGTTTTTTATAAATCGTTTCAGTAGTGTTTTTGCATGAAATAGTAACAAGCATCCAGCCATCCATACATCCATCCATCTTCAAAAACTTTCGCATTTTATAATAGTAGTAAGTAAGAGTTTCCTCGCTTTAAAAACTTTTCTCTGAACAATTTCCAGAGAACTTTTCAATAAACAAATGCAGTAAGCTTGTAAGCCCATGGGAAGGTCTCTCAGACCACACGACAGCACGACTTACGAGCAATAGTAAAGAAGTTGGTCGCAGATACGTTGGAAGGTGGCCAGCGGCAGCCGGGCTCGCGCGAAGCCGCGGTGATACATAAGGTATTATGCTTTTAAAATGTGTGCAGTGAACCCCTGCCCGTCTGTTTTGGTCGGATCTGGTTTAGGGATGAGGTGGTTTTTGGCGGGTGATGGTGATGGGTGATTAGAGTAGTTTTAGATGTCGAATATTTTGAAGGTACGGTTAGCTATCTTGGTGAATTAATTAGACTATTTAAGATACTATTTCAACCGATTTGTTCAGACAATCGTTATTTATAATGTTTAATTTTCCGAAAAACTGACTTCGCGTATTGGTAGAGTAATTTTTTCTTGCATTAGCTTGGAGTAGCTTCATACCGCTGTAAAGAAAAAACCAGATAGCAATGTGATACTGGGTCTATTGTAGCCAAAAGGACTAGACAAGTTGTAATCGTTATCAAAAGAGTTCCGAGTTTCTACAAAGATAGGACGCACACTTCGTACATTTATGTATCACCACTAGTGGGGGCTGTTTTAAAGAAAACTATCAGTGATTTAAAAAAAACCTTTGGAGGTTGTAATGAATCGCAGCTGCTCTGTCTAGTGAAGTTTGCGGGCGTTTTGTATAAGGACCGCGTAATACTCTCCATGAGATTGTATGAATCACACAACTTACTCCTCATTTCTTCCACAACATAACCACGCAGTACTACATGTGATTGTGTCTGTAACATTACCCTCATTACCCCTCTCGGGTCACTGGTCCTCATGCACGTAACGTTGCTTGTCACTCGAGTGTACTCGGGTGTATAGCCGATGTTATTGAAAGTCAATATTATTGTTGTTAGCTATGGAAGTGATTTAATTAGGTACTGTAAAATTTTGTGTCTTCCAAGAAATAGTTGTCAAGCTGTGAGCTAAATAGCGAATGATGAAATAGTAATCGGATGTTTTGAAGAACTATATACTCAGTTGAGATAGCATGTAAAGTGTTTACTCCTTTTTTTTGTACTAACCTATGACTAATACATACAAAATTTATTAGGACAGTTAATAAATTTGGCAACTAATTAGTTCAACGGAATAAACATATCGGTAACGCACTCAAACCAACACAGCTGTACTATTTTTATAAACCACAGGTTATTGACAAGCCCCCTATTAAATGAGACTCAAACATAACTTGCAGAATGTAGGTGTACAAAAAATGATGCACGTTTTGTACTTACACGATACACCTATATTTCGTTTAATTTAACGAGGAACCAGGCGTGATGATGTGTACCGATGTAATATTAATGGTTTGTTATGAAGATATCTAATTAGTAAATGATAGTCTATCATTACTCCATTAACAAACGCACGTAATTCAATTAGTATAATCTATAAACACGTACAAAGGTAACATGTACCGTTAGCAAGCGTCGCCGTCGCCAAAACTTTGATAATAACATTACTCTATTGCGGTGACTTTGAGTAATGAGTGCCAACATCAGTTTCAGATGAGACGCCTCGATTCACCCACAGAGCCTACCTAATTACTGGATTGTATCGGAGTAATTAACAAATGAAGTACTCACTATTAACCTTGTATAATTATGAGCTAGATATTAGTACATATTGTGGTCTAGGTGAGAGATATCTACAACGATGAAGTGATCTTTAGAAACTTTAGCTATCAAACAAATGTTAAGTTTAACCATCTAAGTTATTAATACACCGGCTAATAATTATAATAACCGCAAAATAATAGCTTAATCAACCTGTAACATTATCTTTGCTTGAAAACAAGCCTCCTCTCTCTGTGAGAGGAAGTAGGTCATAATCCACAACCTGGATAGTGATAAGTGAGGTAAAGAATTCGTAACCTAACAATTTGTATTTTTTCTCTGAATCTACCACCTCTCTGACGCACACAACATGAATTGCTACGACGCCGTACTTCCTGTACAAATCTAATCTACGATTTAGCGAATCCACGTAGCGAGTTGGAATGAAAATAGGTAATTGCATATTTTTAAGTATACTCCATTTATGTCATACTCCGTTGCCCTAAGTTGTGGGCGGCAGAAAATTCCTAACTCACGTAAATTCGAGTCTAGACTTGCGTGAAGCACTTTGTCCAGTTTTTGTTCAGGGCTTAGGCTGCAAAGAAGTGGATCTCTGTCAATCTGCTGAAGTGGCGTTAAGGAGCCTACTTTAGACTTTTTGCGAGGTAGAATTAAAAGTTTGTCTGGGTGTCTGGACTGAGGTCATGATATTTAGTTAATGAAAACTTATCGTGTGCATAAAATTGAACCTTCATTTATTTTATGATAGGTAGCTTCACAGCTGACAGTACATAAACATAAAATTATTATACTAAACATTACGCCAGTTACGAAGTACACAGAAAAATAATAAGATAAGCAATGAGTGACTTTAATTAATTGGCATTAAAGTTTATAGTGTGTATCTATGGGCGTGTGGGTATCTGTACGATCATCTCACTGTCATCTTCTAATATATAAAAATCAATGTCTATTCGTCTGTTCGAAATTTATAGACTCCTAAACTACTGAACTGATTTTGATGAATTTTTGCACAGTTGTTCTACATTCGCCAGGTAAGGTTTCTGAAGGGTAGGTAGGTAGGTAGGTAGGGAAGGTAGGTGGGTGGAGTTGTAGGTACAATTCTCAGTAGCAGCCTGAGGCTGGATTAGAGTATTTTAATAGTAATAACCTCATGGTATAGAGTATGGATAATTGGTTATAGTACGTACGTACATATATATACTCGTATACATCATAATATGATACATTTGTGTGCCATTACAGCATTAGTAGTATAAACATAACGTAACGTATTTTTTGCCAAGCTTCAGTGGGGCCCCGCATAGATAAATTATCAAAAAAGCTTATTAGCTCTGCGGCATACGCCGTTAGAATAAATGGTGATTTAACTGATTTAAAGACAGCCCGTTTAGTTTACTTTAGTTATTTTCACAGTGTGATGTCGTACGGTATTGCAAAAATGGAAACACTGTAGTTTTCCTTCCTTTTGTTTTATAGTAAATTCATAACATAACACCTGTAATTTACTCAAAGGTTTGTGTTTCTTGGAAGACAATACTTTAAACAATTAAGTTCATCTGCTACTAAGATCCTATTTCCACGAACTGTTAACGATAAGAGCGCTCATTGTGTTCGCATTTCATTAAACACTTAGTAGTTATCACTGCGACGATTAGAATAAAATTCAACCAACAGATTGTGTGCCTACGTGAAAAAATCTTAGGGTAGTGATAATTATCTTATCGTTAGAGTTTACGCTCATATAAGATAGTGTGTACATAAAATAATAAAACGCATGTAATTCCCGAAGACTATCACTCATTATCACTTGCTTTGGTGAAGGAAAAACATCGTTAGGAAACGAGCATGCCTGAGAGATATTTCTCGACGGCATGTAAAGCCAAGTCGGAGGCCCATGGCCGCCCATGGGCGGCATAAAATCTCTGACACCAGGTTTGGCACTAACAACACGAAAAAGAATTCCTCAAGGATTAAAGTAGACGGGTACCTGTATTAAACACCACTACATCAATAAAACAAAGATCTTTAGATTAGATTATTTTGATATTCACCGTACCGCGTCATAAAATTAGATTTCATACTACTGTTTATTTGAAAATAAAATTTTAAAAGTATGTTTTCATTCACTCATACTGAAAATCGTATGTATCTATCGTTTAATATGGGATAGGTGAGCTCTCTCGTTTGATTGTAAAACAGTTTTCCGCGCGATCTAAGTGCAGTGTTGGCACATCGAAGTTTTAGCTTTGAATTGTTGGTGTTAAGTACTCATATCTATTTTAAGCAGCTCGGAATGTAATCTCTTTCCCCTTGGCGTGCATACATAATATTTGTGCTACGTTTTAGGGAACGGGAACTCCCAACGAGGTTCTACATGGACCCGATTGTTTACACACACACTTCACAGAAACCTTATAATATGGTTTTGTTTGATCCCGCTCCGGGGCGCATTCCAGTACAATTACTTACATGTTTTCCGCTTAGTCATGCATCATAGCCATGGATTTAATATGTAATAATCGCTTGTGAATTACGTGACATAACGTGATTCTTACTACAATATAAGGGCAAGTAACTTCCACGTA
Organism: Standfussiana lucernea; assembly: GCA_964057025.1. Lineage (NCBI taxonomy): Eukaryota > Metazoa > Arthropoda > Insecta > Lepidoptera > Noctuidae > Standfussiana > Standfussiana lucernea. The sequence continues at coordinate 486,981 of OZ059793.1, forward strand.
CTAAATAAATCAAAAGTGCCTGTAAATAGTTGAAGTGCAATAAATCCGTTGACTTAGTTCTACATCTAGACATTATTATTCATACCCACTACATTACCATCCTAATAAAACTCTCAAATTACAAGACATCCGCTGAGTCTAAAAGCACAAAAAGTAAACATAATCTATGCAATAAAGTAAATGAGCAATAATATATTTTTTTCAATAATTACCATACATTTTTACGTGCGTAGTATTGAACCAAATACTTTGGTTAAATAGGGAATGAATATTATTATAGAAAATCGTCATTTTTGCCAGTGGGACTATTCCATCGAGCGCTCAGCTTGAAATAAAATATGACAAATGTATACAACATCCACTTTTAAAACCCAACACTTTTTATCCTGCCACTTCCTTATCTCAAGCTACAAGCACTTTTCCTCACAGTTGTACCGTTAGCGGTGCATTAGTGTCTGCTCCGAGAGGGTTTACGTGTCACGCGGACTTCAGCTGATTCAGCGCTGAAGCGCACTATTTCAGACTATGCTTTAGATCTGTTCACTTTGTTTTATCTTTCAGGAAAGATGTTTGAAGATGAAAAAGGGAAATGACTAAACGTTTTCTTTTCAAGCAAAATTGAAAAAGATTTTTTAAAAGCCCATACGTGTACTTTCCTCTCGTTTTTTCTTCGTGTTTAACGACTCATTGGAACCATGCACCTGCCCATACATGCCATATGTATGTGAATTACCTACAGATTTTGGAATATCCATTAAAGTCGTTGTATAATCACTAAGTAATGTGCCGTCAACCTTCAACAAACCATGAGGTAGACAGTCCGGTATCCTCAACGCGTAGCGAATCTACTACACCGTAGCAACAACCTAGCGGTGCTACGAGATGCAACGTAGCAAATGGAGAAAACATAAATGTAAAAACGAGTGTTATATTAATTTATTTGCATGTAAATAATAAATCCTCTAACTTGTGTTAATCCCGGGAGCAAAGTAAACCGACTACTTAGCTTTGATGTCAACCATGTTCGTATGCTTAGGTCGGAAGCTTTGCCAAAACAAGTAGCGAGTAAAAGTGAACGTATGCAACACTTTGCACTAGTTCACGGAAACAACGTAGTTTCACGTGAAATGAGAGCACTGTTTACATCCAACATATTTATAATTGAATCATTTTGTTTTGCTTTTTTTTAACATAAAAACACTCGCTGGTAAAAATAAGATTTGCAATTGACTCGCAATACGCATAATTAACGCATACGTTATTTCATGGAGTAATGAACTAACAATTTCTTCAAAAATCTAAGGGCTGAATTACCTTAATAACGATGAAAAGCTACCGAAGTTTTCAAGGCACTTTCTACATTCCACCAATAACCACAAAAAAAGAAAACTACAAAGGTAAAACCCCAAACTCCGAGCCCCGGTGAGCGAACATCGACTTGTGACCGCAGAACAGGGCGCCGACGAGGTCATGAGAATGCAACGTTTGCTGGTTAGCTCTGTTCTGCCCACTGTTCAGTGTTCACCTCACCTCGCCGGTAGAACGAACCGATTGGAAATAGGTGGCAACTTCGACTTGTAATGCTTTGAGAATGTGTTGAACGGTTGGTCACGTGATTGTGAACATTGTTGGAATTAGATTCTATTTTGATCGGTGGTCGGGGGTGTGGGGTGCGTCTCATATCATATAAAGTTATTTGGTATATTTTCATTTCAGTAACGTTCACAAGATATAATAAACGTGAGGTATACCAACTGTTGATATAATTTCTTTAGATATAACATTTATACACGCTAAAACTTATTTCGTATAGCGTTATTGGATATAACGTTTATTCAATCGAAAATCGATTCAAAGCAATCCGATGGATGGGTTATATTGGGATAGAAGGTTAAGGCGGGAGCGCAAGCCGAAGCCGCGATGGTGAGCGTGAAACACATCTGCGACGATAAGCTCACATGTGACCGCCGCGCCGGAGCCCCGCAGCGCCGGAGTCGTGACAGAAACCATGCCTGCTGCATGTTGCATGCTCGCTTGCATGCTTTTTTACTAGGCGTTTTATCATATTAGACTAACTAGGTTTTATGTCTTTTGAGTGGTATATCACACGATTTTATATTCAATGTATGTTATGCTTATAAAAATTTGTTGCTTTAAAATTATATCAATCGTTTATTATATTAACTTATCATTATATCAAATAAAATTATAGATTCAGTTGTTATATCTTGTAAATATTAGAGATTTTGTAATTATGTATATCATATATTACTTACCCCGGGGGTTCACGGTTCACAGATTTTATAAACGAAAACATTTTCGTACAGGACCTTTAATTTAATACAAGATCTAAAAATATATATAGGCTACAAAAGAACAGCCGTCATTTTAAAAGATTTTCCGGCCTTCGCCGCCTGGCAACACAGTCTGGCGGCGGGGCACCCTGTGCACGAGCCAATGGCCGCGCAGTTCCGAGCCGCAGCGGCAGGCCACCTTGGCCTTGAATGGCCGCGTGTCTCCACTCTGCGTGAGCCAATGGCAGCGCGGTGACAGCGGGGCGCGCGCGCGTCTGACGACGTGAGAACCAGGGCGCAGGAGGCTTGTTCACTTGCCTGCGAGCACCACCAGCGACCGGTCCACACCACATAGCAAATACGATTGTAACGGGTCCAGAGGCGTTATAAAGAACAGTGTAATTAAATATTTAATGTAATAATTACCTACTCAGTGAGTGTATAGCCGCATTTTCATTGAATAATACCTATTCCCCACGCAAACGCGTGACTAAAAGATAATATCAGGCACATCTTAGTTTATATTTGGTTGTGAAGCACTTACTTTTGTCTCAAAAATCAATTTAAAAAAGAAGCTTTAAATGGTTCAATCAAGATTCGGTAAAGGTTACATAGATTGTGATGGAACTAAAACATTTCTGGCGAAATGGGTGCACAGCGCTACCTGTAATGAAACTACTCGTACTATGAGTGAGGACAAGAATTGAAACTGCGATTTCTAAGACTATTTAACTACGAAGTCACCAAACTCGGTATAATATTAATCTTAATACCTACAGAAGCCAAAGAAACCATTTCAGTGCTATTCGCTCAGTGAACAAGGTCTCAGCCAGTCAGTACCGCCGCAGTTACTCGCCATGGAAATGCAACGCTGCTGTTTGCGCTCTGACACCGAGGGGGAGTGAATTGTGGCGATTGAAACCGAACGGCTACAGTGACGTCGTTTAATTAAGAATCTTGTTTTGTGGGTGAGGCAAGCTAGTGGCAATTAAATTATGAAGACTTATAATAAGTTTTATTTTTGAATGTTTGTAAGTGATGCCTGTAAAATATTTATAACATTTTTATGTTATTATCACCTTAAGTTGTTTGGCGACTTACTTCTAGGTAATAAATAAATTTGTGGTCAAGTGGTACAATCTCAGTCTTGATTCTGAATCCAAGCGACAGGTTTCAATAACTCAATTTATCACCTGAGAAGACAAAATCTAATTGGTGTAAAACAGCACATAATAATGTACTTTAGGTTATATTCGTCTGTACCAAACTAACAAAACAAATCCAGACTTTAAAAAAATAGAATCACTTTCCCCAAATTTTCTATAGACCATTAAGTGTAAAGCTTATCGCACACGACGCTGCTTAAAAGTAGTAAAACATCATCAGAATTTCACAGCATTAATATGTATGTACGTACGGTTGGTAATAATGCGGCGGCAATAATGCGGTTCGTACACGACGCAGCCTATCATTAACTAGTAAATAATGCGCTGGTAAGGTTATTGGTTTATCGATATCGGACATTAAATGATAATATCCGTCCACAGCTGGTTCACCATCTCTCCGTACCTGTTTGAGTGACCCTGAACGCAATAGAAACTCGTGTCATGTACAAACTGCTGTTTAAATATAAGTGCTGTGTCATTCTGGTTACTCATTAGTATTTTGAGTTTGTACCGCGTCACTTTTGAGAAACGTTGTGGACGATGAGCCTAAGTGTAAAAACAAAAGCGTCAGTAGGTGGCCTCTATTTACATAATCGCGCGGCGGCCGGCGGCCGGCGGCGGCGGCGGTGCGGCGCGGTGACGGCTCGTGAACGCGCCGTTTGCTGCAGCCGTGCGCGATCGGAGCTGACTTATGTACTCTACGCCAGATTTACGAGAATTCGTGCTGTTTGCTTTAAGGGATGTTGAGTAAGTAATGGATTGGAGAAGTCAACTTTAAAGTCGTCCTATTTCTTTATATCCTCGCACTAAATTCCACACAAAAAATACGCCAATGAAGCAAAAAAATAAAGCTTCTCGTGTTCAAGAATTGCCCCGAATTACTTTCTTCAACGATTCACGTGGGTATTACAATACACAAAAATTTGAAGTTTATAAAGTATCGTAATAACGAGTTAAATTGAAATATTCATGAGTTTTAATGAAAAAAATCAAGCCATTTTATATCGAATTACCCCTTCTTCTAGAAAATTGCTCACTTCTTTCAGTACCCCTTAACAAAAGTACAAAATCTTTGAAAGTACCACGCGAAGGTTTATAGCAGTGCTTATTGTCACACGTTTCCATTGGCACTTCGTTTGAATCTTAAGGATTACAATGTGTCTGGCACATTGTAATCCTGAACTACGCGACGTAAGTACCTCGTATCGCGACACATGTGAAAGCTAATGAAATCCTAGATTGCCAATAACTATAATCACAGAGAATGTTATAAGACACACCAAGCTAAAGGAAGATTTATGTCAAAACATTGAAACTTGGAATATTGGATCGCGTAGTTTGACACGCATTTCTCCATAGAGACATAAAGCAAAAGAGTCACGGTTCTGTGTTCCCATCATTTCAATATCATTCTACTGCCCTCAACCAACCATCCATCATCCATCTATTCCCTTATTCGTCTATTAGTCGTCATCTCAACAGTCAGTCTTTCTTAGCCAAATCATCTTTCACGTTGTCCCGCCATCGTTGTTATATTCTTCTCCTACTACATTTTCCTCGTACCCAATCAAGAGAAAAAGAGAGGCTAGGAAAATGTGGACAAAGCAAAAGGAGTATGTAGGAACTGTGACAGCTGGCGATCTGTAGTGTCTGCTTACTCGTATGGGAAGACGACGTACATCAACTAAATTTATTTCTCGCTACTCACCGATCTCACGCCTAACGTGAACTCTAAACACCACCACTCATAATCACAGCTAGTATTAAAGTCCCCTAACACATAGTCCACAGTCCCCCGCTGATTAGTCCAATGAGTGATCCCGGACTAAAGGCCCCTCAACTTATCCTGGCGCGTATTTATTTAGGTGCTAACGAAATTCTTTCACGGCCCACTGGAATCTAATCAAATTAGAGACAGATTTACTGATTGGTAGCCACTAAGTTAGCGTTAGCTAGATGAACCGATGACTTAAATAAAGTGAGGAGACAGACTTAAGGTGGAAAGTGGAGGATAGGATGTTGTGACGCAGCTTTGAGGAAGCCTAAGTCCAGCAGGGGACTGCGATAGCCTGAGTTGATAGTTATCAAGAAGTAGTTATCAGGAAGTCAGGCAGCGGCTCTTCAGGTCATCAGCCGTGTTATGGTTTAGTACTCTAACAGAACCATTATAATACTTAAATAAAAAATAACATAGAAATCAGTTGATGTATGTATTTGAATCCATGCGTCAAAATTGTATTTCATTATTGCAATTTTAGAAAACATTCCTTTTACATGTAGGTGGCCTACCATGACGTCTTAAAGCAGGAATGTTTTAATATCGTTTTCGTTGTTTTTTTTGACATTCAAAAGTGCCTGTAATGGTCTGATTGAAATAAATGCATTGAGTTTTTCATTACAGTGTGGTAAAGACACAAAACTATACAAGATGTCTAGCACCATCTCTTTCCCACGCTGGAATAATTCTAAAACATTCCCGTCCTGGTAGGCCACCTGGATTCAAAAATGGGCAAATAATATAAATTAACTGTTTTTAAACGCTATATCTCAGCCCGCTTCTTTCATAACCGCACCTCAATCACTTCGTACAGGCTTTATCCGATTTGACATTTGCAAAATTACATCGGCCCTTGAAACTCCTCGCGTTTCCTTACTCATACCTACATACGGCATATTCTTATGATTGTTTTATATTTGCTCACGGCGATAACGAACAAGCACTTACAATGTTGTACCTGAAGAATATCTTATTAATACTTTTCTATAATATTCAGAGTAATAGGGGTTAAAGTATGAAATTGCCGTTTTATAATAATAGATACTTTGAATTGACATTAAACCTTCATGGTATGAGATATTCGAGTGAAGCTTTTTTTACATTATACCTATGAGATTTTTTTTTTAAATGTGCAACATTCGATTTTAGAATTTCAATTGTATTTTTATTCAGCTTAGACGGAAAAGATAGATACTTCGAAAATTCGTTTAATTTTTTAGTTCGAGTTCCGACGCGAAACTAACGCGTTAGAAACGGCTCGCAATATCAATGCTGCGTTTCGAGACTGGTTTTTGGTTTAAACGCTTTTTAATGGAAACTTCGACTTGGAAAACGAACCACGTGGAAGACCGCACACAGGTAAATAACGCTGAATTGAAAGAGATGGTGGGAACCGAAACGAGTCAAACTACCCAGGAATTAGCAGCATGGTTTACGTTACCTTACCTACAATATTGACTCATTTGTATCAAATCAATAAGATAAAAAAAAATATGAAAAATGGGTGCCTCATGATTTGTCTGATCTGCAGAAAGAAACGCGTGTTGAAACTTGCGCTGCCTTGTTGAATCGGTACAGAAATGAAGGAATATTGGATCGAATTGTGACATGTGATGAAAAGTAGATTCTTTACGATAACCGTAAGCGAAAAATGCAATGGTTGACCCCAGGCCAAACTCCGCAACAGTTCCCTAAAGCAAAGCTTACCAATAAAAAAGATAATGGTTACTGTTTGGTGGTCTCTTCATGGTGTTATTCACTATAGCTTTCTCATGTCTGGTCAAGCAATAACAGCAGAATATGTTTATTGTGCCGAACTTCGAACAATGCTGGCGAAACTGGCAGTGAAACAGTCCCGACTCGTGAATCAATCTTCACCATTGTTGCTCCATGATAGCGCAAGACCTCACACTGCACGGGACACCGTTGTAACTCTACAGGAGCTGCAGTTAGAAACCATATGCCATTACTCCGTACTCGCCAGACCTTGCTCCAACTGACTACCTTTTTTTCGTGATTAGGACAATTTTCTACGTGGCAAAAAATTCTCTTCCCAGGAGGCAGTACAAAATGCTTTCACACAGTTTGTCGAATCTAAATCCCCAGAGTTCTATGAAAAAGGCATAAATGAACTTCCGATTAGAGGGCAGCAATGTATAGATAATGAGGGTAAATATTTTGATTAAATAAATATCTTACATCTTGGAAAAAAACTTTGCAGTAATTTTTTTATTGTAACGATTGGTAACTAAATCGATAAAAACTCATATCTCAATGCTTCACTTGGAGTCTAGTTGGTGTTGAGTTGTTAAGGTGTTCGATGACCATTACTTCGATAATTCAAAGATAGTTCTTCATCGATCATATTATTTTACAAAATTCTAACGGCCTTTAAACACATACCTATTTACGAGTCCTACAACCCAACACAAAACGGCCAGTTAACGTGCAGGAAAGTGTGAAGACGTTAAAGGCCACCTCATCCCGACGGGACGCGGGACGGCGGCGGGACGGTGGCGGCGCAATAACACTGGATATTGGAAAAGTTCCAGTAACTTTACCTCTGGCCCGCGGGTGCTGTTGGTAACCGCTTAGATTTCACGCCTCAGTTTAATCGGTAGAATGGCGAGCGACCAGAGTGACGGTTTGTTTGAGTTACAAACAAGAGCAACTTTGACCACAAGCCATACACAGTGACCAGCGGTAAAGATGATTGAATATTCAAAATTGTATTTGATTAACAAATGAGTAGACCACCGAACATAAGTTTTTGTAAAATTGTGATTATCAGTGGTTTCTGTGAAATGGAGAGTGATTTCAAATCACTGTGAGTAATATGTTAACTACATGAACTTCCTACGAAAGAAAGCCCTGCATTAAGTACCAACATGAGAACTAGGTGTATTCTTCTACAACATGCTCAAAATATTTGGAACAGTCCACATACATTGCTAATATGATACGATGGATTTAGCTGTAATACGAGCCGCCTTACGACTCACACGCGTGCTATGTCTACATTGTTTGTAACAAAGCAAAGGATAATTCAAAATACAACTATCATACTTACATAAAGAAAACATTTACTATTAATTTTATAATCTGCAAAATGGACAGCTCCCTAATTGATTTTGTTAGCGAAAATCCAAATCTCGTCTATTGCAGGAAAATAATGGACTGTTATAGCACAGACCACGACCACGTCAGAGGTACAAAACGCCGAGTACGCCGCGTACTCCACAAAAGTGCATTATTGCTCACATTCTATTCCGTCCACTCCGCTGCGACAAGGGACCGCGACAGATAATAAAGCACTCTGAGGCCCGCTTACGTCAATTACTCGGAGCAAAGCGGGCTCGCTTTGTCGATGGTTTGTGCCTAATTTGTCACAACAAATGCTGTTTAAGGTTTCTGTAAGCATTTTTGGGTCGTCCAAATGACTCGGCGTCACAGAATATGTTTCATTTATAAAGTTTAATCCAAAGAACGCCAAAAACCTAAGATTAGCCATGGTATGTTATGAACTCCAGCCTCGTCGGCTATTACATAACTATAAGTCAAGCATAACTGATGAAATGTGAGTGTACTATGAGTAGGTTAGATTAGGACCTCTACCTAACCTGCCGGGAATTACATGCGTGATGTTATTTAAAAAACTAACCCAGCAATATAAACCAGATAATTGTGTTATATTTGTTTATTCAGATAATATTGTACGCAAAGATATCTTAAAAATAGCTTAGTTTTAATACTTAAGCCGCGGCAGCCGCAAGACGCGTACTTACCGTGTAATGAAGCTTCAGCTTTACGCGCGGTACGCCGCGTATCTTCAGATATTGCGTAGCACGTGGGTCTTATTACAATGAATTTCATTATTTGCAAAAAATATTTATTTGTGAAAAAATAACTAAGCAGTGATAGTGCTAAACTAAGATTAGATTGTGTTTCATAATTAAAAGAAACCCCATGATGAGAGTACGCGGTGTTGAGGGACTTCGTGACAATGACTTCGGGTCTAGAACCACATTCTGAATTTTGGTAGAAGTTTGTGTCGTGATAGTGTGTCCATACAACTTAATTTTTTGCCAAATATTTTGCCTATTAACATTTTACTGTGTTATTCAGTCTTACTTCAGACAATTTTATTATTCTTTGTTGCCACTCAGAACACGGTATTCCATTCATTAACCTATGTACATACCGCAAATAATACAACCGTATATAATTACACCTGGTTATAATTAATACAGTTAACCCTTTGATACCCCAAATTCTCAGTAACTAATTCATCTCAACAAATTATGGAAATTCCACTCAATTATTACAATAATAACAAACAGGCATATTAATTTAAATCCCATAATTATTATTGCATGCTTCACATATATGTATAAATAAACTATGCATTCCCCGAGTGTGGGGAATTCCAGCCCGTTATTAATGCAGTTTAATTCCGAAGCTATGCTATGCGGATCCTGCATCAATGGGAGTAGGCTTACACGCCATTATAATACGAATTGTCCGGGACTCGTACCGGGAACTAACAGGTAGAACAGTTACAATTGAACGGTAGTCACGGTACTATTCAAGTAATCCCACTGAGAGATTGTAATAGGGAAAACGTATTTGGGAAATCACTATTAATAATAATATGGAATTCGAATTTCTCCTTAATTAATAACACATTTCATAATCCTTTATTACAATGGATGATTGTGAAATTGTGAATCCTTATAAGCAGAAAAGCTACAAAGACATCGTAATTAAATTATTTTACCGTATACAATTAAAGTCAAATAATACTTGTCTAGAAGTTTTAGTCATCTTATCTTCTCCTCCGTCTTAAGTGCTAGGTACGACAAAACGCATTCGTGCATATGCAGCTTAGTAGCTATAGAACTTAGTCTCGTTTTCAATTAAAACTGCGTATTAGGTTATGCCAGCTCATGGCCAAAGCGTTACTCTCGAGACACGGTCGACTGTACGTACATGAAAAAAGATAAAATAATAACATATAATAATAAGTTCTTTAGATACATCGAGCTCCACGCACAAACGCTTACGCAACACAACGCGCAATACAATACATCTCAAGTAAAAACTGAAGTACCAAAAGTAGCCTACATTCAAGACGATTGTACAAAATTTTATTCCGCGCTAAATTGCAATTTTATTCAACTAAAATAAGATTGCAAACACGATTCCTTCTGAGAAGTGCTTTTTGTGCTCGCGGCGTCGAACGAGATCCAAAGTTAAGCGTTATTATTCTACTGTTTTCTTATTTACAAACATTACGCCGGCTTACGGTCGCCAGAAAGAAAACACGTACAAAAAGGTATTGCGATTTAACGCACTGGGAGGGAAAATTGTACCGAGAGAATTTTGTAAGAATGGAGGTTGTTTTACGCGGTATTTCAATTTCGTGTGAAGAGTAATCTCATCTTCAGAACAATAATTGCTTGCTTGTATTTACTGTTTTTTTCTGAACTGAGTCAGTTCAGTTTCGTATTACTTTACGATCATTATTTCGTTAGCATTGCAACTCTTAATGAAAACTTAAAAAGGTACTTAAATGAAATCGACGTAAATTTACACTAATCGTTCTAATGTTACGCGTAAACCAATTTCCTTTTCGAGGACCTTTACCAAACGTGACTTGGCGGGAAAACGTTTCGTACTCAGCGAAGAGCAGCGAAATACAGAACGGATTAGTGCGCTAGGCTAGCTCCGGTGCGTTTTTGCGCAGCGTTTTTAGCTCGCCACTTCGCCAGACGCGTTTTTTAGCTTTACTTTGAAGAGCGCAGGTCAGACGGTTGTAATTGTCCACTTTAGTCTAGCTCGCGTTTGATTGGACTTCTTTGGAGTACTTATCTAGTGCAGTGGTTCTGTTTTAAATTGTATGTGATGACACAATTTAAGTAAAGTCGCAAATCGCAGTACCGTTCTTACCGCATACCACGCATACGTCTCCACAACACTGCGATATGGAGTAATATTCTGGGGTAATTCTACGGATAGGGAAGCCATCTTTAAAGCCCAAAAGAAATGTGTTCGTGCAGTATGCATGATCCCAAACACTGACAGTTGTAAACCATTTTTTATTAATCTAAAATTATTAACGCTCCCGTCCCTTTACATTTATGAGGTTGCCATATTTATCAAAAATAACCCTAACCAATTCGAAACCGTATCCTCTAAACGCCACCAAGGTGAACTGAAATCAATTTCCCATCAAACAGCCCTTTACTCAAAAAGTTTCCTAGGAATGGCACCAAAAATATTTAATAAACTACCTAAGGCAATAAAAGCATCAGGAGATACCAATACATTCAAAAAAACACTCCATCATTTTTGAATCCAAAAAGCATATTATTCTATTAATGAATACTTAGAAGAAAAATAAAAACTGTTTTTATCTTATTTTATATTTTTAATACTTTTATTACCTAATTATTATAAGCATTAGTTCGTAAGATTTTTACTTTATTGTTTGCTTACTTTGTATTGTTTATGATTCGTTTTGTTTAATTAATATTTTATTAAAGATTAAATATTAGGTAATTAGTTATAATAACAGTAGTTTTTATATTCATTAAAACTACTGCCTGCATTTCTTAATGTGTAAACATTATTTGTACGCCTTGCAAGGCAGCACATAGTGAGACATAACCCTAGTTATAACACCATGTAATTACTTTTACCTATGTGTCACGAATAAACAAATTTGAATTTGAATTTGAATGTGTAGGTAGGTGAAGATGTTTAAGTAAAATTTCGTTTGTTTGTGGAGTTGTCATTTAAAATACCGCAGAAGAATAGCGTGGCTTTTATACGGAAGATGAGAAAGTAGGTTATTAATTAATTTGTAGTTCATTTTACATAACATCATCAGCAATCCCAATAGGGTTAGGCAGAGGTGTACCTAATATAGTGCACCCACATTTCGCCAGTTATGATCAATTCCCATGTAATAGGGGCGAGCCTACTGCCAGATGCAGGCTTCGTGACTGCTACTGATAAATTCCTGATGGAAAAACCAATAACAATTTGCCCGTCCCGGGAATCGAGCCCAAGCCCTCATGTTCAGCAGTCGCGATGGCGGCAGTACATTAAGAGACTCGATTTCGTTGAGGTAGCTCATTTTGTTATAAATATTTTACGAAACATACAGTAGTACTATGTACAGTGCAAGTCATGGGAAATAACATTACGTCTGTATTCCTCGAAGGAGTGGTAGAGGTGTTCACTTGATCAGAATCTGCAGATACGGTATTTTGGGTTTCATACAATCCATTGCCATTTATGTTTTACTAATAATTACCTATTTATAAAAAAAGATTTTGAGACGAAATTTGGTCTCAACCAACCCAAGCCAACCCAATTTATACCCATTTCTCAGAACGCCATCGAACCCTGCCGGAGAGACAGGCTTCGCAGACTAGACCACAATGAATCCTTGTAGGTGCTTCAATACGCCTATTTGTATTGTGTTTCTTCTCCACATTTCACATCCAAATACTATCCGTAGTCACTGTAAAATTCAAACAGTGTGTTAACTGATTAGTTAAATCATATTTACCGTTGCTTGCAAAAAAAAAACAAATATTTAATTTTGGTCGTATACGTAGGTAATTTTTCGTAAGTGTTGTTAATTTTGATACTGTTCTGTTGAGATCATTGTTTTTATGGAGATCGTAGTGTGTAGAGACAGTCGTGGTTCTAGCTGTACACAACCTTTAAGTGGGGTCGCGGGGGCGCGCGGCGGCGGCGGCGGTGGCGCGTCTGCAACACGTCCAATGGACAAAGTATGGACTGGCTGTAGACTTTGAGGCTGAGAGCGAACTTGAACTTTGCTCAAGCTTAGCGCAATTGTGCTTTATCCGAAAATGAGCCTTATTTGCATACAGTGAATGTGGATATTCCTGCAAGCAATTGTGATCAAGCGTATCATCATAAGAATTAGAATAATGACTTTATGAAAATAAGGTTTATTTTCGGACAAAGCGCGGCTAAGCTAAGTCTAAATTTGCACTATAGATTTCAGCCCGATAGTTACGATGTAAGTTGTAAATCCGGTGTCCGGAGCCTGATCCAAAACCTGACGTTTGTGCGAATCAGTTCTACTGTTTATTCCTTGTCCTGTGCCTCAGGTATCAGCCCTAACTCGATATTTTGCTCCGCGACACGTGGTGGTATCGAATATCAAAGGAGAATTAATTAATCAATTAGATGATCTGAAATGATACTTGTTGTTGTGTGTTAGGCAGGGAAGGGTCGGTGTGGTTTACAGAGGCAAATGAATGTTGATTAGAACACATCGGTGTCCTGTGAACGTAGTACCCCTACCAATCACATTGTGTGGATGACTGATCATACCGCAACAGTTTTTTGACGAAATAAAAGAAGTTAATAGCCAATCATTTAGGTGTTACGCGTCATCAAGCATATTTTTTGTTTCCGGGCGTAATTGATTTTTATATATTTAAATTAATGAATGAAGGTAAAATCATATTTTTCTTGCACATCCGTTTACGAAACTTACGTAGTTTAACACATACTGCCAGTAATTGTCTAATGCCTTCACCCAGGTAATGGTCTATCCGTGTTTAAAATTTTATTTAACTCTTTCAGCCGATAAGGTATGAAAAGGTAACAGACAAAGTTATTTTTGCATTTATAAATAAGTACCTATGGAGTAATTATTAAACAAGTGGGAACCGAATCAATCAAAACCAAGTATTTTGGTTACCCCGAACGTTCCCGAGCATATCGGTTTCCGTATCCGATCGACACAAACCGAGTCAAGCGTTGAATAAATAATGCTCGGATATCGGAGCTCCTTGGACGTAAGATATCGTAATCGAATCCTACGCTGAGTGGTAATGAGAAGTACAAAGATAACTCCTCAATGGCGAATATTGAACCAGTTAGCTTGTGGAATCAGAAACTCTGGTGTCAATTTCGCAGTCAGGAAATGCAGTATGAATCTTATAGAAAAATCAGTTTCTTTTATTTTAAGGAATATTAGGCTGTCCTGTTCAACAATTTCATGGCATGTCAAACTTGGAAACTAGAGCTCTTCCTCTCTAGAGTATGACTATTGTCTGGTTTTCCACGAATGTTATAAACATTATCTTACACCTAAACCATCATCATCATCATCAGCCTCACTAAGGTGTTCAGCAGGGTCGTAGGCAAGTGGCATGCTGTAACTTATCATCACGTGAGATGGGTTTAAAGATGACTAACAAAACAAAAGAAATTGAAGTTTAATTAAATCCTTTACAAAAGTTATTTATTTTTCAGGTAAATAAACTCAAACCTCTGCCCAAACTAAAAACAGGAAAGAGAATCTTTTTTCGTTAAACACGCCACTATATCTCAATAGTTTGCCGCTAAATAGAGATAGATTGCTCTCCGATACCTTTCCGACACGTTTTACTGTATTTACTATCTTTATCTTTTATTTATTTAGAATACTTTGTAAGGGGTAAAAGGTAAATAAATGAATTATCTATCAGTTGTTAGACTGTAATACTATTTTTGGGTACTAATGCTATGTGGCAATGGACTAAGACATCGATCAAATAAAGCACTAACATTAACAGTAAGTCAAAACATACAAAAATGATACTGCTGAGCATGATGGTGTGACTGTCTGTCACGTTCTCTTAATTATTAAGCAAATATCCATATTTATTTCAACATCATCACACCTTATCGGGACACTTACAAACACATTTGGCTTGACGGCCTGACAAGTTACCGTAATTATTAACAAAATGTTCCGTCCCTTCTTAGAATTGTAAAATAATATTCTTTTGAAACGATATAGATATTCGACTTTTATGAGCATTCCACAATGCCGGCGCTTCATCTGGCTGCAGCATGTTGGGTTTACCTAAGCGAAACTTAAAACACGCACAAAAACTACAATAAAAAAGGGACACTGCGAAAGTGTAGGAGGACGCTTGGCTCGTGGTATTTTTGAGAAGGTTTGGGAAGAAAGGAAAGGGAGAGACTCGAGGCAGTCGGTCTTACACCGCTATAGGGTCCGGACGAAATAAGCTAATGAAGTTAAGTTAGGAAACTCGGCAGATAGCGATGCCTATGTCCAAGTGGGTTATCGCAATAGTGCGATAGTGATTGAATAAGTTAAATATAGTTGGATTAAAAGCCTTGTTTAGACAAATCTAGTATGTGTGTGTGTGTTTGTTCGTGAGCGGCTGGGTGAGTCCTTTATTACAATAATTATCCTAGGCTGAAGGTTTTATCAAAGTTCTTAAAACTAAACAGACAGAAACGTGTTGCTGGGGAGTTTGTTGCGCCACTTCTTCTCCCCAGCTCCAACACTAGGAAGTGGTGAAGGGTGGGCGCTTTTGGGGCTGTCTATAGGGTTTCAATGGAGTTGATCTCCAGCTCCATTGAAAATGATTCTTGAGTTCTGATTATCAACTCTAATATCTGGTAATTCTTGAATTATGTATTCATTAGCTCTAACTCACAATCCAGCCATTGCCTTTTGAGTTTTGATTCTCAGCCTTATTATGACCAACCATATAGCGATTCTAGAATAATCTATTCTGTATCTTATACAAATGATTCGGTCAGGCTGACATGAACACATGTCTTGCATATACGATAGTTGTACGAAAAGTGCACTTTCCATGGGGAGGGATTGGAATGGTTTGATACCACATCTATTTTATTACCAGTCTAAGGACTGTTAGGGACCATGTCTATTGATTAGCATGATGCTTGACTTTCTGCCGCTGAAAAGCCGCCTTGTCACGTACACCAGTTCGAAAGAGCTGCTAGGGACAGTGTTCACTAGGAGCATGATGTCGACGCATTGCCGCTGAAAAGCCGCTTACGTCACTTATGGAAGTGTAGCTTTGAGTGCTCCAGGTGTAGATGCAAGGTATCGTGTGAGTCACGATTGACCTATTACCTATTACGTTAGCGTAAGGGTTACTTACGAGAACTATATTGGTTGCAATATAAATATAATTGGCTTCCCCAGTTTTATTTTACACTTTTGAAACCACTTTCAATATATTTCAATAACTATGAATTCCCTAGTCTGATTTACTATATCTTTCAATCCTTTCCTCGTTCTTATGATGATACGAGGCATTGGACTTCTACATGTTAAGGGATTCATTTCTTATACCGGTGGAGAGACAACCAGTTTGGGACGAACCTCACAGGGGCGCGCGGATGGCGGGGCGTGTCCCTTTCCCCATCGGGGAAACCGACTTTCATACTAATATTACCATGAATTAGGAAAAACGAAAATTTCATCAGCCTAGGGTAATTTAGGAACAGTCACATGTGGTGCCGTGACCAGGATTCTCGTCATTAAATGTACTGATTCACTTCAGTGCAACGAGAAAGGACAATTTATGGGTTACTACAATAACAACACAACGTAATTGTATGGCTCTAGGAATTGTGAGAGATGGCTAGTTACAACGGCTAAAATAACATATTTTAAATTATATAACGGTTTGGTTATCGTGAATGAATTCTTCAACCACAGGTAGCGGGTTCAAATCCCGCATGATTTATCAGTTGATATATTTCCATTTAATAATGCATATGTTGTACTTCATGTAATGGCGTTTTAATATGTTTTGATTGAGATGGACAGATTGTACTTGGCTTTTTGAAATAAAAATTGTTAATTATTATTATTACTCCATTATCATGCATTTTGGGTTCGATTCCCGTCTGACGCAATAGTTGATAAGTAATTAGATTTCTGTGTTACGGTTTTTGGGTTCGATTACTACACGTTTTATTGGTTTAAAAGGCTTTGGTTCCGATACTAGTTAAAGTGGGTTCGATTCCCGCACGTTATACGAGTACGTATAAGTACTCTTTAGTGAATAACAGTTTGTAAGATGCTTGCTTGTGTTTCAGTGCACCTTAAATGATGGGTTCGATTCCCTATAGATGAAAGTTTCGTGTTTGATAGTACACAGCAAGATTTTGACATATGTTTGCAATTGCACGGTTTGTATTTGTACTAGTATGAGTGCGTGAGAGAGTGAACATAGAAATAAGACACGCCCTCAACTATGAGTAAACTTTATATTATTAATACTTAGATCTTAGTCGATTAGTTTACTGAGAGGTACATTAAACTATCATCGAAGGATGTTAACCTAAAACTTTTCGACTCCATAGTGTATGACATATAATAATTGGACAAATACTCGTGTGGCCTTATTTCGAATTCCAGGATATTTCAAACTTCGCTTGGCTGTCTCTACACTTTGCCTAAACCTTTGGGTTGTGCGTGGCGTTTGGATCAAAGTTCCATCAGATTCAGCTGATATGGGCTGACTTCTGCGGCAGCCGTAACGTAGTTACAGTAACGAAGCTAAGTTCCACTTTTATTGAACGCTATTTATTGTTTCCCGTAGTCACGTGGAATGACTTTGTTGACTCAACAATAATTATAATTATATTGTTTTGAGCTATATATATCTACCTAATCAGTTCCAATATTGGAACGTAAGGTTAAAATTCTTACTAATACTTTAATTTCCAAGTGAGAAAGTTATAAACCCTTGTCCTAATAAGCTAATAATTGTTTGGATAATCTAGGGTGTCTACATTTCAAAATAAAGACCGAGGTCAAGATTATATTTGCTCAATGAAGGTTCACAAGATACTTTGTGATTTTAATGTTGGATAAGCTCTTATTCTATATATAAATGTACAAGTGAGCGTTATCTCAAATTACATAACATTCATTTTCTAATACAGCTTTCCAACTATAGTTGAATTTCAGAACTGCTCTCTCCGCTTCGAATCGGAGGGGGGCGACTATTTGGAATAAAGTCTAATATGTCTATATGCCGACTATTTCAGCTGTTCCTGGATACAGCTGCGAGCAGCTAACTCAGCGTTGAGGAGCAATGGGAAAGGCCTCTGTCCAGCGGCAGCTGCGGTAGGCTGAGTTAAGAACGATGGAGCAGCGTAGGTAGCATCGCTCGATGGCACATATACTCTTAGAAGAGACTCTGGTATGTAAAACTAAAATTATAAGCATGCACAGGTCTTCTGAAATTACCTGAAACGTTGTAAATGACAAGAATATTTTGAAGAAGAATAAGTTCAAATAGAGGAATTATATAACGATTGAACATACTTTTGCGAAACTAAGCAAAATTATAAGCAGATGTTGCATCTTATTAGATTAATGGCCCAGTTAGAACAGTTATAATGTTCTTATTAGGTGAACATAGCAAATATATGAACTTTCAAACTCTCTAGTAATGTTATGGAAAGGCACAGTTTATCCTATCGTGAAAGCTCATCCGCTGTACTACGTCACGCGTCTGATTTTCAGAGGGGGGAATGTGACTGTCTGTCACGTTCTCTTAATTATTAAGCAAATATCCATATTTATTTCAACATCATCACACCTTATCGGGACACTTACAAACACATTTGGCTTGACGGCCTGACAAGTTACCGTAATTATTAACAAAATGTTCCGTCCCTTCTTAGAATTGTAAAATAATATTCTTTTGAAACGATATAGATATTCGACTTTTATGAGCATTCCACAATGCCGGCGCTTCATCTGGCTGCAGCATGTTGGGTTTACCTAAGCGAAACTTAAAACACGCACAAAAACTACAATAAAAAAGGGACACTGCGAAAGTGTAGGAGGACGCTTGGCTCGTGGTATTTTTGAGAAGGTTTGGGAAGAAAGGAAAGGGAGAGACTCGAGGCAGTCGGTCTTACACCGCTATAGGGTCCGGACGAAATAAGCTAATGAAGTTAAGTTAGGAAACTCGGCAGATAGCGATGCCTATGTCCAAGTGGGTTATCGCAATAGTGCGATAGTGATTGAATAAGTTAAATATAGTTGGATTAAAAGCCTTGTTTAGACAAATCTAGTATGTGTGTGTGTGTTTGTTCGTGAGCGGCTGGGTGAGTCCTTTATTACAATAATTATCCTAGGCTGAAGGTTTTATCAAAGTTCTTAAAACTAAACAGACAGAAACGTGTTGCTGGGGAGTTTGTTGCGCCACTTCTTCTCCCCAGCTCCAACACTAGGAAGTGGTGAAGGGTGGGCGCTTTTGGGGCTGTCTATAGGGTTTCAATGGAGTTGATCTCCAGCTCCATTGAAAATGATTCTTGAGTTCTGATTATCAACTCTAATATCTGGTAATTCTTGAATTATGTATTCATTAGCTCTAACTCACAATCCAGCCATTGCCTTTTGAGTTTTGATTCTCAGCCTTATTATGACCAACCATATAGCGATTCTAGAATAATCTATTCTGTATCTTATACAAATGATTCGGTCAGGCTGACATGAACACATGTCTTGCATATACGATAGTTGTACGAAAAGTGCACTTTCCATGGGGAGGGATTGGAATGGTTTGATACCACATCTATTTTATTACCAGTCTAAGGACTGTTAGGGACCATGTCTATTGATTAGCATGATGCTTGACTTTCTGCCGCTGAAAAGCCGCCTTGTCACGTACACCAGTTCGAAAGAGCTGCTAGGGACAGTGTTCACTAGGAGCATGATGTCGACGCATTGCCGCTGAAAAGCCGCTTACGTCACTTATGGAAGTGTAGCTTTGAGTGCTCCAGGTGTAGATGCAAGGTATCGTGTGAGTCACGATTGACCTATTACCTATTACGTTAGCGTAAGGGTTACTTACGAGAACTATATTGGTTGCAATATAAATATAATTGGCTTCCCCAGTTTTATTTTACACTTTTGAAACCACTTTCAATATATTTCAATAACTATGAATTCCCTAGTCTGATTTACTATATCTTTCAATCCTTTCCTCGTTCTTATGATGATACGAGGCATTGGACTTCTACATGTTAAGGGATTCATTTCTTATACCGGTGGAGAGACAACCAGTTTGGGACGAACCTCACAGGGGCGCGCGGATGGCGGGGCGTGTCCCTTTCCCCATCGGGGAAACCGACTTTCATACTAATATTACCATGAATTAGGAAAAACGAAAATTTCATCAGCCTAGGGTAATTTAGGAACAGTCACAATGGCTTTGGGTTCGATTCCCAGTAGTGCATGCACCCGGTTCTAGAAATACGTTGAAAAATTAAATTTTATTTTTCTTTCAAGGTATTTCTAGAACCGGTGCAATTCCCAAGTTGCGCAAACTGTTTGACTTAGTAGCAGTCCGGTAAATAGGCATAAAATGGGCAAATAGGCTTGCCCCCTATTACATGGGGTTTAATCTCTACTAGCAAAATGTGGGTGTAAATACTATAGGTATAACTTAACTCTTCGGGGATTTTTAGTGAAAAGTATTGTTCATTTTCCCCAACAATGAGAAAAGCTCTTAAGCTCATCGTTTCAGGTTAATTGGAGCCAAATTGCCCTAAGTGTATAAAGTTACAGATTACATTTATACGAATTTATTTTATACCTAGTAGTCAATTGGCACTAAAACTACACGTCTAGATAACGCCAATCTAACATACATAGGTATTGATAATATCAGTCCGGTTTACGAGTTAAACGGCTCATATACGGCTAATATTTTATTATTCTGTTTGTCTTTTCCCCCAAATCGGAGTAAAAGATCTTTATGGGGGCATTACGTTTAATAGGAGAGATTACTCTGAAGGGGGCAATGACAAAAATGTGGGTAATATGACACAATTCACACCAGAACAAAGGGACCCACACATCCCTAAGGTCCCCATTACACAGGTGGCAATGAATAAAATTAATCATAATGACGTCACCCCCCAGAAAAAGGTGAGCAATTAAACAAATGAAAACAGAACGATGGAACCTTTGCCATGGGATAGAGACTCTGATGTCCCGTCATGATGTTGGGTGGTTCAATGTGCTCCAAGTGCACATACAATGAATGATCTTTCAGGTAGTTTTTTTTTCATCAATATCAGATGGCATTTATTCTGATGACATGTTTTCTTTTTTCTACGATCTGTGGCTGAGGGACACTGACAGACGACAGAACGACGGAGGAGTTGACGCTTTTACATTTTATCGTTGACGACACAATGTACACGTGGATTGTGTAGGTCTCGCAAAGATTATGAGCTTTTACTGGAAAGGGTTTGTTTACGCACTTGGACACTTTCAGAGAGCGTTGTGGCTTTAAATAGTCAAAAATATTGTTTATTCCTAAGCACAGCTCAAGTAAACAATCACTATTATTCTCTCAAAAAAAAAAAAATATCTATTCATAATGAAAATAAAAATATTACCTTGCTAAACTTTATTTTGAAAGTGTCTATAAGTGATACGACTGTGATAAAATTCAACCAGGAACATTTTTACTCATGTTTTGGACAAGGAAATACTTAATCTTCTGATCTTATTTGGTTTATCAGATTTATCAGTTTGTTCGAGCAGACATAACATAACATACTTTTCATATGATTTAAATGTGGTGCTGTTGTGCAACTATGAATTTACAAAATTGAATTGCCTGAGAGAACTACCTAAATAAAGTTTGTCTTCTTACCTATCTGGCCTAAATTAACAATAATTCTTCAGGGATTCAGTAACAATCTCAACATCATGATTAGAATATTAGATTGCAACGCATATAGGTTCCATTTGCATACTTATATAGTAATTAGCCCGAAGCACAATACAATTATACAAATTAATTACAAACAAATCGGGCTAATCAACGGGTTAATTGGATCAGAGCGTATTACTATTAAATATGTAGCTAGCTGTAAATAATTACTGCTATAATATTGTATTGCGCGTAGTGGGGAATGGTCGGTATGGAAGATGAAGTTGTAGAAGGTCCATACAAAATGTGGTCACAAGTTCTCATCAGTTACATCAATGAAATGCAGGTCAGATTAAAATCGGAAAGACAGTAGAGATTACTTCGTTAAAAAAATAACGAAAAATACGAAACGAATAATTACTGAGTTAAATCGAAATCAATCAATCGGGAAATCAATTCTAACTTTGACTACAACTGAGATATTTTTGTCTTGTAAGCTCCCTGGCTCAGTAGAAAAGGGCTAACCAAAATCATTCTAGCCGTGAACCGAGCGACGACGCCTTCGTGGTACTGAGCCGGGCCGGTTACGTGCTTATGTTAAGATGACGACTGGGAAACGACCAGTTGACGAGGTGAGGTGATGACAATCCTTAGCAGTGCTTCTACGTGTGCAGGTCAACCTTCAGCATTAAGCTAGAGGTTTCAGTGGGCCTTTTCTTTCATGCTTTGTGTAAAGTGAGACTTCTCTTATTTCTTTAATCCATGGTATTATTCCACACGCACGGTACACACAAATCCATTATTCAGGCACATTAATGATATTCGCTGGTGATTGAAATCGGATTATCGGCGGCCTGCACTGATGCAGCCCCGCACTAAAAATTGATACCCACCAATGAAACGGTTAGTTAAATAATGAACGGAACGTACGAACAAATACAGCAAAAAACAATTACATTGGATGAAGTTGGGTGGAAATTGATACATAGACACAAGTGACCAGTCGATCATAATTTTCATGAATGCAAGTAGGATTTTTTTTGTAATGTATTTATTACACAAACAAATGAAGACAAACAAACAAAAAGAGGCCTGTAACAAAGTCTGGCTGTGGAATGATGCATTTAATACGAGAATTGCGCTTACGCGTAAAATAATAGCAATTGCCACCTTTTTTTCCTGGTTTCTTTTCACAGTATTTTATGTAAATATATATTTTATTAGCCTGACCCACAATTGATGATGCCAAATTCTATAACCAGAAAAAATTCTCTATGCATACCAAGGCATGACATAAATTTCATATTTTTTGTACGCGGATATTTTTTGAATTTGAAATTGAGTAGGTACTATCACAATCCAGCCAAAATTATAGCCGAAATCAATGTTAAAAATCAAAATAAACCGAGTCAACAACCACCTCGAAAAATCCACGCTTCATAAAGAAGTAAAGGCCCCGTCCCATGAACAGCGCTGAGCTCATATATTCAAGAAGGGTGATATATGGCGGAGCTATGAATCATGTTACCTAATGTACGAACATCTGCTCACCTGGCCGAGCACTTGGGGTTTACTTTCTGAAGGTATGTTACGTGATTCTAAGATCTAAGGTATACTTTTATTCGAAATAAAGTCTCGCTTAATTTGGAACAGCAAGTGCAGGAAATTATGACTTTCCACGTCTAAAGAGATTGCCAACTTGCCCTTACAAGAAATACCGACTCAAAATAAACTCGCAAGACTCATGTCATGGGGGCTTATAGTGCTCACGGTGTTATATTTTTTCCAAGCTGATGACAAAAATGTTCTACATTTTTGTTAGTTTAACTTGTAATTGATTCATTATGCCCTATTTCCAGACTTAATTTACTTTCCCTACTTATTTTTAGCCGAGAAGAAAAACTAAGGAGCATGTCTTATCTCAATATTTTTTCCTCTTTAAAAGTTGTGCCTGAGACACTATCGTAACTTGGAATCCATTTCGTTACAAGATTTGTTCACACTATTTTAGTAATCCTTAGAAGTATAAAAACGTTACAAATAATTTGGTTCCTGTATTAGCAAGGGTAGGCTATTTTTGCGCCAACATGATGGAAAAAATAAAGTAACATCTGGAACTTAAAACCTAGGAAAACCTTTTCGTACAGCACAGTGATTGGAAAACATAAATAAGCTAGAGGTTAGGTTAGAGGTGTATCTATAGTACGCCCACATTTAAGTCAGTTAAATCTCTTGTAATAGAGCCGCAGCACAAACGACCTGCGTTAGTGCTGCGGTGGCCCTGAATTTTTCTGCTGATTGACATTTATAACAAACAACAAATTACAACACATCTATCTAAAAAAAATATTAACATCACATCGGAATTGGTAAGTTCGACCAAATCATACTTCTACAGACAGGATTAAAAAGTTTATAGGCATGCTAATGCTGCTCAAACTCATCAACTCAATAAAATTCTAGTTATAAGCAATAATTTCACACTTCACTATACAATTTTATATCTTCGTACAGAATTCGGTCGTTTGGCACTAAAAACCCGTTGCCATGGTAACGCGTTTCCGCCGCCCAATGAATTCGTACAAAAAATCCAGAACAAAGTTTTTCATATACTCCATACACCCCATAACAATTATCTGTAGGGTGTATGCGTGTGTGTGTGGGTTTTTTGCATGTTATAATATTTTATGAGGTGCCCGTTCATTCTGTTGGCTACGAGCGATGGTGTGTGGTTTAAGCTGTGAGTGCTCCGAAGGCGATAAACTCTGATTTTAAAGACCGGATCTTGATTCAAATTTTCGTGTAAAGCCATTGAACCTCAAGTTAACGTTAAGTATTTAGGCAATAATGTTGTGAAAAAAAAAATAAAAAAAAACTTTTCACAAGTAAAGAAGGTTATTTATTATTCCAGAGCTGTAAAAGCAGGCAAGTGTGTAGTGCAGTTGAAGTATTTGGTTGAATGTAATAGTTTGGTAAAGTTATAGTCAAGCTTAAGTTTTTCAAACTAATAATATATTTTTAAGGGAATAGCCAGTTCCTAGATTTGTCAAGGAAAATAATTTATTACTAAATATAAGTTTAAGGCATTCAGCTCCCAAATAAAATTCAACAAATTAACAATCAATACCGACACCCGCTTCACGCTCGTGCTTTAGCCACCATAACAAAAAGCTAGCTAGTGGCGTATTGTCGCTCGCTTGCCAACTGCTTCCAATGTTATTATTATTATCTTTTGAAACGCAACTTACGCCCCGCGGCGCACAGTGGGCTGAAAATAACGTTTCATAGACATACAAATCGTTTTTCTAATTTGACCTGTTTCTTTATTGGAATCTATTAAGACATGTTTCTTATTGATATGTTCTAAGTATGAAGTCATAAACCACAGGAAAAGATACACTTTCGATTTTTTTTCAGAAACTTTGTATGGAGAAAACCATATAATAAGCTATATCTCGGCTGTCGCGTGAGTGCGGGTTATTTTCTTTCACATGATTTTTGCTCTATTTTTTTGCTAATTTTTGATGTATAACACCATCCTCGCAGAAGTGCGATTACTGAGAAAAAAAAAATTAAAAAAAAAAAATATTTTTGTTTCCATCTACATTGGCTTTATTAACAAATTTTAATCATATATCTCTAAAAATCATAGCATAGCGGTCATATAAAAACTGCACTGCTGTTTAGCTTTCATAATTTTATAATAATAAAAATTATGCGGCTTATATTATAGAAATATGTTTTTACCTAATTTGTTTATGACACACTAATGGGTCTTGACTGTTTTTTAAATTTTGGCTGTTGTATCCGTCACTTCAATTGTATGTTTATCAGGATAACACTGAGATTTAGCTTGCTGGAGCTTATAGTATGATGGGTACAAGTCTACCACACCTGCCCGAACGGCTGTTTCTCTTAAAGTTATATATTGCCACTTGGACAATTTTAACGATAAAAATATACCAAGTGCTTTCTCTGGTGTGAAAACATGCTTGGGACATGATTTTTTTGTAATCGCGTTTAACTTTTCAGCAGCTTCTGGGTGTTTCATCATAAACTCAATAACAGAAGCCATGTTTTCCAAACCTTCTTGTCTCATCTTTTGCACAGCAGCGTATGCAAGCTCACTGGACTCACAGTCTTTATGACTTTCAGTCCTCCTTTTCTTTTGTTTACTTCCTAAATCTTGAAATGGTTTTCGAGGTAAACTCTTCTTATTTGTCTGTGCTTCACTTGACGAAGATGTGGAAAGGACCGGGCATTCGAGGGTGATACGAGATTCAGATGCCACAACATCTGTAGCGTTCGGTTCTACAACGCAACTTGGCCAATCAATATCACACTGAAGCCAGTCTTCATATTCCTTTAAAAAAACTTCTAATTTTCGATGAGCTAGTTTCCATTTTGTCATTAGACTTTGAGTAAATCTTCGACAATATTCCTTTAACGTAAGACTATCTTCATCCGAGAGATTTAAGTTCAGACGTGAAACCACACTATTGTATAACCCAAGGCTGTCACTGTATTTCCCCCTGCTTTTCAAAATCATAAACAAGTCTAAGTAAGTAGTTAAACTTTCCATTGCCACGTTTATAATCAATGTTTACACAAGAATAAATCGAGGTGAACTGAGAGATTAACTGGAGGATGTCGCTGCGCCCCCGTCAGGGGGCGCGGCTGGCGGTCACGGGGCTACTGAGAGATTACTGCAAACAAACTTCTATTTATACTAGTCATGTAAGTAGCAAATCTTAGTAATGATTAAAAATCATTAGACATCTTCCTAATGAGCCATCATAATCCCGCAGGTGCCTAATGATTTCGTTGAAACAAAACAATAGGCAGGTAAGTAGGTACTTACTGATTAAAATTAATCCATTGTTTCAAAAAGGTCGTTCAAGACCCATTAGTGTGTCATAAACAAATTAGGTAAAAACATATTTCTATAATATAAGCCGCATAATTTTTATTATTATAAAATTGTGAAAGCTAAACAGCAGTGCAGTTTTTATATGACCGCTATGCTATGATTTTTAGAGATATGTAATTAAAATTTGTTAATAATGCCAATGTAGATGGAAACAAAAATATATTTTTTTAAATTATTTTTTTCTCAGTAATCGCACTTCTGCGAGGGTGGTGTTATACATCAAAAATTAGCAAAAAAATAGAGCAAAAATCATGTGAAAGAAAATAACCCGCACTCACGCGACAGCCGAGATATAGCTTATTATATGGTTTTCTCCATACAAAGTTTCTGAAAAAAAATCGAAAGTGTATCTTTTCCTGTGGTTTATGACTTCATACTCAGAACATATCAATAACAAGCATGTCTTAACAGATTCCAATAAAGAAACAGGTCAAATTAGAAAATCAATTTGTATGTCTATGAAACGTTATTTTCAGCCCACTGTGCGGCGTGGCTCGGTAACGCGGTATTAACATAACTCGCGCACAATGAGTTCGGCGCGGGTTACAGAATACGGATACAGGATTAACTGGTACTGTAGTAGGTACGTGTGTATGTAGTGTACTTAGTGAAATTCTGACGTCATGCTTAGAATGGCGGTGGAGTTAATCATTTTATCGGCTTATTGGATTGACACGTATTAAATTGTGTGTTGGCGGTTCGTTGGGTCCTTTCCAATCTTTCGAATAGAAGGCCCACCAAGACAAAGTGACATTCTGTTAGTGATAGATAAAGATGTTGAAGTTCAAAAAACTTGTGTGAATCCGGTTGAAAGTCCTTGTATATGCGACACATTGTGAACGCTATTGCTACTTGTCTTGTCACCCTCTGTTACCTATAGGTAAAAAAACAATTAAAAGTGGCTTGTTCGATAGCCCGTTTGTAAATGTGTCAAGTTCAAACGGTATCGTGTTTAAATTAGACACTTTAGAGAAAATACTATTAAATTTTAACTTACAAGGTAATCAAATATGCTCTCTCGTTTACGGTTTTGCATGTCTCATAAGAAAATGATGGAAATTACAATAGGTATCTCTTAAACCTAGGTCCTACACTGATCCCACCTTGAATTTTAATAAAACCTTATTCTAGACCCAAACTTTAATCAAACTCCGAACTTCAAAAACACAACATCCTATACTTATTTTGTTTCGAGGCAAATTGGGTTTGTTTTTCCCCAAAAATAATAGGTACGAGACGTGACGGGCAAGCGACATGCCTGCTCAAATTGAACATGTTCCCTTCGTAATGACTGACACGGAGCCTTCATACGAATCTAAGGATAAGTAGCTAAGGGTACAACGCGCAACGTGACGTGAGGGGGTCGAGGAAGTTTCGATTGTGAGGCTAGGCTTGTTTTGGGGGTTATAGATATGTAGCTTGTGTCAGATGTATTGATTGTGATTCTGTGGAAATAAAAGGCAATTATAGGATAGTTTCAACCGCACTGCAATATTAGTAGTAGCAGGAATGCCCAAAAGGAGGGCTTTTAAAAAAATCGCATATTGAAATACTAGTGATTTTCAACTCTTACTAACTGAAAATTGTATATTGTTGTAATTTTATTCTCATTTCATTTTTTGTTATTTCAAAGTGTTGTAGTTATTTATAACTTACCATTGAATTGTTTATCTATTAGGAGCGTTTACATCTAATATTGAATTTGAGAACCTTTTCAAAGGCTCAGTTAGGTATTTCTAAAGGTAACGACTGGTAGATAAAGACTCGTCAACTTCAAAAGAGAATCGATAGTGGGGTAGGTATATCATTACTAAAAAAAGATATTCATTTATTGCTTTCCAAAAGTTCCTCTATACTCACAGCCATGGATGGAATAAAATAAGAGGCTACCTTTGTCTTACCTTTCCAGATAATACCCAAAAGAAAAAGGAAAGGGTATCCTAAAGTTAGTTCGTAATAGATCCCTTACGAGGAGGCTGGCTTGTAACTATTTATGAGACAAGTGTTAGAAGGACAATAAAAGTAGACAATTTTCGTAACATACCTAACATCACGCTAGTACTTACGGAAGGGTTATGCAGAGGAGTACCTGTAGTGCATCAACATTTCGCTGGTTATGTTTAAGTCCTATGTAACTAGGGGCGAGTCTGTTTCCTTAAATAAATAAAGAAAGCAATTAGGTACTGTACCGACATCATCATTATCTGCCTAGCTTTATTTTCAACTACATATGTTGCGGTCAGCTTACAGTCCAACTGGAAGCATTATATGGAGCGACTGCTTTTCTGACTGCCAGAACTCAATAAATGGGTAATACGATACCCAGTAAATGGGTTATTGAGTAACAAATGGTTGTTATGTACACACATTTCTTACCAAGATTTTTGTCAACCAAGGTATTCTTCCAAAGACCTAATCCGTCTAAGCCGATAACAACAAAACTTCTAGCAGGCACTCTATAGGTACTTATATGAGTAGGTCTGACTATCCACTCATAAAGGTTTTGACAAGTTAGACAGCTTTTTGATTAGCACAACAAGTTGAACTGACCCTTGGGCCCAACTTATTATTTTAATCAAACACGTTTTGTGGGCCCAACTGTTTAATTGAATTATTATTTGTTAGAAACAAAATATTGTTTGTTTCTGACATATTGCAAAGTTGGATGGTACGTGATGCGGGGCAGCCGCGGAGCGATGAACATACTGGGAACATGTAAATCTGCTTTAAATTGTACAATTATTTTGTTGTTTTGTATTATTCATTATTAAATTATTTTCATATTATGTTTTTGGAATCAAAGAGAGAGATCCTGTTTACCAAGCTATAGGATGTAATGATTTAACATAACTGTGACACGGCTCGTACTACGTCGATCTTGGTTTACTTTTTGCGAATTTTCTAAGGCTTTTGAAAATTATTGAATTTTAGGATAAGTACTACGAAAGATTTTTTCCAATTATCTGATTGGTTTGTTCACAGTCAGACAGCAAACACACTCCATAAGTCCATACACCTCTCCTTCTAACAAAACAAACACCAATTCTTAAAGCTCACAACAAACAAGTAAGAAACACTTGAATTACAGAGAAGTGGAAGTACCGCACATTAACGATTCAACCAGATACACATACATACACACACACATACACACACTGTTGGCAAACATACTGCTATTAATTTGATCAAGAATGCAAAGCGAATCTATTCGAAGCAAACACTTCAGGATAAACATGTACTTTGTGCTTTTATAACAGTCCTTTGTCGTGACAGGATTGAAAAGTTTTGAGAGACAAAAGAATTGCTTTAACAAGTGACTTTAGAATTATCAGCGAGTTAAATTGTATCGAGAATTGATCTCCACGGTCGCATGTTGTGACAGTCATAATCATGATCACCAGCACCATAACTATCACCTACGGAAAGTAATTATGAAACATTTTTCTTTTTGTATCGTATTGATATTACTTGGAATCACGACCGCCATGTTATTAACTGTTTGAAGTCAAGTTTATTGCAGCGTCACAGGCTTTCAAATCACCAAGGGTGCTGGTGAACGGACATTTTTTTGACATTTCAGCTAGGCCATGCGAGGCCCGGTTTCAGTCCGGGTCCGGGTTTTACTATGGGACTGAAACTGCGTGTCGATGCCGTGCCCTACTTCCAGCACATTGAACATGGCTGGAAAATGTTTAGTTTTATTAAACGATTGTTAATGTTATACAAATTTTATTTTTTACCGGACGCTAATCGAAGATAAGGCTTTGCTTCCTCAAAGTGTTTGGCACAGTCGTTCAAACTGAGCTGTACCTCTCAGAAGACCAAATTAAGTAGATTTACACCTGCCAATTAACAAGATACCAATTCCATTTCCTTTCCTCCTGTCACGGCATCCACTACGGTTGTCGTTGCAATCTTTTCGTAGATATCTTACAATTTACATTCTAAAATAGATCTGAAGTTAATTATTTATAAGTGTAGGTATTGTCTAATTGGATTAAATTGTCAGTCAGACAAGCTGTAATTGGCTGGAGCATTGACACTGTAATATAAAGAGAAATATAGCGAATATACTGTCAATACGTGGGTAGTGTGGAAGGAACAGAGGTGAGTCAACTGTACGCGATGAAATTTTAATGGTTTTAGAGACGTGATGCGCTTACTGTATACCTACATAGATTGATTTAGAAGGTGAGGTTAAAATACGTAGTAGTTTGCCTTAGCATTGTTTTTCTTCGAAAAAAAAACTGATACATAAATATTATAACGGCTCGTGACTACATATAATTTAATTTCAAACAAATAACAACATCACGCCCGTAATTGTCGAAAGATCAGGCAGCTGCCTCACCCCTCGGACTATCTTTCGGAAAGTGGGTAATCTGGAACTCTCAAGAAAATATAATCGGGGCATGGGTTAAGATTTGAGTAAAATAAATCAGTGTTGAAACACTAAATTAGTACCACAAAAATTACTGAGGGCTGAGGAGTAGAAGCACCTCGTTTTCCGCCAGATAATTAATAAACGCATGTAAATAACACGCTGACCACACAACGTTTGTTATTGTAGTCTATACTATAAAGTAACCATCCCTCCATTACTGACAAAGAACAAACTATGTGGTGCCACCTTTCTAAAACAAATTAGCATCAAAAGAATCTCGTACACATTTAACAACGATTAGATAAACAAACAAATATATCCGTGTGCGGTCTGCAATCTCGTAAATACGTTTAAAGCGAGCCAGCGCTATCTGGCGGCCACAAAGTGAATTATTTAAGTGCTTGAAACAGACAGATGTTTTGAGTTATTTAATTTAGTAGTCGCCGCTTCGATTCCCAGTCGGGGCGGACGTAAAGTGCACTGGACGCCGCAACCGGTTACAGCTGCGAAGACTGTGGATGTGGTATTGAATGCTTTGAAGATATTTGAGGAAGGTTGGCGTACTTCCATGCTATCTTACTGCTAAGAATATCTTTGTATTATTTTTGAAGATAGAAGAAGACATGATGGCATTATCCTATATTGCAAGAATGTAAACGCGCCCACATTCATTGGGTTTTTGTGAGAGATTACGGCCCACTCTATTCACATAAAATAATTCTGTGTTTTAGCCATTGCTAGAACAGAAAATTCTTCTATGTGAAGAGAACATTATTATTATAGATCGAGTATGCTTGCTGATCAATAAAATGAGTGAGTAGTGTTATACATTTCTTTAGTGTAAAATATTATGGTGCATTATTCAAATACATTTTCATTGCTATTTATTTCCAATCAACAGTAGCAGTTTACTCCATTTGACTCATAAAAAAACAATAAATATTTCATTAAAATGTTAAATTGAGGATATTTTGCGAGCTCAAAGGTAACAGTGAAATTCAAATTCTATAAAAATAAATTAATCCCATGTTTCGCCATTTCATATCCATTTTTTTGCCTGTTAAATTCGAATGCTGGTAAAATTTTGCATATATATTTTATTATGGGTGTAAAAAAGCTAACGCATGAATTTTTCGAAGTGCCTCCGGGCTATGTATCGACTATCCTATCGCACGACGGTTTTCAGAGGATTTTTATCTAAAAATATATTTATATTTTTTGTCTAAAAAGATAAGCGTGTTGGATAAAAATAAGCGATGCTTATTTGCGTTTTAGTGTGGTTTTAAGTTTCTTCTAAATAATTTTGACCGGTATATTATTAAAATTAAACAGAAATAAATAAATTAGTATGGTGTGTCATTGAAGATGATATGGTGTTACAAAAAACCATTTGATAGTCCAGTGAGGATTCTTGTCGTTTCTAAATTCAACACTGTATACAAAGCAAGTGGGTATTACCGGGAAAGAATGAAAAAAAAGCATATACTCGTATGTACATAGTCCTGAGCCTTAACAATTTCAGGGGATATTTTGATTAAATCTCAAAATACATCCATATTCCTTCCTACATCATCTCACAAACACAATCCGGTAGAAACATCGCTACCTTCGGGAGGAAGATTTACACAGCTTTGCTACCTGACTCCGCCCACTTTGTGTACTTGTACAGTCAAACAATGAATTAGGTACACAGAGATAGAAAAAACAAAAATATGTCAGGATGTGCTCACATAATTTAACCAAAACCGCAGAGATAGAGACGGTTTTATTTCTGCACTAGTAGAAATCGTGGCGCCTATATTGCGTTGTGCGTACAAACTGTCACAGACCACCAAGAAGCCGTCAGATTCTATCCTTCATTTATACCGTACTGCGAGTAAACGATAACACGTTTGATTTGTATAAAAGCGGTTGGCTGTCACTCCAGGACCAGCAGCGGCCATCGAGGCGTGTCCGTGCTCTGTGCTTAACAACACAGCATACACAACAAACATTAATATGGGCGGTTAGTCGAAAGATGTTAAATTGTAAGCGTGTATTCCTAACTGTTTCGCTTACATAACATAACATGTTTTTTTTTACTTTAAATTCTCTAACAGGACGCTATCAATGCTCTTTTACATATAATTATGTTATTTAAGCAAATTAAACTAGGAATTTGATAAATGCACTAGACTGTCAGTTAGTTAAGCAGTTTCAGGATAACTTTAGATTTGTTTGTCCTTCTGTGAATTATTTCCACTCATTTAAGGAAGCATTCAAATGAAATTATTGTAATCTTTACCACTGTTAACTTTCGAATTAAAGTCAAGCACATAGTCAAGCATTGGTATATAAATTCCCAGAAACAACCAGTAATTAATTAATTTCTCGGCTCATTGACAAAGATGGTTTCAAGAAACCTGACCATTTGTGTGCGTTTTCAAATGAAGAAATAATTACCCAATGATCCAATGCATGAAAGTTAAATATTGCCACCTAGCCTAAAACCAAGTCCTGCTCAATAAAAGAGCCAGTTGACACAAAAACGCCTCGTATATTCGTCAGTGAAGAAATATGCGGCATGACTCAGCATCGCCCAGCATGGCCGCAGTGAATTGGTGCGGCGGCGGTCACACTACCGACAAACTGACGATGTTGCGTTGATGGAACATAAGTTACAAGAGGCAAGCAGAGTAACATCTACCGATATGTTGCAGTCAATGTATTTTTTTCTGCCTGCATACATTTTGCGCTCGGCTTAAGTCTGAACTTTTCTTCTTGTCGAGTAGATTTGACTAAAATTTTGTCCGACCAGATTTAGCTTCTTAAACAACTCTATCATTGGCTTAAAATACCCCATTTGGCTATATAATTTTCGACGTGGACAACCAGGCCCCGCGAGCAAGATATTTGTAGACTGGCCACTGCAGCTCGCGTACAGGCGACAGATGTTCTGCCGGAGGCTGTCAGTTGCTTAGCCGAATAAACTGGATTTCTCTGTGATACCACGTTTCAGTACTAATAATTCTCAAGCGACCTAGCAAGAGGTTTGTTGGTTTTGCGTAATATTGTCTGACGTTTCCTTTCTTCATAAGGAGATACTAGCCGGGAGGGATGACCATGATTATCTATGTGTGTAAATTCGTAAAACTAAAATGAGTATATATATTCATTTTCGTTTTACTTTTATTTTAGTTTTGTTGCCTATGGACGTGTCTTTATTATTCTGACTCAATCTTTAATCGCTAGCTAAAGTTTTGGACAGAAAATTCAAATTTCTGCTGCCACAGGAACAGTTTCTAGTAATCACGGCTGCTCACTGCCCAAGTACCCACTGGCACGCTGAATAGCTATCAAGGCCCCATTTGCTCACCACGTAGAGGGAATTTTACAATCAATTTAGTGGGCTGGTGGGCTGCACCGCAGTGAAGCGGTCGGCACAGCCTCCGTGCTGCGCGTCACACTGCGTTTACGCGAACATCGCTACACGGCACTGAGTATTGGTGGGGTGCAAGTGAGGAGTGGTAAGCGGGTGGATGTTGTTGGTGAATGGAAATTAGTTTGGAGAGCAGTAATGTCCCAGAGGTCATGGTCCCGATTTACAAGTTGCAGGTCGTGTGTTCAAACCATTAGTGAACTGTGAAGGAAACTATCTTGAGGAAACTAGCATTTCTTAGAACCATTACATTTGAAGATATGTGACATCTACCAATTGGTACCAACAATGGGGTCGCGTAGTGGATAGTAGCCCACTCCCCCTCATCGAAAGGAGGTCTTTACGTCAGCATCATAATAGAAATAACGTAATCGCTTATAACTTGACAGAGTATGTTAATCAGACGGCCGCAGTACCGTTCCTCTGATTAATATCAGTCGTCCGCTCAGGGACTCCCATGTTTGGAAACTGCAATTGGGTAATACTCGCTCTAAGCGCTGCGTAAAGCGGCCTCACTCCCCGAACGAAATGGTGCAGCGATGTTACAAGTCGCTGTAATTACTGCATGTAACAATTACACAATTAGCAGGCGGCAGATTACAAATTTATTAGATTTTTTAAGGGTTCTGCAGGAATTGAGTGGTTGTTTATTTGAGTACTCGTGTAACGAATGAACAGGTAGTATATCTATTGTGTAAATCTGAACTGGTTCATATTTTCCTTGTTGGTTATAGACTCAACGGAAGGTTTGTGGAACAGCGTTTTACAGATAAAATATACAATATATCGAGTATATAATATCAGATATCTTTTTGTATCAAACTTCTTAAAATACTCAAATTCTTTCTTAGGAGTGATTTGCATCGTTGGTGTCTTGGACCCGATTACTCCATTTTGTGAAACTCACGTCATTTGTTGCCCACTCTATACAAATAATTGTGTAGAACGTTCATATATAAATCCGAAAACGAAAACGGAAAATGAAAAACGGGGAATTTCCACATCAAAACTAAAATGTCGCCAACAAATAATAACACCGCGATCCCTCCTACGACAATAGTTCATACAATCTTACATTTTCCCGTCGCTTTGTGTGCGCCGATTCCATCAAGTCATGACATCAGATAACTGTGAGCAAAGCTTTATACAACACAAACACAGCTTGTCAAAGGAACGCGACATCATTCAATTTAAGCCTGGACTACACTGATGGCACTGTCACCGATGAGCTCAGCTTTCAAGTTATTAAAAACTGTGTTGTGTTTGGACGACATGAACTGGGTTTTATTTTTGTGTTGGTTTGGGAGTTAAATTAGTGAATGTTTGCTGTTGTAACTGTCACTATAATCTTCTAAAATCTGCACATAGAACTATGGGAGTGTGGAAGGAGTACACCAGTGTTTGCACACACTCGCGTGTAGTAATAATTTCTCCTGCATATTTGATTAACACATAAAACGGGATATTTACCATGTTTACAATCTATTTTGAGTTCCCGATATTTCGGCGCTGTTTCAAGCACCATGATCATATAGATATAAACTGAAGTTATTGCGGGTGAGAATATGGGAATAATTGCCATGTTCACAATTGACACAGTGAGTGTGTCTGCCATTTGGTTTCTATACATTTATAACTAAGCTTAGAGGCGGTTAGTCAATTATATTTTCGATAAATTGCCCATCAATATGAATAAATTATTCATGCAGTTTCAAAACATCATCCAGCTCTTATTTTTAATAATATTATGTTGTCCGTTACAAAACGTGTACAACTGTTAATCCTTTTGAACGTTTAATTTTTAATCCTATGTCCGACACATGAAATGTAATTGAGTTTTATATGTACTCATAAACCTTACTCATATTTTAGTACTAGGGGATTATAGACGTAAAGAGTATCTACCTATCTACATCGTAGGATATCAAATTACTTTTGGATTCGCTAACTCGGAATATCAAAGGTTTTGTTATGCAAAACAATTTGTAGGTAACTAGACTATTTCTTTGTCACAAAGTAGTTCTGTTGTGTTTTTTCTTTATTGTTTGAAAAATAATAAAATATTACGAACATTATAACAACGGGCTGATTTGTTTTGTATTTATTATTCAAATAAAAATAAACTATTTTATATGGCGGGCAGAGAAAAAATATTGAAATACCAGCTATAAAGCTGAATGGCACACCCTTAGAAAGAGTAGATGTTTTTAAGTACTTAGGCCACTTACTTACTCCCGACTTGAAAGACGATGCAGACATTGAACGGGAGCGTAGGGCGCTGTCGGTCAGAGCGAATATGGTCACCCGTAGGTTTGCACGATGCTCAGCAGAACTTAAAATTACTCTCTTTCGAGCTTACTGCACCACATTATACACCTGCAGCCTATGGACTAACTACACGCAAACGTCGTACAGCGCCCTTCGAGTCCAGTTCAACAATGCGTTCAGGATGTTGTTAGGTCTCCCCCGTTACTGCAGCACTTCGACAGTGTTTGCGGAGGCGCTCGTAGATTGTTTTTATACAACAATGTGCAAGAGAGGCATCTCGCTGGTTCGGCGAGTGAGGGGGAGCTCCATCAGCGTGTTGGCCGCGCTCGCGGAAAGGTTCGATTGAGCCCATATTAATCACTGCTGTGGGCTACACCTTGAACGCAGGTAATGTGGAAAGACTGCAGGTCAAGTCTATTAAGTACCTATTTGTTGTTTTGTTTGAATTGTTTATTGTTTGAGTATAATTTCTATAAGTATTTAATTCTATTTTTGATTATGTAATGTGACTGTGTGTGTATAATTATTGAATTTAATGTGTCTGTGAAACTTGAAATAAATGATTATATATATATATTCATATTTATAACTCTTTATCATTGTAATAACACACTGTAAAAACAAAAACTTATTGTAGTGTTTCACGTTGGTTATGCGTACAAACAACCCACTAAATAATGTTTGACAAACCAGTAGCAATCAGCCGCTGATTGCTAAACCAATAGCAACAGGATGGACTTTCGGTAACTGATGTCAATCCAATACAGTCCTGACATCTTCATCATCATTATCGCTAGTAGAACATCACTTTGTCTCGATCCACTCTCGGCTTTGTCTTAAGATGATGCTAGTGCTTCATGAGCAATTATGTAAAGTGCAACATGGTATTATGAGATGAAACAATTCGTTCATGTACTTAACATTCAGGTAAAACGAGTAAACATTATTAATAAAATGGACAGCTGAATGCAGGTAAGTTTAATATGTATAGTAGGAATATGTAGATATGTAAACAATATGTTTATGTAAGTGCATGCAGGTACAATAAGTGAATACAGGCAATTAAGCAGAAATAATCTAATTACACATAGTGCCGACGTGGGCAAACTATTAATACTAATTCAAACAACTACGCGATGGAATTGAATAGAAGAGCACAATTCCTACCTCGTTGGTTCGTTGGTTTAGTTATTGCAAGTGCTACTGTTTGATGACGTAAGGTTGCGGCCTAATAATTGGGATTTTAACATCGAAATAATTAGATTAATTGCTAATAAATAAATAAGCTATAATGAAGTACTTTTAATAAAACAATAATGTCAGGTGAAGACGTAAATTGAATACAATTACCTGAGTTAATAGCTCCAGCAAAAGTTTGTATTCTTCTTCTTTATCGAGTGGTTTGTGCCTTACCTTTTTTTTTTTTTCGGATGGGAAATCATCAAATGACTTCTCCCGCTCTGGGCTGAGCGGGAGGGAGTGTCAGACTTTTACTGACTAAAACCCACCCATGTTCCTTCATCGCCCTTTGTGTTCCGGGGCCGCGGTATCTCTTTCGAACAACCCGCAGCACCCGGCAGGCATCGGCCCTTGCGGGCCCCTTCCCTATGCTGACATCTCTTTGAGGCGCGCGTGGAACACGAACGCGCCGTCGACACGGCCTGTCGTCCTAAGACGGAGGGACGGCGAGCTAGCCCTTAGCTCACCGTCCACAGGCCCGCGGTTTGTGCCTTACCTGGTGTCAGTGTTTTCATACCGCTTATGGGCCTCTGACTTGGCTTTACATGCTGTCGACAAATATATCTCAAGCATGCTGGTTTCCTCACGATGTTTTCCTTCACCGGAGCAAGTGATAATTATATAATACACACATGAAACCGATAAATCAGAGGTCTTGGGTTCGAACTCAAAACCTTTGACTTGGCAGTCCGACGGTCACACCACTAGACTGTCACTGCTTATTATCATTGTTTCTATTGATAGTTATTTATTGCGAGGGTCAATTGGTAGTTATTTTTTGTAAAAATATAAAAAAAATAATTCAAAACCACACCAGCTTGTTAAACTCAAAGATGACTCCAACAAGTATTCAAACGAAGTAAGTTTTTTCATTTATTTACATAACAAAAGCTTTACTTCAGATCTATAAGTATTTACATGTTTTCTTTTAGATCAATCCTGAAATTCATAGACTAAGATTTAGTACGATACGATATAGTAGTTGACTGCATAACCTTGATAACATTTTGACCTTGAGCTTGCTTAGAAAAAAAGAGGCTTACTTAAGCACTGGCATGTGCAATAAACAAGCATACTCGTGCTTCCCTAACGAGCCCCCTCTTGGGCTTCTGTCACATAGAAAGATGGATGCAATCTAGTATAATGATTGTTTTTTTTATGTGTATTGATTTTTATGTCACTTAATGTTATTAATTTATTTTAAACGTAATTTATTTAAATTTTAAGAAATTGAAATATCAATTTTCTACACAAACCATAAATGGTGCATATTGTGTTAGCCTGTAAGTGATTGTTGCACTTGTAAAAGTATTAATAAGGAATTGATTGTAAATGTTTAGTGTAAACAATTGTTGGCTAACCGAAATAAATAAATAAATAAATAGTAACTCAGTAAAAATCAAATAAACTCATACGTATTCTAAATTCAAACATCAAACTATTTTGTCACCAACTTAACGTTACTCACAGAGGAGACATTTCGCGTTGCACTTTAAAACCGACAGTAGATAGAAACGGCTACTAAATCTAGTTAGTAGGTTTGGGTACAGTTGCGAGCAAACGCGTTGACTGTGCAGTGTATGTGTTTGTGATGCATCTTTGTGCAGTGCCGCAGAGTATAGAAAATTTGTAAACCACCAAATCTGTGAGTTTTCATTAATCAGCCAGCTATAAACGATTATACCTTAATAGTATCCCACATGTTAACTGACCACGATGTTTCAAGACACTACTCATAAGTAACTAGTTACAAACCAAAATCACCAATGAGTTGCCAGAATACACCAATACTAGTACCTACTGTAATTTGGACTGGTTAGGTAGTTATGAGTAACATCATGGGCCCAAAGAGCTCAAATGTACGATGAGTAATTGTTTCTATTTAGAATGCCCACTTAGCGGAATTCCTCACATATCAAAGCTTTATTCATCTTCCGTACTCTATGCCACCACCACAGTCGCGAGCCATTTATTGAAAACACAGATCTTCAAGACTGGCATTCGAACAAAACCCATTACAAATCATCAATACCTAGGTAGCTACTCGTATCAGATCTACTCACATCTAAACTCTATGCCACTACAGTCGCGCGCAATTTGGTGGAGCTCGCCGCCGCTCGGCTGCTCCCGCACAAAGGAGCTAGTGCACGCGCGCTTTACATGCTAATGTGCACATTTTTACAACTACCCGCCATTCAGATGCATATGCGCCTCGTTGCGCCAACTGTGTGTTAATTGATTTATTTTACACAGCGTGCGTTGTTGAGTCCAGTGTTTGGTTTTTAGGAATTTTCGGCGATGTTCTGAATTAAAACGTTTGGTTTAGTGATTTTAATTTGTTTTAATGAAGTTTTAAGTCAAATCTTATGTGTCACTAACTGGTATTGTTGCCTTCCAATTTTAATGATATATCGGTGCCAAGTTTCCACGCCAAGTGTATCATAGATGAGTGACTGTTAAGATCGTTTATAAATCCCCGTATTAGTTTCACAGACATCACTTTATCCGTACTTTTTGAAGCGGCGTAGCAACGCTTTGGCTACGGTGTAGCAAATGCAACGCCGTAGCGAAATCATAGCAACGTGATACTGGATATTTCGCTATGAATCTTTGATAAATCATACTAACTATCCTTAACCAAAACTTAAGAACTTAGGCTTGTGTACAAGCACACTACTTCATGTTAAATAATTTAATTTCCTAATTGCCTACCATCGTGTATTTCCACTAAGACATACAGACATTGCAAGGATGACGTTTATTATAACAGAATACCAGATAATACCTATGTACTTACGTTTCCGTAGTACTCGAGCTCAAGTTTGGAGGTGTAATGTGGCTCACATTACAGTTATTACGAACCCGCGTCGCTTCTAATGGAACACTGACTTCTGGAACGTTCTGGAATGTTCCCGAATATTCTGAGTCGGAATGAAACTTGGAAAGGATTTGTTTAGGAAGTAGGGCGTGTCGAGTGTGGCTACGTGTTTTAATTTTACGTAATTTACTTTTAAGTTATTTTGTGAGTTCTTGTGTGGGTAGAGTAGATAGTCGCTTTTTATTTTTATACTGCAAAATATTAAGAATATTAAGTATATTATAAATTCTTTAATGCGTACCATAATGTATACATATAGTTGGTAGGGAAATAATTATATTAGTCACAATTATGGACCCTGTCGGGCACAGCATAGATCAACTAGGAGAGAGAAGGAAGGACACTGGGTGTTTAATGTGATACATTTTATTATTAGTTATGTATATTAGTTGGTAAGTTTTACTGTTTTATTCATACAGGATATAATTTCGGAAATCTAACTAAGGTTTTATTAATTAAATACATTTATTTATATAGTAACATTGTAAAAAACATTTCTTTTTTAAATTATTCATTATTGATTTAGGTATGTATTTACTTATTATTATTTTTATTTATTACGTAAATAATATTTATTATCTCGAGGGTAAGTAATTTTTGAATTAAGTGGCGCCTGTTACAGAAAAAATGAAAGGAAGTCGTCTGTCTTGGTATGGACATGTAATGAGGAGGGATGAAACGAATGTCACTAATAGAGTGATGGATATAAATATTGATGGATAGAGAGAAAGAGGAAGGCCAAAGAAAAGATGAATGGATTGTGTGAGAAATGATATGAAAGAGAAAGGAGTAAATGATGCCGTGACGGTTGACAGGGCAGAATGGAAGAAGAAAACGTGTTGCGCCGACCCGAGTAGAATAGCACTGACGCGCCCACGCTGTTCACCCTACAAAAAAAAAACCCAATTAGAATCTTAGTAAATATTTAAGTCACCGATAGCTGTAAACCCCATTTTCAGGAACAAAAGATTGTATCCCTACCCAGTCTCTATATATTTGAAGTTTGTAAGTTCGTGCGTAAGTACCCAGAATGTTTTACAAAAAGGGAAGACATACAAACGAAAATTATTTTAAGACATAAAAATAGATTAAAAATAGTACCTTTGTCATAGTACCTTTGTCATGTCCATAATAAGTTACCCGAAATAATCAAGAATTTAAATAAATATAACATCTTTACGAATAAATTGAAACTTTTCCTTAGAAGCATATGAAAAAAAAAATTATATTATCAGCGAATACTTAAATGACAAATTATAAGTAACTTTATACCTATTTGTATCTTCAAATACTCACTTATAAAGATACGCATACCTACTCATAATCAGAAAAATTAAAATGAAAAAAATATTTAATAAATATGAAGCGTCCAATAATTACTTCATCATCTTTCTGCTCTTGTCCCATTCTACTCGGGGTCGGCGCAACACATTTTCTTCCTCCATTCTCCCCTGTCAACCGTCACGGCATCATTTGCTCCTTTCTCTTTCATAACATTCCTCACACAATACATCCATCTTTTCTTTGACCTTCCTCTCCCTCTCCATCCATCAACATTTATATCCATCACTCTTTTAGTAACATACGTTTCATCCCTCCTCATTACAAGTCCATACCAAGACAGACGACTTCCTTTAATTTTTCTGTAACAGGCGCCGCTTTCAAACTACCTCTAATGACCGTGACCGGATACGACGTATAATGATATTTTTCACAAAACGCATATACTCGTTTCCACATGGCTTTTTCGAATATTTTGGAAGCTGTTGGTAAGAGGGCAATGGGGCGGTAATTATTCGAATCTGTTCTATCATTCTTTTTGTGAATAGGTTTTATAAGAGCTTTTTTATGAGATTGGGAAAAGTTCCTCCTTCAAATGATTGGTTTATTAATAGTTTAATAAAGAGGTGAAGTTAATTCATCTGCACATTGTGTTGATACGGAAGGTGGGAGTTCATCAACGCCGTGCCTTTTTAATTTTTTTAATATGGTATTCACCTCGTAAGGATCAATTGGACTGATTAAGATTGAATTCTCTGTAGGGCATGCCACTGGAGATGCTTTCGGCTTGCCGGATGAGTTGTTTGTAGCCTGCCCGATGGAAGCAACACAATCATTAAATATGTTTGCTACCTCTTTGGGTTCAGCAGTTACGCTACTATTCATTTGTAGGGTTATGTTACATTTCTCACTTGTTATGTTTGTCGTTCATTTACTATGCTCCACAGTGTCTTAACTTAATTATTAGATTTGGACATTTTAATTTTGTAGTGTTGTTTTTTTGCTGTCGTTACTGTCGTCTTTAGACTTTTTTTTCGTACTTTTTGGAATATCGAGTTAATATCGGATTGTTTGTTTTA
Organism: Standfussiana lucernea; assembly: GCA_964057025.1. Taxonomy (NCBI): domain Eukaryota; kingdom Metazoa; phylum Arthropoda; class Insecta; order Lepidoptera; family Noctuidae; genus Standfussiana; species Standfussiana lucernea. The sequence goes on from OZ059793.1 coordinate 530,212, forward strand.
GTTCTTAGTATTTTTAATAATATTTTATTTTTGCTAGAGTTTTTTATGCTTACGGTGAGCCAGTATTTTTTATATATTATTTTGGTTTAAACTTAATTTTTTTAATAGCATACACTGATTCAATATGATCAGGAGTGTGTTACTAAAAGCTTCATAATTATTGTTAATATCTTTTCCAGGGGTTATGATATCATTCCAATTTATTTCTTGTAATTTACACTTAAATTTTATTACATTTGTGTGATTGTATAACGTTGTTTAACAAATGGCTAATTTAATTAATTTGCTAGATCCTTGATACAGTCGATGTCGTAATCATTTTACAACTTTTTCAAACACTCCCAGTAAACTGAAACATCACTTAAGCCGAAATGATTTAATTATAACATTTAACTAAAAGCAAAAATAGACCTTGTTGTTGTATGGCGTAGGGTAACATTAAACCATTTGTTGTTAAAACAATAATATGAGCTTGACTATATACACAACTTTGTATCTACCACCATATCAGCCCTATTTTTCCCTTCAACCCTTCAATCGATCAGTGCACAAAACAAAAAATCGTTCAATAAGTAAAGATTACGGGTAATCTGTATAAAGCGGCGCACACACGGGCGCAGGTGGCGGTGCTCGTTAATCAGCGCCTCAGCGGTAAGCGCCCGGCCCCGGCGGTGGTAAGCGCGCGATTAACGCTAGCCTTATAATTGTTGTTTTTAGATTTGTTTTGTTTTAATTGTTAGGACTTTTATGTTTGCGCTTTAGCTTTGATTTGATAACATTTTCCAAGTAATAATAAAAACTTTTTCGGTCAGGGCGGCAAATCTCAACGGAGATTAGCCGACGCGAGACATATAATACACAAGTGCATGTGCAGACACAGGTGCACTCTGTCTTCCCTCACTCTCATAGCCCGACGGGACGGCACAGAGATTAGGTGCAGGATCAACGGCTTGACGTGCTTTCCGAGGCACGGGGGTTTCATATCGCCGACTTCAAAACTTGGGCTGCTGCTAAGAAATCGCTAACGGAAAAACCCAACAACACTTTGCCCGACCCGGGAATCGAACCGAAGGACCCCACACTCAGCAGTCACGCTTGCGACCGCGAGATTGACGGAGCAGTCTTCCAGGTAGATATGGGCGGTAACTTCTGAGTTGACGAGTAACAGAGAGAAGTATGTAGATAAGTAGAAATCCTGGAATGTTGACCACAAGTATATTGGAGTAGGGGGCAAGAAAATAATAAAGATCTTCAAAGTATGCAGAAAATAGCTTAGAAGACAATCACGATGTGGATTAATAGCTCTGTTATTACCACTTGCTTCGGTGAAGGAAAACATCGTGAGGAAACCAGCATGTCTGAGAGATATTTCTCAACGGCATGTAAAAGCAAAGTCAGAGGCCCTTGGGCGGCATAAAAACTCTGACACCAGGTTAGGCACTAACCACACGATAAAGAAAGAATAGCTCTGTGTTAGCTCAAAGAACTTAAAAGAATGTAGATGAGCATTGGCGTCCTAGTGGTCTGTCTCACAACTCGTGATAGATTAAATCTGCTCAAGTGTTAAATTAAAATAGCGTTTAACCTTTTATCTAATTGTTTCTGAATTAAATTGTCTCACGCTTAACGTCAGTTTAGTTATATATGTGGGATTGTCAGGATTTGTTCCGTTAGACTCGGACATCATGTGGGCAGAGGATGGGTTTCATGCAACGAAAACATAACGCAATAACCGGGTGCATCACACTACGTTTATTACGTAAACTAAAAAAATACACTTTTAACACAATAACACTTGGCACAATGAATCGCGGACATTTCCGGGGCGTCTTAACTCCGCTGTAATCAGTCACCGAGTGTCGTCGCTACTAGGGCATCGGAACGGGTTCTACCGTGGAACCGACAACCCGTTTCGATGCCCTAGTCCCTACGAACTTAAAAACATCACGACTTTGTAGAAGCAAGCTGTAGGTGCGGGTAGACTTGTGGCGAGCTTGTGTCGAATAACCGGGTCCGACCGAAATAAATAAAGTTTTTGATTTGAATAAATCCTAATTTACCTGTGTTTACTTTAGTTTATCACTACTGTATACGTTTCACGTAATAAACAGTGTCCGAAAAGACTAGTGCCATATTTGCGGTTTTTAAATCTGCAAGTCCCTTGGAACCCCTAAGGACACCCTTAAACCGTCTACTGTCATAATAAACTGGGATAGTTCTTCACTGATACGCCATCCCATTAATATCATAGTGCCCCATACTACCCACATCAATGGACCATTCTCGCTAATTACCGGATTATGCTAATCTCTAAGAGCAGTCTATGATGCAGGCTGTAGCTAGGTGCCCCGTGGGAGAGGTTAACGACCAGTAATTATCATATCCTGGCTAATTATAGCTATTATCTGATTGATAATTTGAAGGGCGTAAAAGTCACGTTCTGCATACAAGTTCTGAGGGCCTAGGCAATCACTTTCAAACCGTTTCGTATTTCTTCAACGACTTTCAAGGAAAAAACTCAACACAGTTTTGACACTCCCATCATTATTTTGGCTAACATAAATTTGTTTTGGCCCTCAGAACTATTTGTTCGGGTAAATACGGCCGCCTTGTGCAAACATTAAAAAAAAAAATTCTGATCATCTTTGGTTTAAAGCTTATTTGCAAATATTTACTATTACTTTATTTTTTTTTAACATTTATCGTGGGTGCGTTTAGAATCATTTATACTTACATACACAAACAGCTAGACCCTGAACCAGCACCTGTAGGCCATACAAATATTTCTTCCGTGCGGGAATCGAACCGGCGGCAGCTCTCAGTGCAGCAGCCAATCGCTCAGCCACTGCGCCAACTGTGTACCATGTTGTGTTTTTAATCTTGCTAGTACAAGTAGATTTGGAAACAGGTCTACTAACAATTTCTTAATAAGTACAACCACTAAGTCATAATAAATCGCTGATGATACAAGCAATAACAAAAGTCTTATGAATTATTTATTTCGTGTTTTTGCCAACACGGCAATTAAAGGAAACGAGCAAACAACGAAATAAGTTAATATTATGGTTTTATCATCACTGCTGGCATATTTAATTTGCACATTAAACACAAATCATTTTAGACATAGGTCTCATAAGGTCTCATCGCTCTGTACAGGAAAGTAATAAATATGGCCAAAAAGCTATCAGTACAATCCGAATTAGCAAAATCTACGAACATCTCAAAAGATGTTTGGAAAGTTATAAACAAACATAGAAATAAGAGTGTCAAAAACAATACTAAACTAATTTTGAAATCAAATAATAGGATTATGTCAGAGCCATTAGATATTGTGAATATCCTTGCCAAGCAGTTCCAACTTAATTCATCAACTACCACATGCACAGAGGCTGCCATGGATATTCTACGTAAAAGTGCAAAAAGAGTAACTAGTGACCTTGTCCTAGACCCTGTCACTCCCCTTGAGATATTCAAAATAGTGAAAAAAATGGACGACAAAAAATCTTGTGGCTATGATGACATAAATATATCAGTAATAAAGGACAATATAGATGTACTAGCGGAACCTTTAAGCATTTTTTATAATAAGTGTTTTGATGAAGGAATTTTCCCAGATCAATTGAAGATAGCCAAAATAATACCTGTACACAAAAAAGGTTCTAAAACAGACCCAAAGATGTACAGACCAATCTCATTACTACCTATTCACTCAAAAATTCTTGAAAAACTAATTAAAACTAGATTACTCAGACATTTCAACCAAAACAAAGTGTTAAGTAGAAGACAATTTGGTTATCAGAAAAACGTCGGGACACAAGACGCAATATGGACTCTACTTAAAGACGTAGTGGGCAGATTGGACGACAAACAGAAAGTAGCTGGGCTTTTCCTAGATTTAAGTTCAGCATTTGACACGGTGGATCATAAACTACTGCTAGAAAAACTTGAGCACTACGGTGTCAGGGGTAAAGTATTGGCACTTCTCACATCATATTTAAAAAACAGGAAGATGTTCGTAGAGATTAAAGCAGTGGTGTCGCGGACAAATTCCTCAGGTAAAAATTGTCCAGGTGAAGAAACATACAGGTCCCAATTGTCTCCTGTGCACACTGGCGTACCACAAGGTTCCATATTGGGTCCCATATTTTTTATTGCGTTTGTAAATGACCTTATACAACACATGACGGAAAAAGCTGCGGGATCTATCCAGCTTGTGGTGTTTGCCGATGATACTAATGCCGTTGTTTCGGCTGACAATATACGCGCTCTTAATTCTATGGTTAATCAAACCTTAGAAATCTTCCACAGCTGGTTTGCTGTTAACGGTCTTAAAGTTAATGTCAGTAAAACAAATGTAATGCTTTTTCGTTCCACTACCAATAATAAAGATAGCATTAACTGCGCCATAAATGGAGAAACTGTGAACGTGGTCCAGGTGGTTAAGTTTCTAGGAGTACATATCGATAGCCAGTTAAAGTGGAAACAAGAGCTAACATGCCTGGTGAAGGCAATCAGCTCTGCATGTTACGTACTAAGAAGTCTAAGAAACGAGGTAACCATAAAACATTTGAAAATGGTCTATTACGCACTAGTTGAATCAAAACTGAGATACAGCATACTTTTCTGGGGAGGAAGTTATGATTACAATACTCAAAAAGCTTTTGTGATTCAAAAAAGAGCAGTCAGAACCATAGCTAGAATTCAACAGCAAGAATCATGCAAGCCTCATTTTGGTGACTTAAATATATTGACAGTTCCAAGCTTGTACATTTTGGTCCTACTTAGTCACTTATCAAAGTACATCTTTGAATATGAGACTGAAGATGAAAGGCAAAAAAGGGAGAGTACAAGAAGAAAAGATCTCCAGATGAAGCAAGTGCCTCGCCTGAACGTCGCAAAGCATAGCGCCTACCACAAGTCATTAAAAATGTTCAACAAACTGCCGACAGAAATAAAAAGTCTAGTATATACAAGTGGGTTTCAGAGTAAGCTTAAACAGTTCTTGTTAAAAAAGTGTCTATATTCTGTTGATGAATTATAAATTGAAATGGAAATTTTATTGTATTTTATGATATTGACTTATGCCACTAATTCTTATATATTTTTCTTAATTATTTTTGTATTATTCTAATTTTAATGTATTTTGGATGATTTTAATGTTTTTTGAATATGGATTGCATGTATGATGTTACTTTTATATTTAGTTATAGGAATTCAGACACGATGTAAAAATCGTTATTGAATAAATGAATTGAATTGAATTGAATTAAGTAAATATCATTTCAAAATAAAAGAAGACACATTTTAGCGTCGTTGTCGGAAAAAGTTCAGTGGACAGAGTGAGTTTCGTGTGTCGAGAACGGAATTGAGTTCTGAGTGACGGTGACAAAGGTACCGAGCGCAAAAAATTGTCTGCTCATAAACACCCACCTGCAATAACTTCAGTTTATCCGTGACCGTGGTGCTTGCAACAGCGCGAAATATTGGGAACTCAAAAAGGATTATAAACATGGTAAATATCGCGTTTTATGTGTTAACCATAGTGTTAGTGACCATGTCAGTTTAAAAACATAAATAGTTCTGTTGTCTTCACAGTAATCGTTAATAGACATAAGTAAAATTTTCCATTTCCCCAGGTTTTAAAGTTCACATTGGAGTGTGACAGGTGCCGCATCCCACGACTTGCGAACATTACGCGCGATTACATACATCTCATTATCAACGCGTGGGTTTCCTATTTTAGTCACAGGATCAAAACGTCCCACGCTGTTTGGATAAATGTGGAATTTTAACCCCACATATAAATTTTTCATCGGTATTTAAACAAAATCAGCTTTTCCATACGTTTTGACCGTGGTTTGTTGAAAATAATTATCTAGTCCAGTTTAGTTTGTCTTTTTAATAACCGACGAAAAATGGGGGGTGGGGGGGGGTCAAAATGGTACACTGAATACGTGGTAACCGTTTATGCGCCGGTGTCCCTCCCACCTCATATACATAAAATTCCACATTTATCCAAAAAGCGTGGGACGTTTTGATCCTGTGACTAAAATCGGAATCGTTTCGGTAATAATTAAAGGCCGTCAAAAAAGTGATTTCATTACTTACTAACTAACTAACTCACTGTTAGTGAGTATAACTTCAAAGAAATTTTGGTCGTCGAAAGAAATTAAATTTATTAGGTATTCGTAGTCAGTTTGAAACAACAAATGTTTCCTACAGACATGCCTTTTGGCAATGTTCTAAAACAAAAGTCACTGTTTTATCTATTATACCACAATATTATAAAAGGCTTCAGTTTATAAGTTTTGATGTATGGGATAATCTTCGAAACTAGTGAACCAATTTCGATTTTTTTTTTCACTAATCAATGAAACTACATTATTCCCGAGTGTCATAGGCTATGTTTAAACGATCCCGTTTAATAATTTACGACCATAATGCAAGGAAAGCCGCGGGAAAAACCTAGTGAGTAAATAATTTAAAAACACCTGCTCTGAATGTTTTTATAATCGGGTTACAAACGCTCTAGGCATTTTCATACGAGGGAACATAACATTGTATTTCCCGGTAGGATTAAGCGAAGTTAAACCTCTGGTTCTCCCAGTCCCTTGTGTAAGTCCCTTGTAGAAGAGAGCGGGCCTATTGGCATCAACTGAGCGCAAATTCAAACTCTTGAGGACGAGGTATTTTTTTTTCCGTGATTATAATTATCACGCATATGACAAGGGGCTTCTATACCTTTATGGGTCAGTAACAAACTGATCTTATGTATACCTGTAGGAATAAAAGCCCCTCAACAAACACTAGCCAGGCACCCAACACACGAGCATCTGCACGCCACCTAAGCTGAGATCAAGAACTCTGGCAGAGAGCCAGGCTCCGCAACAATTGACCTAATTACGTGCCAGTTAGCCGATCAAGATGGTTGCGTAACCATGAGTACGGCTAGTTTGTTGGTTTAGATTTGTAAGGTTTTCAATGCATTGTAGTTTGGCCTAGGAATCTAAGGCAATTAAAATAAATGTCAAATAAAAGTTTCAGATCACGACGGAGATGACGGGACGTCTTCCTTGAGGATTGGAAAGAAGTTGCGCAGAATCGTGACCGATGGAAGGATTGGAGGAAGCCCTTTGCCGAGTAGTGAGACTGTTCAGGCTTAAATAACAATAAAGTGTACTAGCTCGATAGTTGCAACAAAAGTTGATAACTGCTGAAAAAGTAGCAATATAAGGATTTGGAAGTCATGGGTAGAGAGAGGCCTTTGCCCAACTGTGGGATGACACCGGCTTAAAGTAACTAATTTTGTCATTTAATTATTCCTGACTTTTAAACAGAAAAGAATCACAAAGATAATATGCCACGATTTAAAACAAGAACAAAAACAACTAATCCTATCAATAAACCGCTCTGTGTTCCCATAAACAATGCATTTCACGTTAGTATGTAAGTAACAAATAAACTTCAACCCACCTACATTGTAACAAAACATAATTCCGTAGAATCCTCTCATTTTTCCCGACACGCCTCTGGCAAATAAATACGCCATTTTTAATTCCATACAGCGCTATTCCGCTTTTAATTATCTCATTAGTAGTATTTACGGCAACGGTTAGTGCACGTTCATTATGAATTAGTGGTACGTGGAACTTTGAATTTAAGTTATATCATATTGTGTGGTGTTTTAAACAGAAATTTTAAGTGTTTCCTGCACTTCTAACGTACCGTCATCGAGCATTGTGCTGCTTGCATAAAGATTCAGGTTTACCTATGTCTTTTTAACAGTTTTTAATTACGCACCTGTTTGTATGTATGTGTGTGTTTGTGTTTTATGTCACCTGTATGGACAAGCGCATACAGAACGTATGGAATTATTTAACCTGAACCATCATCTACCTAGCCTTTTTCCAACCATGTTGGGGTCGACTTTCAGTCTACCGGAAGCAGCTGAATACCAGTATTTTACATGAAGGAACTGCCTATCTGACCTCCACAACCCTGTTAGTGCTGAGTAATACGATACCTCTTGGTAAGACTGGTTATCAGACTTTCGGGCCACTGACTACTTGTAACGACTGTCAAAGATTTACAATTTGACAGCCGGGACCAATGGATTCACGTGCTTCCGAGGCATGGAGGAAATTCGGTCATGTAATGGGTGGTCACCCATCCACAGACCGACTTAGGCAAGCGCGGCTTAAATTGAAGATTGATCCGAGCGGTTGTTATTGTTTAGCCACATGATCCAATGATTTAACCCGAACCCATCGGTTTAAAATCCGTTCCAACTTGTCTCTCTAGGATCTTGTATTTCAATACAAACATCCTACGATAGTGATACAGACTGCACTTTATTTTCCAAACGTATACATGTTTTTATAAACAGCAATCCTGATGTGCGTCTTCCGCTAGCCTAGTTTCAGGGTTCCAACCACAACTAATATGCTATGTATGCGTATCATCATCATTAATTAACTAATAGTTGGATCTAGACAGTTGGATCGTTATATTGTGCGTTAAAATTTTGATTCTGCATATTCTTTTCACAGAATTCTCTAGCTGCCTTCTGGAAGAATGCAATACTTTAAATCACTTCGATCACATTGCGTATTTGACTGGTAAATAAACATCATGTTCCACCATTGTTCGAACAACAGAGTAATTACGCTCTAACAGCTAAATCTCCGTGTGTTTGGGTTTTTTTGGGCAGTGATAGCCATTCCCTGTGGCCTGCCAGCCTGTCTGGGCGGATTACCGAGCGGTTTGCTTGTGGCTGCAGCCCTGCACGCGCGCGTTTTGCCAAACAACTGGCGCTCTCTTGTACATTACATAGAGATGTAAGTTATAAGCGGAAGACGTCTTCTTTTTCTTCTTAGCGTGTCGATGACAATTCAAATTGAGTCACCCAAAATTTGGTGACGAGTTTGATACATTCAATAGGAACACGTCTTATAAATAGGTTATAAATTTTAATTAGAAATAGCAATCTTATGAACCAACCCTTTGATTTGATAAACAACGGCTTTGGATAAAAAACTCAAATATTAAGCAAAGAAAACATTTATACATTTTCTCCGCATGTCATCGATTATGAATATTTTGAATGTAGAATTAGAATATTTTTATTTACTTTGTGAATGTATATTATTTACAAACTACAAAAATGGACTTAAAATATGTACAAGAAGCAAAAGTTTGTAGCTGCAAGTCAAGTCATACATCCGTCCGCTGCCGCCGCCAACCGTGTACTGGAGCCCCGCGCACAGAGAGGGGATATTTATACTCGGCGCAGCTTAGAGCGCGCTAGGACAGCGACCTACAACTGCGACCCGCGCGCCACCACGCGTATTATTTTGGAACTACATTTTTGTAAACACATAATAAGCAATCCACTACTTGTGCCCATGTACTACATTATAAGAAAGCTATCCTAGTCTTGATTATACCTCTTTTCGTAACCACATCTGGAGTATCATTCTACACTACCTAAGCGCTACAGTGGTGACCCCGACGTGATAGTTATTTTTGTGAAGACCTCCAGATCAAGAAATCAGACATCCACGAGCTGGCGATGATGGCTGACAAGATCCTCGAACAGTCGCAACCATACGGCAGTGTCGCAGCAGTTAGCTCCACTCCCACCACCTCGCATGCATCTACGTCACTGGAAGAGAAGATCGACGCTCTCACACGAGAAATTGCTGAGTTGAAGGCAAAACAATCGCAACAACACAGCTATAGACGCAGATCGTATAACAGGCGACCCTCACGATCGCGTTCGTCGAGCCGGACCAATCACGATCGCGCGCGAAACGACCAATCAGTGATCTGTTTTTACCATCGCAAGTTCGGCAAAGAAGCGAGAAGGTGCACGCGGCCGTGTAGCTATGAAGACAGCAGCGCCCGCTCGGAAAACTAACACCTGCGTTGGCCGAGGCGGGAACCGGCGCAAGCAACTCATCCTACCGCCTATTCATAACAGATAAAAACTCACGTTTATCTTTCCTGATTGATACTGGCGCCAACGTATCCGTGATACCGAAGAGAAAAGGCGGGAACGCAACACCAACCGATTTCTGTTTGTATGCCGCGAACAACACGGTGATTCCAACGTATGGTGAGAAGACACTACAACTGGATCTCAACCTACGTAGACCTTACACGTGGAAGTTCATCATCGCCGCAGTCAGCAAGTCCATCATTGGTGCCGATTTTTTAACTCATCATCAACTTCTTGTCGACGTAGCCGGCCGATGTCTCGTCGACAAAGTTACCAAACTCACCGCCAGAGCACCAATCACCTACTCAGCCGAGCCTACAGTGAGAAGTATCGATGTTGGTCAGCCGTATCACCAGCTACTCAGCAAGTACCCCGACATCCTTCGACCGTCATGTATGAAGGACACTCCAAAACACCGGGTGGAACACCACATTGAAACTACCGGTCCACCAGTGTACAGCAAGACCAGACCATTACCACCACATCGATACCTGCCCGTGAAGAAGGAGTTCGAGACGATGATGCAGCAGGGGATATGTCGTCCCAGCAAAAGTCCATGGTCCAGCCCGTTACACGTCGTACCAAAGAGAAACGGTGACATTCGCGTATGTGGCGACTACCGCAGACTCAATGACGTCACTAAACCTGACCGCTATCCAGTACCACGACTCAAAGACTTCACCTACCTACTTCACGGCAAGAAGATATTCACTACGCTTGACCTGAATCGTGCGTATCAACAGCTGCCTGTATATGAACCGGACATCGAGAAGACCGCCATCACCACTCCATTCGGTCTATTCGAATTCCCTCGAATGTGTCCAGGACTCAGAAACGCCGGACAGACATTCCAGCGGTTCATTAATGAAGTACTCACCGGGTTAGACTACGCATTCCCATTCATTGATGACGTCATCGTCGCTTCAGATAATGAAACATGCCACATCGAAGACCTACAAAAAGTGTTACGCAGATTAGACGACTATGGAATAACAATAAATCCATCGAAATGTGTCTTCAGCAAAGAAAGTGTCAAGTTCCTGGGCTACGAAGTGTCAAGTAACGGAATTAAGCCACCACAAGAAAAGGTCACTGCAATCACTGCCTACCCCCAACCAGAAACAATTCATGACTTACGTCGATTCATCGGAATGGTAAACTTTTATCGCGACAGCATTCCAAATGCCGCACACATACAAGCACCACTCAACGCGTACCTACATAATTCCAAGAAACGCGACAAAACCAAAATAGAGTGGAACACAGAAGCTATACAAGCATTCGAGTTGTGCAAAGCCGGCATACAAAACGCAGCTTTGCTCGCTCATCCATCCCCATCGCCGAACGACGCCATCTCCCTAATGTGTGACGCATCGAATACCTGCGCAGGAGCCGTACTACAACAACTTGTAAACAAGAAATGGATACCACTGGGCTATTTTTCAAAGAAGTTCTCCGACACGCAACAACGATACAGTACATTCGACAGAGAATTACTATCCATCTATATGGCGATCAAACACTTCAGGAAAATGTTCGAAGGAAGAGAACTCATTGTTTACACCGACCACAAGCCGCTGACCTACGCTATTCGCAAGCCGCCGTCAGATAACGACACACAAAGACGCACCCGGCAGTTGTTATTCATCAGCGAGTTCACTACGGACATTCGTCATGTGAGTGGAGTAAACAATGTTGTCGCCGACGCACTCTCACGCATCGAAACCGTCGACTTACCATCGCCAATTAACTACGATGACGTATCTCAAGCACAAGAAAGGGACAGCGATATACCCAATTTATTGCAACAAACAAATATTCAACTTAAGAAAATCGTCATGCCCGCTACAAACAAGCCAATATTCTGCGAAACGTCTACGTCACATGTTCGACCGTACCTACCAACTGACTTTCGTCGCATCGCATTCAACGCCGTGCACAATCCAAGTCATCCCGGGTTACGAACTACACGCAAGCTCATGCAACAACGCTATTTCTGGCCCGCAATGAACACTGACATTGGCAATTGGGCGAAAACGTGCATATCGTGTCAACGCTCGAAAGTTCTACGTCACAACCACAGTGAAGTTGCAGCGTTCCCACCAAGCGAACGATTCCAACACGTACACATCGACATCGTTGGTCCGCTATCCACTTCATCGACTGGACATCGCTACCTGTTGACTATGATCGACCGCTGCACACGATGGCCCGAAGCAGTGCCTTTACGGGAAATCACTACCGATATCGTCGCCAAAAAGCTATATGAAACGTGGATATCTCGTTACGGGTGCCCTACAAGAATAACGACTGACCAAGGACGACAGTTCGAAAGCTGTCTATTCCGAGACCTCGCACAACTACTGGGAGTCGAACGAACCCGTACCACTGCCTACCACCCGCAGAGCAACGGCATTGTCGAACGCTGGCACCGAACACTGAAGACTGCACTTATGACTCGCCTACAAAATAGCAACAAATGGATCGCCGAGCTACCGACAGTGCTAATGGGATTACGAGCCGCCGTGCGTACGGACACCGACACCAGCGCCGCGCAGCTCACCTACGGCCAAGCATTGCGACTGCCTGGTGATTTCATAGCACCATCACCAGCAGCGAAGTCAATGGATCACAACTTCGTCGACCAACTACATGACGTCATCACGAAGTTAACACCAACATACAAATCGCATTCCAACAAGCGATGTATGTTCGTGCACAATGATCTACAAACATGTAGCCACGTGTTGATACGCGACGACACCGTCCGCAAACCGCTACAACAGCCATACAAAGGTCCGTACAAGGTCATCGAGCGCAACGAGAAGTTCTTCACCATCCAACTACCGGGAAGATCCAGCACAATATCGATCGATAGACTCAAACCGGCATACACTATCGACACTGAAGAACACGACCACACGAGTAGTGAGACACCCCAGTCACCTGCAGCTACCAGCGAAGATCACACCAGCCTACTCCCGGCCAACACCAACGAGTACCGCACCAGATCAGGCCGATCAGTGAAGAGGCCTGTACGTTTTCACTAAGGGGGGAGTACTGTAGCTGCAAGTCAAGTCATACATCCGTCCGCTGCCGCCGCCAACCGTGTACTGGAGCCCCGCGCACAGAGAGGGGATATTTATACTCGGCGCAGCTTAGAGCGCGCTAGGACAGCGACCTACAACTGCGACCCGCGCGCCACCACGCGTATTATTTTGGAACTACATTTTTGTAAACACATAATAAGCAATCCACTACTTGTGCCCATGTACTACATTATAAGAAAGCTATCCTAGTCTTGATTATACCTCTTTTCGTAACCACATCTGGAGTATCATTCTACACTACCTAAGCGCTACAAGTTCATACAAGTCCAAAAATTCATACGCGCTGTCAACAGGAAAAGTGCCCAGAAAGCTGGCAGAATTGCCACGTTGGATGGCAATGCTGATTCTCTGGCCAAAAAAGACCAGCTCTCTGGTCACGTGAAGAATAAGGTATATTAAGGACGAAGATTGCTAGTTCACCAGCCAATCTCGTCTACATTGCACCAACCAGTATACTACAGAGTACATACATCGGCTGCAAACAACTTGTATTAGTTTCAATGCAATCTGAGTGTTCGATGCAATGCCGTTAAGTGCTATTTGTAGCACAACTCTCAAAGAGCCGGACTCCAGTTACCAAGTATTTTGTAACTTAGAGGGATTCGAGTTTAATTGTAATTGTTGAACTGAAAGCACTGGCCCTGGCGTTTGTTGCAGATGCTCTACAGTTTGTCACAGAGAAACTGAACTTGGTCTGTGTCAAGTCTCTGTGTGTTGGCGAAATCAAGTGATCTGAACTTTCTTACTAGTTTCACTTATACAGAAGAAAATGCAAGTGATTGAAATTTACCCGCGATAATAATTATTATCCTGGACAGAAACGGACACGCAGTTTGATGAAATCCGTTTAACAGTTAAAGCATGAAGAAGTAAAGTCAGAAAGACAAACCGACAGGCAGTTGAGTTACTTTCACATTTATAATATTAAAATATGGACTAGTAGATTTACATTCATATATACATTAACTCACGCCTTTTTCCTATGGAGTAGGTAATGTCACCTGGCAGGATGCATACTCCTGTCGCCTCGTCCACGTTCATACATTTGGTCATTGCGAGTACTACGCACCCGAACTCAGAAACTCATCAACAAGGTCAGTGTATGTTTGGATTTATGTTTGCTGATTATGTTTGAGGGGCAAACGTGGACGGAGATTGCAAAATCGAAAGGAAAATGGAAAGGGGTGGTTGGTAATAGGTGGAAGGGTTGGCTTTTTACCAGCACCAGGCAAAAAAGAAACAGAGGTACTCCCTAGTAAGATCTTATACAGAAATGTCAATGTTTGTAGTACCTATCTAAGGAAGAGCACATGTTGCAAGCCACAATAGTTTGTGCTTGAACACTGTGGGTACACATTATGGCAAGCGACATCTTGTGCGCTGTAGTACAAGCTTGCTTCAACGTAAACCCGGCTTAAGACCCCACAGATATTATGATAGACGCTATGATTTCAAAGGACAAACGATTTCTTTTTAAACCATATAACCGTAATTACCTTTTATTGTTACATGGAATAAAAATTAACAGTCACTCGAGTGAACCGTACACTCGAATGAAGCATCTGAATCGAACGGAACGAATACCCTGCCCTAACACAATGAAATCATTACAGATTGATACAATAGGCATCGGTAAGTAGACCCTTCTCTGCTTATGAATTAATATTATGTTAACGGTAACGTAGTGTGAATAAAATAATAATTCCTGGTTGCGCAGTCCTCCGGGGTATACTGAATAACTTTATTTTTGTAACACACAGTAAATGCCGGTATTGTACTCGCGCTACAAAGGATATTTTTCCTTACATACGTCTCTTGGGACGTAAAGAATATCTTGTAAACGGTTTCTTGTTGCTTCAATTATGTGTTTTATTCTTTGTAGTTTTTTCTAGGAAACTGTTCATGCCAAAGAAGGGAAAGAAGAATTTCAGCATACATAGCTTTCTGTTAGAACACTGGCTAAGAGCCTATAATATTTCCATTTCTGGTGCAAAGGCTTCTTCTTTAGGAGAGAGAGTAGACTGTAATCCACGTCACGGGTGCGGTGCCTGCTGGTACATGACACATGTCTTCGATTTTTTAATTCTAGGATATGTTAGTATTTAGATCACCTCTGCTCTGTAGTTCGGTTAGTAAAATCCGAAAAAGTCATCGCTGTCACCGCATGCAAGCAAATCGTCATCTGTATGTAAGCTAGTGCTGAGAAAATGCTTTGTCCAAGACATTTTAATTCACAAAAACAAGATCGTCTCTCGCAAAACGCTCACCAACGAACTAACATGAAATCATCTGTAACCTGACTACAGACGATTTGCTTGCATTGTAGCTGATATTTTGGTGTAGCGGTGTAGTCTCAAATTTATTAATTATAAGGAGCTTGGAGCAAAAACAGGCGGCCATTTGTTCAACAAATTATGTACATAAATTAGACATAATCGTCGTACCGGCTGCGCTTCTCGCGCTCTCGTGACATAACCCCCTAAATGTGGAATTTAAAACGAAACATTTTATTTTTTTACTACTACTTTGTTTGTAGGGCTGTCGAGCTTAGGGGTTTAGCGGGATTTTTCTTGACTGCACGCTTTGGTTTTGTTTAATTTGGTGCAACTTAATTTGTGAATATACTATTACTTAGATGTTTTATGCCTCTTAGCGCAGGCAGTGTCTACTATCTACATATTTGAAGATTGTACGTTCTCTGTTTACAGATCTTGTGGCCCACGAAAACTATCTTCAACAAGCAACATATGTACATGTTCTGTTTTATAGATTGCGCTCTGGTCACTACCCATCTCGGAAGTTAAGCTTTTTAATGAAGAAAGTGGATTCTCCCAATTGTGAGGCATGTGGAGCAGTTGAAGATGTACACCATCTGCTTGTAGAGTGTACAAGAAATAGGAAGGAAAGAGAAACACTATTGCATAAGCTAAAATTGAATGAATATGATACCGGGCCATATTATGTTGTACCTGTAGTTCACCGGAGCTAGCTGATATGAGTTTAGTTTAGAATAGGATAAGGTATGATGAGGCGATTATCCACATTATATCTTGTATGAAGACCATCTGAGGAAGATATCTCGCAACACTGCAGTAATTAGTAATACGAGTAGCTGAGGTCCCATCCCATCATTGAGTTTTATAAAAAAAAAAAATTATAAAATTAGTACTATATTTACATGATATTGTGTTTCTGCAAATTAAATGGGCTGTTTTGGTTAATATTTGCTGCGACAACCCTGACTGAATACAGATCAAGGCTTAAAATTAACGAACTAATCGGACGGTATGGTAATTAGGTATTGAAATCTAAATCTAAATTGCTGTGACTCAGCTAGTAGGAACACATACGGGGAAGCAAATCATTTGCTTATTTTAAAGGAAACACGGTACAGTGAGAAAAAGGTACGTTAATTTTATAAGAAAATGTAGTTTGGTTCGGGTTCATTCTTTTGATTGATTTTACAATGAACGTATACAATGTTAAACATCACGCCTGTAATTCCCAAAGGATTAGGCAGAGTAGCGCCCAGCAGTACGTTCACATTTGGCCAGAAACAAAAACATAATATTAGAACACAAGATTTAGGTAGAAAATTATGACAAAAAACTTTTAATAACACATGGTTCTGTAGGGATCGTGTCAAGTAGCATTCCGTAATTTCTGCCTAACCCAAAGGTAATTTATTTCAATTGAGTTTTTTGGGCCAGTTACTAATCTGATCAAAAATAGCGCAATCGTTCAGAGTAATCGGTAGAAAGCATTTCTACCGCACCGGCTTGATAATTCCACATGGATGTCAACTAAAACAGCTCTGTATGTTTCCAAAGTTAGCCAAATATTAATGTAACCGATTTCACCACGTTTGCGATAATCGATTGATGGACCATTTGCATATCTGCAAATATGCAGATCGCTCCGGAGGATGATAAATCCCTTTGAAGTCAAAATTAGCAAGGGTACACGAGGGTATTCAAATAAAATCCTTTTATAAAAATCTTTTATCAACTTAATAATGAAAACAAATATTTTTCCTTCATTGTGAAGTTTAACGAATATTTGTAATGAACTCAATAAAAAGACGCATTACCATCTGCCTAGCCTTTTCCCAACTATGTTGGGGTTGGCTTCCAGTCTAACCGAATGCAACTGAATACCAGTATTTACCATGGGGCGACTGCCTATCTGACCTCTATAACCCAGTTAGTACCTTCTGGGTAATAGGGTAATCTTGGTAAGTTGTCAAACTTTCGAGCCACTGACTACCTGTAGCGACTGTCAATGATCTACTAATGACAACTCGGTCCAACAGCTTAACGTACTTTCCAAGGCATAGAGGAAACTCGGTATTTAATGGGTGGTCACCCATCCACAGACCAACCTAGGCAAGCGCGACTTAACCTGAAGATTGATCCGAGCGGCTGTTATTATTTATCACAAGCTCCACAAATTCAATAAAAAGACGCAACGAATGATAAGCATTGTGTCGCGATCATGAAACCTCACGGTCGAAAACCGACCACTGTGAGTCCATTGTTTATTCTTGTCTATTATATCATGAATTATGAATGCTTGTGCCCGCAACTGTAGCCGTGTGGAGTTCGGTAATAGTCCCATGGCATCGTACTACCGGGATAAAAAATATCCTGTTTTAATTTAGGCTACAAACCATCTTCGTGCGAAAATTTAAATGAATCCGTTCAGTAGTTTTTGCGTGAAAGAGTTACTAACATCCATCCAAACATCCATCCATACATTCATTAATCCGCGCAAACATTCGTATTTATAATAGCAGGTTACTACCTGCAAACAATCTATCTTACTAGATAGATTGTTTGTTCTAGCGTATATGTAAGAATCAAGCAATGGCTAATCCTATGCGGTGTTAACCCGTCTGTTGTTTACAGGGGTTCACAACTCAATATATCCGTATGAAATGCTACCATTAGCGGTGACAAACCATTATTCTACAAAGCAATACATTACACAATATGGTACTGATACGGTACAATACTACAATACGTTATGTTATCATACACCGTAGAGCAGCACTTAAAGCGCTTCATTCCAACTCCATCCCCAAAACCAATTAATAAGCAACAAATAATTAATTTAATATTAGGCATCTATGAAGACGGCTCGATTATAACAAGCCCGGCCATCCCGGGTGTTCGCGTTACTCATTTTAATCACAGCCGTCAGTCAGGGTTGAAGACAGTAAATTTGGCGGGAACGTCAATTAGGCCTGATGGTAGTCGTTAAACCGATCGCCCATTAGACAGCTTCTATTTGGAGAGGCAAACATTTTTTGGAAGGCTTGCGAAACTTGAGAGGTAAAGACAAGGATGAGGAATGCCTATTTGCTGCATCTTAAGATATTTAAGATACTATGAGAGGCTATTACAAAAATATTGATTGTATGAGCCACGCTATATTTCTTTGCAAAATTACATAAATGCCAAGCTGGACACGTTAGTTTGTTGATTGTAAGTTAATTATTTCGAGGCTGCATTTAAAGAGATTAACCAAAATAGCGTAATTCTAAGCTAAATAAGTAGATATATTCCGAACTAAATATTTTCTACGACATTTTATAAACCCACCATACTGAGTAAGAGATATATACATATATATTTTCTTAAAGATTCGCTGCTTTTAAAAGTACTGCAAAATGTTATCATCACGCCAAAAAAATTACTGGAAGCCAATAGATTAACAATCATGCAGAAAACCTATACACGACGCAATAATACTGCTTGGCGTCATAATTATTACATACATATATGTATGTATCTCTAAAACGATGTGTTAATTTGTTGGACGACCTAGCAAAACCTAACCTTCATCAAAATTACCTCAGTAAATCCTTCATTACCTACCTTTGGATAATATTTTAAATCCTATTTCAATATGCGATGAAACATATCTGTCTGTACCCAGATGATCACAGTAACCGAGTTACAGCGAACCCTGGGACACGACAGACAATTCAATTTGAGACCTTTCTCTTAAACGAGCCAAAATCAAGATTTGATTTGGAAAGTCTCACTGAATAAAAAATGCTAAGCAATCCTTTCGGCGTCTAGAAACCCGAATACTCCACACCTCGTAGAACGACCGGGCAAAGTATTAGGGTGCAGTCTTTATACATGTTGTCATAAACTTTAAGAAGACCTTATTAAATTCCTTCGGATTTAGAAACCGTAATTTTGACAGATTAGGGTCTAGCTTTTGAAAGTAAATATATGAGTGAACCTCTATAAAAAGGGTTCTTCGTTTAACTATATAATAACGAACTGCAATCTGTCAATCAGGTGTCAAGAGACTTCAATTTGGCAAAGATAGTTTACCAAACGACATTATTTTCTAATACGTTTTTTTAATAAAAATAACTTAAAAGCATCTGGAAAAACAAAGTTTAACAACATAACACACACACATTACATGACTTATAAGAAAAGATTTTTGTATCAAAAAACTAAATAATAATACTAAAGCGGGCCATATACAATAGTTTATGCATGACAGTTTGAAAAGCGCATGCAAAACAAGTCTTTCCAAGGATAACAGTACAGTTTTCAGTTACACACCTTCAGTGGTCATGATGCTCTTTAACGTCTATTTGCTTCAAGCTGCCTAAGTACCGTACCTTTCATAACCGAATAACTGCATACAAACTTGCGTTTTGAAACGCAGTTGCTATTTTATTTAAATATATGAAATAAAAGATTCAAAAACAAAAAGAAAATCCCGGAAAATCTTTCTCAAATGAAACAAAACAGGTTTTCTTCTAAAAAAAGACATGGCCAACGATAATAGCCATTGAATCCCCTTGAAGTTATCCCACAAGACAGGGAGCGAGCTATTGCTAGAAATTGCTTCAATATTGCGAGGAGCATCGCTGAGGGCAATGTATCGGAAATGTGCAGTAATCTGCGTCAAATTGTTGGTGCGCAACCAACTTTGAACTGAGGGGTGATGACATAAAGTTGTAGATTTTGGGATGAGTGTGATGATAGAATGTATTAAAAGTTTGAAGAAGTGAAATGTTTTTGAACATATAAAATGTGTACCGATTCAGCAGAAACCTAGAAATACTGAATGCCGACAAACTGTTTAAACTGCAAAAAGTTATTGTTTTTTTTTTGGGAAACAGATATCTTGTAACTGTAAGTAACTTAGAATCTAACCTTTGACACATTTGAACTATCCATATTTGTTTAACGTGAACATGCAAAAGTAAAGTGACATTCAGTATTTACATTTGAATGATGTTTGTATGTTGCAAATAAGAAAATAATACTTAAAATAATATCAAAAGAAATTCCCTCTTTTTTTTCACAATAGGAAAATCACCTAATTGGTCATCAATGCAGTAGCCAGTAAGGTCGAGACTCGCGTGAAGGGTGTCAGAGGCCAGCCCCAGTAATTAACTGCGGGCGGTGACTCGACACAACACTATTAAAAGTTCGTCTGACGATGCCGTTGGGCTCCGAAACCAACGAGTTACGACTCAACAGTGAACATAATAATATTTGTGTTGCAATTCCAGTTATAATTGGGCTTGTGACTTGCAAAAGGCTTTGTTTAATGCGGATTCGCATGACACAAATGGATTATGTGTATCGACAAGAAATAATGGTACCGCCTAGGGACTTCATACTACTTCGGTATTTCCCACCAAGTCAAGTCGTGCATGCGGCAGCCAGACAAAGTCTTTCCACTTAGTGGCGACGGGTTTTATTCATACATTTTGGCTGAATCATTGCCTTGCCATTGCCGTGTTGGTGTCAGTACAGATCACCCATTACAAGAGGGATCCAGAGTTATAATAAATTGTATGTGTGTATAGTGCAGCATTTTTCTTTTCGCGTGTGGTCCATATCGGAACCAACGCGGCTGCCATCTTGTTTTTTCAATACGATTTTACAAATGTTTACCAACAACGCTTTCTTATCAATGTCAATAAATCGCGAACGAACAATGTAGTACAGTATTAATGAACTCTTCGCTCATGTCTCCGCGCAAGTTTAATGGCGTCGGTGTCACAAAAACGCTAGAATTTCATTAAGAGTTTAAAAGACTTGCCGACGATAATTTCCAATTAGGATTTAAACGATAGTTTTATTAAACTATTTACTTTGTTGTAAAGCGTCGCTGACGAACTTATTATAATACTCCTACATTCAACAATTTTATAAAATTGTGAAGACGAAGTTTTAATATTGTATTTTTTGTTAGTAGAGTTATTATACACTCTGAGATTTTGTGACCGTCTAGAGTAATGAAATAAAGTAATAAAACATTTATTTTTTTGTAGTTTCAATAAGGTTTCAAATACAAAAATTGTGTAAAAAGTTATGTTAAGACCTAAATTAGAACTCGTTTTGACCTTGAATTAAGTTCCTACATGATACTGAAAATCCTTAGAACACACATCCTATTATTTCCGGTTTTATTCGGCATTCGCTTCCACACAAGATTGAAGATTACACTAAAAGTATGCAGCGTATAAACGCAAGTGCTGCGAGTTGAGTGTGTTCGAAAGTACCTCGTGTGTTCAACATTCTCGTGAATGCATTTTGGGTAACATCCAGTTTCTTGGGACCTTTGCTGAAGAACATAGTAGGTATTTTTGTTACTTTTGGCGCAGAAGGAACTTTTGCTTTTTAGATTAAATGAGCATTCTTCACATCTTCTAACTTGACCAATCTCAAACTTGTGATTGAAGTCTTGCTTGAGATAAAACTACGTCACATTTCTGTCAAGTAAACTCAACACCTTTTCATTTCAGAGAAATATTTTGTCCATCGCATACTCTACTATACATTAACAGTTCCAGCGATTTGCAACTCACTTAAGGTAGAATGCAGCATTGAGCGTCCGAAGAAAACGCCTTAAGTGCTCAGCTGAAGTGATTCCCTTGCGTGCAGTTTGGCAAGCCGCCAAGCGTGCCACTTCAATGCTCAGCCTCAAACTGTTTGCAGTATGACACACTTAACTAAAACAGTGATTTAAATAAAAAAATGTCTCGATTAAAATGCAGGACATGATGAGGTTCTGTTAAGAAGTATCTCTTGCTCTCAACCAACCTCCCGTCGGTATTGTTTGGCAGAATGCCACGACATCGCCACTTTATGGTCAAGGAGAATGGGCGCCAGTTTTGCGTATAGTACTTAAACTTATGTAAAGTAGGGATACGGATAGCCAATTTTGAATAAATCGAGTTTGGGATATGGGTTATAAAGACGATTATTACGTAACCTTGTGGTTATCCCACTGCAGGGCTTACCTATACCACACATTCAGGAGAGGTCCGATCATTTCACGATTAGTTTTTGTTCTTCGTGATCTTATCTTTCAACACTTTTAAATCGTATTTAACACTAATTTTAAAGTACATTATCGCTTTTACCAGCGGGTTCATGTACACAAGGCTTGGAAATTGGCTCACGGGAACGCACTACCGAGAAAAAGTATTCTATGTTCTAACCTCGGTCATGGAAATCCATTCAGCCGAAAAGTCGTATAAATGCATCTGATAAAGAGAGTTATTTTCGATACTATAATATTAAATAGTGTGGATAGGTAGTTGACTCTGAAAAAGTCGTATTGATGAAAGCCAAGTTTTCTTGCTCTCACAACCTTCAAGCCACGAAGACTTACAGCAGGAATAAGAAAAAAACACCGTTCTAAAGCTTCAAAACTAGTTTGTGAAGTCCTCCAACAAGTTCCTGGACCAATCTCCCGACGGTCCGAACTCTGAACGTCGTTCAGCGAAGTCAATAAGTTTTTTAATGCCCCGTCGCCCTCCTGATTACTTGTTAATCGATACTCAAGTAATTTGTGTTTAGTAAGCGACCTCCAACACTTTTTGTAAGGAAATTGAGGACGTTGAAAATTGTGAACGATTTCTTTGGCGAGGGAGTCAATTAAAGGAGCGTTTGAAAAGAATACTCTTGTAAGATTCTAGTTATGCTGGCTTTTCATAGTATTGAAAAGAACTTAAATGTTTTTATGAAGTGCGTTTTTTTTGTTGTCAATTAAGAAATGATCATTTTTAGGGTAAGATTTTATCAAGACCCACCACTTTTGGAAAATTAATTTGCATCACCATAAAAGCAGATTTAATAAATATTAGTAAAGGTACTTCTCATGAACTCACTCAAATTATTTATGACTTGGAATTTCGGCGTACGCTAGCCTAGTCACTTTGTAAAATATACAGAAAAGTAATTTCTTTCATGAATTCTATTAAAAATTAACGTTAAGAGCCTGTCAAATAATGTTAAAAGCGTACCCAACGTCCAATTGTCTGAATAAATAATATTTTTTGAAGAAAGTCTGTTTTAAAACGAACTAATCTAAACTCGTATGGCAATTCGAGAAATCTAAATTGGAACTGAGTGAAGTAAATTGACAAAGAAATTGAGTATTGTTAGGCCACAATCCAGTTCTAGTAATTTAGATACTTATATAATTTAGATTATTTAGAAATTAACTTCGCTAATACCAAAATTATGCAATAAAGGCCTTTAAAAATCCCTTAGATATTAATTTTACATTTGACGGTGCAAAATTGGATTGTGTAGATACTTTTACCTTGTTAGGTCTGGACTTAGATATACATATTAACTGGAAAGCGCACATACAGAAAATTAAACCAAAACTATCTGGTTTTACATATTATATGTACTACGCGAGCTCAAAAAAACCACAGATTTAAAAACTGCCCTATCCACTTACTCCGCATATGCATACGCGTGTCTTAAATATGGAATAATCCTTTGGGGAAATAGTAATTAACAATGATGAAAGTTGTAGACCATATTTTAAGAAACTAGACATTCTAACTTTGACATCAATTTATATTTTAGAAATTTGTAAGACAATAACTAAAGTTCTTCACTAAAATTACCAACCATTCCCGCCGATATGCACCACGTTCATGATTTTAAAAACACGCTAGTAATACCCCAATCGAAACTAAAATTACACAGCACTAGTCTCACGTTACATCAATAAAAATCTATAACAAAATCCCCAATGACATGAATTGAACAAAATGACAAAATATTTGTCGGCGGAAGCGGGTAGTCTTCCTTTTTGTGTTCGTCGGATATGATGGAAATTCAAAATAAAACTCGGATGTTGTTCAGTACACTGATCTTTATTACTGCTCTAATTTTGGTTACAAAATGTTATGGGATGCTCACAATATTTAACGATTAAAAATCAAATCAAATAACCACATGTTGTAACGCAATCACGACCGACCGTTCGCTCCGTTCGCAATTGCATGATCCGTTGCTTGGCACGTCCGGCCTCTCGCACTCGACGAACTGTCATCTGTCATACGCTATCTGTCAGCCGCCAGCTGTCATCTGCTACCTGTCAGCTGTCAGGCATCATCGGTAGTCGCGTTACAACCAAACACACTCAAGCAATATTAAAATGTTTGAACTAAACGTCAATGAAAATTGCTTGACATTCCATTATGTTCTACCCTCGGATACTGCGCTCTGCGACATATTTAAAAAACGAATCAGAAAACTATTAATTGACAAATGTCAACACGTTTTTAATGATGACTTCAAAATGGGGTGACTATTATTATATTTTATTTACTGATTTTGATTATTATTTTATTGACATAATTAATGTATTTGATTATTATTGTATTCGACTCTTGATATTATTATTTTATTTTTTACCTGTGGCGTTGATTACTTATAAATGAATTGAATTTTACGTAATTATTATGAATTAATTAACTTCACTGTTAGTTATTTTGAATGCTACTATTTATTTTAAAAAATAGTTGTGCCCGACAGGGTCTATGTGAACTATAATAGTATTTAAAATATTGTAAAACACATGTGATAAATGCAATAAAGAATTGAATTGAATTGAGATAGTTTGAAAGTTGTAAGTTAAAAAGTCTAAGTTTTGAAAAGTTTTGGATAGAATTTTCTAGACTGAAGTCACTTCGTTAGTGTATTTTAGGTCGGTGGTTTAGATCTTAGAATAAGCCTAAAAAGAAAACTGTAGACTAAGAGAGAATTAGGTGATACATCTTTCACCAAATAGTCATCAAACGGACCTCTGCGCCTCTCAATATAGTTACCTAACTATAAAATATTACTTCTAAACACTAAACCGTGTCATGCAATTTAAATTAAGTCCTTTAATTTCCACCACATAAACACAAGCCAGAAATGTCAGACCTCATAAAACGACCCAAAGTAAGGAACTTATTAATTTTCATCCACTTTACATGAGTTTTTAATGAGAAGACTCGCTTGCTACTTAATATTAATTAAAAGTTAGCAGTATTTCAATTTATTCTCATCAACGGTATCAAACGGCTTAAGAGCTTCAGACCTCAGACAACCGACCAACTTCTAAACAGACTTAAAAATGTATTATATATGATATTATTTGTATTTAGGTCATTACGTAACATCTTATGTCGTGATAGTATTTGCCAGTGTTGTATGTAATAATGTAACACATCCCTGAAGGGTTAGGCAGAGGAGGAGGTACCTCTTATATTACATCCACATTTCGTCATTTATGTTTGCGTCCTATGTAATAAGGGCGACCCTATTGCAATATCAACAAAGCTATATAGATTGAATAGCAAATCAAAGACTGACCAAATATCTAAGGCCATTGTTTCGCGGCGGTCGCTGATAGAATGAGTGTTTAAGCAAGTGATGTCGCTGCCTAGCCTATATATATTCGTACATAGGTGGTGCGTCCCAAAAGCACAGACACAACACAGACATATGCAGTGCGCAGTGTGTAGTACAGCTTATAAAGTTCACAAACATGGAAACCGAAAGTAAAAGAGTTCAGGCCGGCCGGTGACAGTGGTAAAGTTTTCTTAGAATCGTGATTATCCGCTGAGCTACAGCAACGGAATTTGTATCGATTGCGGTTTCATGGTTGATTATTTTGTAGGAGTTGTTCATAATGATGAATAAAATTATGATTATGACTGTTTATGCAATAAATTTATGTTTATCATATAACGGTCGTGTTAATGTAACTCTACAATAACAATACCCACACCATCCATCTCCAGCTCATAAATTTATCACTCCAGAATCCCCACATCATCAAATTACGTAGAAAACGTAGCATCAGTTTAATTGAACTTGGTAGCTGTCGGCCGTGAGCTCGAGAGCTCGATTTATAGCTCCCTAGACCTGAGCCACAGTACTAACAACATACAGTATTTCAATTTTTTCCTCGCACGGTGGCTGGTAGCAGCTTGATAAGAGTTGTCGAGAATCGAGCTGAATAGCGTGCAATTGGAGAGGCTTGTGTTCTGATAACTGATGTGCGCTGATGATTATTGCAACTAGGTTCACTTATATCAATGTTCAACAG
Source organism: Standfussiana lucernea (assembly GCA_964057025.1). Taxonomy (NCBI): domain Eukaryota; kingdom Metazoa; phylum Arthropoda; class Insecta; order Lepidoptera; family Noctuidae; genus Standfussiana; species Standfussiana lucernea. Next base: position 556,720 of record OZ059793.1, read on the forward strand.
TCAGAATCGGCTGACATACATACAGGTAACCGGTTACTCGTGAGTAAATCGGGGCTATCGCATCGAGTCGAGACCAATGGTGACGATTCATGTGTGTCGGTGCAATATAACAAAACGTTTATTTGACAACCCTAACACCCAACAACCCTCAACATGAATGATGTAAACGAGGTTTTATAACGACATTATAATTTAAAAGAGTATTCACGGAGTTTCTTTCCCGTTCTTCTCCATACAGATCTACGCTTTGCAATGAACAACAACAGTCCTGTCACAGATATTATGCTTTGTGGCTAAAACTGCAGCTTAATTTTAATCTTCTTTGTCAATTCAAAAGAGGTATTCACAGGTAAAAAATAAAATAAAAATATCAAGTCGAATACGATAATAATCCAATAATCGGCTACATCCCGTATCGTAACTTTCCCGTTTGGACAACTAAACAAAATACCATCACAAAAGTGCTGTTTCGTAACTATTTTAATCTTCATACATTGAGTCTCGTTTTGTAAACTTTTGTGTATGCGTGTATTCATTCCCGTTTGGTAAACTTTTTGTTCGGCAAATACAATTAGGACCCAGGAGAACTACTAGAAATACCACAATAATTAATATTCATCTTCAGAAGAAGAAGAAGAACTTACCGTTAACACCCAAATAACCTAAGTACAAAATAAACCTTCCTGTTAGGGGAAAAACAGTAATATGACTTATAACTAAGTAAACAAATAGTTCCAATAATAAACAAACTACACTTACGTATTTAAAAAATTATAACTTTGAAATAAAAAACCAAAAGTACTAGGTTTGCATAAATTCAAGGTGGTATTTCAATCATTGATGTTATATAGTAATTACCTCCTAGAAATGTTAGAAGGAAGCTACTGTCTGTATAGATATCTCTTTCATACAAAAATACAGACAGTATTTTTAATTGAAATAGTATGAAATACCTAACCTATCTACTATGAACTATCTTATGACTAAAACCCGTTTGTAAGACTAGTAGTCGGACTTCTGTCTACCCGTAACGACTGTCAAAGATCTACGAATGACAACCAGAGCCAACGATTTAATGTACTTGCTTTCTGAAGCACCGAACGGTATTAATATATATGTATACTTAGAGGTTAACCTCACCACGATGCGACTTCGACAAACATTGCTTATCTTTTAAGACAAATTGTTATTTTTATGACATACAAAGATCTTAGTAATTTTTTACGGTATTATTGAAGACGGTAGCACCAACATCTTCTTCATAATTCTGTTCTCCTAGTAATTTCTGTTCAAATTCTAAATTGAGTTCTTTCGTAAGAAACATTAGTGTGCAACAGAGAGAAAAAAATAGCATCATCAAAAAAAAGTTTTCTTATAACTTTGGGAGCTGACTATACCGTGCAAAAAACAGTTGAAATTTATGGTTGGCGAAACGGGACTCAATGTATGGAGATTAAAATAGTTACGAAAGGGCACTGTTTTTCACTTGTTTTGCACATCTTTTGTTTAGTTGTCCAAACGGGATGTACCCTAATAATCAAATACATTATGAAATACCTAAATGCTTTGAGCTTAAGACCCCAGTTTGGTTTCACAAACAGTGCCTAGTTAGTTCACTGGTTATCTGTATACAGTGCCCGCGTCGTGACGGACCGGAGTGCAGTCGTAGACAGTGCCCCGGTATTTAAGGCACGTACCGATTATGATGTGAGATTGTACTGCAATTGGGTAATAATGCTGCATTTTGGATGTATTGCTTGTTTTTATTGCTGACCTGGTTTGCTGGTTCGTGGTTAAGAATGAAATATTTTATGGTTTTTAGTGTGTGTGAAATACTGCAACCCATTGGTACTAAATATATGTTTGAGAAGAATAACAATTTTAGTTGCATTTAAAACTTTGACAGGATTTTAATAAAGAAGCTTTTTTGGAAGTAGAAACATATTTGAGTCTTTTAGCGTACAACGTAACTAAGACTGGGTGATGGTAAGTAGTAGCTGCAGTAAGATAATTTTTTAATCTTATTTTCACAAACGAATTCTGTGATATAAAATGACATACAATGAGATGGTATGATATTAAAGTTCAATTAGGAATTGCCCTGCGCTATGTGCGAAAGTTGCTAGAAGGCTGGTGCAATGCCACTTAAAAAAAATGAATGTAATCCAATAACACCGACGTTTAAATCCGCAAATCCCAACGTAACGACAAGCATTACAATACAATTATCCACCCTTACAATAAATCCATACACACAAATAAATACAAGCCATTTATTGCTCCAGAATTATCATTTATCGATATTCCTCGCTACACAAACAGACGAACAATATGATTCACTAAATCTAATTTCCATTCTATTGTGCGTGCGATACAATTCAATCACCTGATTGGCTGGGCCTCTCTGTCTTACTCTGAGAGTTAGAAAAGGATGGGCATAGCAATCTTTAGTCAACAGGAGCATCTTGACGTTTACATTGTTATCAAGCAGTGGATCACTTAATACAGATTAAATCTGAAATACATTTAGGTACTTCGTAGTGCTTTGTTAGTAAAATATGTCGACGTGGATTGTGTTCGCTAACTTGTTATTAATGTAAGTGTTGAACATTTGGTGGAAGTATGTGTGTTAAATTATGTTGTTAATTTCAACAGATATAATAAGTGTATTAAAATGAAAGTGTAGCAACATTTTGCAATAAAACAGTAAGGAAGTCATAATTTTATTCTATTAAGTTTATTACTTTCGTTGGTTTAAATGTTAAACCCAAAATGCAGGGTCTTGTATATTATCAAGTGCCTAATGTTTGGCGTGCACTTTACGAGGTTTTGAATAAGTGATGCTACATAAGCGAAAACAACGACTTACGTGTTTATTTGAAAATTGCTTGTCTTGGAGTAGTTTTCTAGAGAATTTTAAGTTTTCAAAGTAAAATGTTATGAAGTGAAATCAAATCAATGTTGTTGTTACACGTTACAGTTAGCGTGACTGCTGAACCCAAGGTTAGTAGTCGTATTTCGATCCTCAAGACGTGTGTTATGATATTTCCTAAACGATTTTTGTAGTACCTGTATTAAACTCAAACTCAAACTCAAAGCATTTATTTCAATTAGACCATTACAGGCACTTTTGAATGTCAAAACACAAAAAAATAAACTAAGCTACAGTCCCAGTCACAGGGCATAATAACTTGTGAAAGTACTGTAGTTGCCCATTCGAAAGCGTAGATCTCTATGGAGAAGAATGGGCAAGAAACTCCATGGACACTCTTTTAAATCATTATGTTGTTACAAAGTCTCGGTTACATCATTCATGTCGAGATTAAACATACATGTGAGAACGATGTAGAAAGACGTGCGAGTAAGAGCGTCCAGAATAAGAAAGATAAAATTAACAATTCAAAAATACAATAATCCATGGCAGCTGCGAGATGACCAGTCACAACTGACAGCGCCCGTTCACGAACATGACGCATGGATCAGCCATCATTCAACTCAACCATTTTGGAGGGAACTAAACGACCCGACACACGCGCCACCATCAGCGAGACATTTGAGTGAGCATGACATTTCTCAACCGCCAGGGCAAATTCGAGTCAGTAAAAGATGTAAATGGTAGCTTTATCGTACATAGAACTCACACATGTGCTATGCAATTATATAATACTAAGAGACTGAATCTATACAATGCAAAGATATGTTTACAATCTTCTGCAGCTTCCACAATAACTTCACAAAGTAATCAATTAGTTTGCCCCTATGGTTGTGGAGCAGGACCAGCATTGAGCCAAGCATTTTTATCATCAATGTAATCTCCCAACTTATAGTATGCTTGCCTACATAGTGTGCGTTTTATACAAGATTTAAATTTCGTCTCATTCAGTTGTAGAATGCCGGGAGGAATTTTATTGTAACATTTTAAACAGTACCCCATGAAAGATGAGTCTACTTTAGCTAGCCTGAAACCTGGCTGAACTAGATGGTCCCTGGTTCTAGTATTATAGTGGTGTCTGTCACCTCTTTTACTAAATAAATGCAGATTTTTCCTAACGTACATGATGTTTTCATAGATGTATTGGCAAGGTACTGTCATGATGTTAATTTCCTTAAACAGTTCTCTTAGAGAATCGCGCCTACATAGATTATATATGGCTCTGATGGCTCTTTTCTGCAGAATAAATATAGACTCGATGTCTGCAGCCCGTCCCCATAGTAAAATACCGTAAGACATAATACTATGAAAATAACTAAAATAGACTAGCCTCGCGGTATCTACATCAGTAAATTGACGGATTTTCCTAACAGCATATGCTGCTGAACTCAGCCGTCCTGCAAGAGATGTTAAATGAGGACCCCATTGTAGCCTTGAGTCGAGCGTGATCCCTAAGAAAACAGTTTCATCGACGAATTCTAGTTTCTCTTGATTCAATACTATGTCACAATCACTAGTTTTGACATTTGGTAGGGCAAATCTTATGCACTTAGTTTTTTTCCCATTTAATACTAAATTATTCGCGGTAAACCAATTATGGACTTGCAGTAGGGCGCTATTTACGTCGTCAAGAATTGTGGCACGTCTGTTTATCTTAAATATCAAAGAAGTATCGTCGGCAAACAACACCATTTGAGGTTGGTTTTTAAATAAATGGGGTAGATCATTAATATAGACTAGAAAGAGGAAAGGACCCAATATAGAGCCTTGTGGTACACCCATCCTTACTTTTAAACCCATTGAATTGACACCATTTATTTGTACTTGCTGATGTCTATCGTTCAAATACGATTTCACTAAACTGAGCGCAAGTTTCCCCAAACCGTAATGCTCAAGTTTAAAGAGTAGGGTTTCGTGGCTTACGCAATCAAATGCTTTCGAGAGGTCACAGAAGATTCCTATGGCATCTTGTGCCTCTTCCCACGCAGTGAATATGTGTTTTAATAATGTGACACCGGCGTCAGTCGTACAACGTCCTTTGGTGAAACCATACTGTTTCTCATGTAAGATCTTATTGGTATTAAAGTGGTTAAGCATCTGATTAAGCATTACCTTTTCAAACACCTTGCTGAAAACCGGCAATACGGATACGGGTCTATAATTATTCGTATCTATTATTGGTCCATCATAGCAAAAGGCTCGTCGTCCCCACGTAAATGACGTAATGTGGATGATTCCATGGCTGCACAGTTCATTATTTCTCCTTTGATCTTAGCATTGCAGCAGATGCTACGGAGTTAATCTTTGGCCACGATACCGTTAATGCGCTTAACTGCAAAATATATGTCGTTAAAAGCTTTGCATCCTCAGGTACCAAGGCAGCAGAAGTTCGCCGCAGGAATACCGAACGACTGCTCGATTTAAACGGATTAGATTGCCTTAGATTTGTTTATTTACTTTGTGCATTAAAGTTGTACTGGAAGGAAACTTTTTCTGAGTTTAATGTTGAGCATGATTTCATCAAGTTCTAGTAATTTTTTTTTAATAAAAGCAGAAGGAGGTTTCATTTAGGTTGAAACACAAACTTTGACGGCAGAAGCCTAAAAGTCAAACAACCAGTCCTGCCATAGGGTATCGTTTCATTTAATTCGTTGTGTATTTTAGATACGAGGACGCTCCATGTGAATCACTGGTATTCAGTAACATGCGGTAGATAAACTGGAAGCTAACGTAGCTAGGCAATGGCTAGGTAGGTGATACTTCATGAACATGATCCAAGCAATAAGCATTTCTATACAAAACACATCAAAACGCAAAAACACTTTTCCAGATATTCGACACACCGTAGAACATTGTCAACTCACCATCCATTTTCGATGTTTATCCTACACATTATTTCCTAGATATGTATGGACACTGTTGTCCAGTGTCGCAGGTAAGAATTCAGCTCTGAATCCGAGTAGTAGATTAATTCTCGCTGCACGGCGAGCGATAGCTGTCTTCGCTTGAAAGCGTCGCGACGACTTTAGCGGGAGAAAAGTGTGGTATAAGGTAGAGGATTATAGCGTAATCGCTATGTAAGAAGGTTAGGTGAAAACAATTTGCGAGTTAAGTGGTACGGTATCATCGTTCCATGATTTTATTCATTAATTAACTTCATCACTAACCACCTCTTTATAAAATAATGGCACAGTTTAGTATTTTGGAGACAAAAGCCAAAAGCCAGCGGTAGTTAACGCAGTGGCTAAGCGATTGGCGCACAACAAATATTTGTATGACCTGCAGGTAGTTGTTCCGGGTCTGGCTGTTTGTGTATATGTGAGTGTAAATGAACGTGGGTTCGTTTAGAAACATTTAAATGTTGCCCTATTCTAGGAATTTCTCCAGTACCAGTAAGGCAACGTTTAAAAAAAGTACTATACTGCTTCTGGACAAATATTCTTTGCTGGTATCTTTGTCTGCAGATTGAACCCCACTTAAGGTTTCGAATTGCCAAATAAAACCTATCTTAACAGTATTGACGTTTACATTGTTGTTAGCGATCTATGCTCATACCTTCTCCGTATGAGATAATAGTTTAAATTATTGTGACTAACATTCTCCTGCAAATGAAGATGAACAAATCTACACGTTCTGAAAACAAAAAAACGCTACCACTTATAACTTGATCCGTGTTAAAACTAAAATCAATTTATCCAGCGCTCGCGCAGAGCAACTAAATCGATTACGTCGGCGACTGTTTGTCCGGTAATGGAGCTATCCGTGACGTCGCTCAGTGATTCGTCTTTGTCTCTCACGTTAGCTTTTGTTTTAAAACTATATAATAAAATCGCTTGTTGAGGACTTGTTTCTTTTCGATGGACCGAGGTATGCGCTTCTCGAGCGCGAGCAGGCGGAAAACGTGAAAAATACAAATTAGATTTTTGAAGTGGCTTACTTAGAGCGATTGCTTTTACGAGTATAGAGGCGAGCTCGAGGTTAAATGATAACAGCCGCTCTAGTCTATCTTCAGGTTAAGCCGCGCTGACCTAGGTTGGTCCGTAGATGACCACCCATTACATACACAGTTTCACCTCTAGGCAATGATAACATTTACTTAATTTATATTATTTGTCAAATTATCTGCCTGTCAACAAATAAGATCATTTTTGTAGTGTACACTTTACTTTTTAACCGACTTCAAAAAAAGGAGGAGGTTCTCAATTCGGTTGTATGTTTTTTTTTTTTTTTTTTGTGTTTGTTACCTCATATCTCCGTCATTTATGAACCGATTTGAAAAATTCTTCTTTTATCTGAATGGATCTACTTCCCGATTGGTCCCATAGAAATTTCATCAAAATCGGTTCAGCAGTTTGGTTTTGAAATCAAAAAATGTCATCCAAGTAAAAGAAATTACGAAATTGATACTTGACAAGGATTTGTGTGTGATACGATAACTAATAAAAAGGGTAAAATAAAAACTTTTTTGCAAAACAAAACCGACTTCCAAAAAAAACACTAAAAAAAGTGGAAAATAACTTTACTTTCGGAAGTCGGTGGCAAAAAAGTCAATGAAACAAACAATAGTCACCGACTTCCGAAAGTAAAGTTATTTTCCACTTTTTTTAGTGTTTTTTTTGGAAGTCGGTTTTGTTTTGTGTAGTGATCATTTTTGTAGGATGTAGGTATTTACTCAGCCGGTCCTAGTATTATCGTTATTGGTATCTGCTCCATTTGTCGAACGATGAGTAAATATCGTCCGGTATTTGTTAGGTAGTCGATCGGTACATTTATTTCCTATAACTTCCATCTGAAGCCCAATAATAAATGTAACTTATTGGTCAACAGAGGTCATTCGAGGTCACTGGACTTCATTCCAGACGGATTGCTATTTGAGCACAAAATTATTATCAGCCATTTGGAACGTCCACTATAACTGGATTCATGACTATGGCTATTCAACATCCTGTTTTTAACAACCGATTCTCAACCTTATTGCTTCGGAATAGAACTACAATAAAACCAGATGCCACTCTTGAAGTATCGCTTCATTTTTGCATGTAACGTGTAAAAAAACTGAACATCTCACCCCAGACGACCCTTAAGCCTTTTCCCGTTACCGTTACTATCACCCAGCTATATCAAACGCTATCTACTAGCGGCTTATAATACTGAACTGTATTACTTGTACACACAGTTGAGAATCGGATGCAGTGAACTGCAAAAATAAATTGCTCATGCTGACCGCACGAACAAAATTATCAGTGCATATTACTTTTTCCTTACTCCTTGCAATAAGGTTCAAAGTTTTGCCAAACAGCTGCGCAGACTTTTGGAAATATTTGGCTTCACGCCAGCGCGTCAATAGACCGTAGTGGCAGGAGTGACGTCTCGTGGCCGTTACTGTGTGTTTACACCGCAGTTACCGCCGTTTGCTGGTGTAATGTGCTCTTGAAACCACCAGTAAGTGGCTTAAAACCTTAAACAGAACAGATCTCGACATGTATTGGGGATTAGAGCCCGAAATTTCGCGCATCGTTTAGCAAAATTGCTGAAGTTTCTTTTTATGTGATAGGTTTGGCAAATGTGCCAAATGCCACCTGATGATGTGGTTACCGTCGCCTTGAAACACAAAGCTTTGTCGACCTTAATTAAATGTTTGGTTTAAACACTTTGTGTACCTATAACACATACATAACGTAACATCACGCCTGTGATCCCCGAAGGTTTAGGCAGTGATGTACCTAATAGTACCCCCACATTATTGCCATCAACCGGACTTAGACTCCGTGGCTCCTACTGAGAAATTCCCGATGGCAAAACCCAATGTCACTTTGCCCGACCTGGTGGTGGTGGCGTTCCTATAATTTATAATTAATATCTTCATAATCGAAACCGGCGTTGGTGGCTGATTATGCTATCTGCATAATACTCCATGGTGGCAATAGCAGCTCTGTTGGTAAAACTTCTCCTGACAAGCCTATCCACAAGCTCTAATACTGCCAGAACAACAGATCCGATGTAATTTGAAACTGAATTAAGATATCTAGCAGTTGCTTGTGTTTATCGCAAACTAGCTGTGCCCGCGGCTTCGCTCCCGAGACCGCGTATAAAAAAAAGTCTTTATTCAGAAACTTAAAAGGTAAAATACAATATGAATCAAAAATTTACATTGTAGGTATAACAATGTTAGATGCCTGTACTAGGATAATCCTGTATCACAGGCTGCAGGAGCTGCAACAATATGCTATATGTAGGACAGTCGTTTTTTGTTTAATATTTAACATTACATAATGGCAAACTTATTTTAGTTAACTTAAACTCTAATAACTTAGAACTAAAATACATGATTATTACAGGAAAGTATTTGCGTCAGCAGTGTTATAAACTAGGTTGCATAAACATATTCGAGGCACTCTTGTTTATATCCGATATTTGCACCTAGTGACTAATGCGCTTAGACATTAAAATAAATCGATGGCAAGTATGTCTGCGCAGTGGTCTGTTATTGTTGTGTCAGCAACGCATGTTGCATTCAACGCGGAAATCTAACCTAAAGTATGACGCGCTACACGCCCTCGTAGTCGATGGCCTACCTATGTATATGGTATACCTATATTCTGCTAGTTTCCTAGCAGGGCACTCAACAATTATATATTATAATTTATTGTTTTGGCATTGTGGGAACATTACATGGGAATGTGAAGTCGTAGCATAGGCGCGCGTGGAACACTACGCGCCGCCGTCTCGGATCCACTGTGATGGGAGGCGACGGATGTCCCCGAATCCATCACCCCTGAACCTGTATAGAGAACCGGAAGAGGGCGTTATTAGACAGAGGTGTATTGTACCTAATCGTACACCCACATTTCGTCAGTCATGTTTAAGTTCCATGTAATAGGGGGTGAGCCTATTGCCATCAACCAGGTACGACTCTCAGTCGCGCTTGCGACCAGTCGGTCAACGATGCAGTCTCACACATACACAATAAAATTTCCACGCGAACGAAGTCGTGGGCAACAGCTAGTTAAACCTATAAACTTGAAATCTTGCAAGTCAGTTCTTAATACGTTAGGAAAGGATTTTTAGAAATTACACCCCCAGCTGGGTTTTAAAGTTTGTATGGATATTTGTAATTTTTAAAGAGAGGCATGAGCCTCTCTGAGTTTTTAGAAACTCTGCTCTAAGGGGGGTTTAATAATAAAAGCTGACGTGGTAGTGTGTTATAGCGTATACATTGAGAAGTTATACTCGATCTTTAAAGTTTTACGTGCAAATTAGTGATGGGTAACTCATCATTTTTATGTGAGGTTGAGGGAGTACCTCATTTTACCTCGCGAGGTCCTCAAGAGGTACCCCTCATTTGAGGCGAGGAGTCGTACGTCAGCGTATTCACCTCACGAGCCGAGCCCGAGCCGAGGCAGCGGGGCGGACGGTTGCGTCGACTCTTAGGTACTCTCGATTCCGATTTTTACACGCAAATATGTGATGGTTTATTCCATACGATTTTGTTTTTACTTTTTTATCTTTTGATCTCAATTAATTCACTCAGTTTTTTTTTATTTTCTTCGTGTGTTTTATTTACCCTGCAACTCATTTCACACAATTTTTTGTATCTCTTCATAATCTACCTCCTACCAAACAGACGTCAAACATCATTATTTCATTAGGAACATACCAAAATCATAATGTTTACTGTGTGTGTTTTCAAAATGTCGAGACCTCACCTCACTCATTCTATGAATACAAGTCGATTCATTCGCTCACTCAATCACTCGATACTCACTCGCGAGCACTCGCGTCAATAATGTCAATGTCAATTTTTAAGTGAGGACGCGTGAACGAGTGAGGTGGTACAATGTTGAAATTCGAGTAACTCTTTCAATTTGCGATCACGAGTACCTCAAACGAGGCACCTCATGAGTGAGGGACACATCTCTAGTGCAAATAAATAGAAGATCACACTTGAAGTAAGTTGTTTCAAATAAAAAATAATCATATAAAATCAATTTGGTGAGTAAGGAGCTCGTGGCTTAATAATAACAGCCGCTAGGGTCGATCATCAGGTTAAGCTACGCTTGCCTGGGTTGGTCCGTGGATGGGTGACCTGACCACCCTTACATACCGAGTTTCCTCCGTGCCTCGAAAAACACGTTAAGCCGTTGGTGCCGTCTGTCATTTGTAGATCTTTGACAGATAGTCAGTGGCCCGAATGTCAAACAACCACTCTTACCCGGGGGGTATCGTATTACCCAGTACAAACTGAGTTGAGGAGGTCAGATAGGCAGTCGCTCCATTTAAAATACTGGTATTCAGCTGCATCCGGTTAGCCTGAAAGCCGACCATAACATAGTTGGCAAAACACTAGGCAGATGATTGTGTATTAATACTGGGGACATCAGGTAACGAACACAAACAAAAAATTTATAATATATAATAATTAAGAATCTCCTGACTAAAAAACTTATTTTAATCAAATTGCGAACATAGCGCGTACGAAGTCGTGGGTAACAGTTAGTGTATATTATATATGTGTATATATTATATAGATAGTTTATCTTCGTCTGGTTCGTGATCGATCGCAGCTGTCGCCAGCTTGCATTTCGGCTTAATGTTTCCATTTACTCAGTTTTCGCTGTTTTCACTGGTTTATTAAGTAGTCCTTAGTTTTTTTGCATTTTATTAAACAGTGCATTTTAGTAAACGTTTGGCCGCAACTCGGCTGATGTGAAGCGATGATGTGGCGAGCAGCTCGAACTTTGACGAGATCCAGATCATAATGATGACTGTAATGTGCTGTACGTTAAGCAAAGTAAAGATGTAAAACATTGTCAAGACAAGTCCTAGAATTTCATAGTGAGCGAGTGTTTAGGTCCTCTTTTGGGTGGGAAAGGGTGAAAATTCTAGTCGATGAATAGATTTTCATTTTATGGCCGACGTGTAACTTTTTAGAGAGTATTCGGTTTTTGTTGCATAAAGTTATATAGGTGAACGTCACCTTGACAAATTCTAAGATGAAAAAGTTGGCTGTTTCGGCTGAAAATGCAAGGTATTAATATTATTATGTCTGACTAATGCCCCAGTGTTAAATTAATCTACAATCTTCGTCGCATTGGAGTTGGTATTCACACAGTCATACGTTTTTTCTAAGATGATCAAATGATTATGACAGTTCCCCTTGGGATACCATATCTAACCCCATCTTAAATCACATCACTATAATAACCACCATTGCACTATCAGTACTATCACAGTCAGATAAAGTACAATTCCCATTAACAAGGCAAGTTCATTTAAAAATGTAGGCGTATCGAAATTGTTCGCGCCCGATACTTTGCGAATTCATAGGGACTCTCATTGTGCACGCCAGTCGTAAACCTGCTTTACTGCCTACCCCCGATACCTTCACGCCTTCTAATAGCCTGTATTGGTATGGGGGACACACTGGGAAATTGCAGAAATAACAGTAATTTTATACCCCGTTCAAGATCAAGAATCTTGATCAGATGTCATAGTAGACGCTTGTCGAGGCTGGTTCGTGGATGGATACTTAACCGTTTTTACACACTAAGACACTTCCGTTTCTCCGAAATCAAGATATGTGTTATATGTTATGTACTTGAGCCTGGCTGTCATTCTGAAATCTTAAACGTTCGTTACGTTACCAAGATGACCCCATGCAATGCAATGTAATTTTTTGTAATTGATAGCTGATTCTTCTATTTATTACGAAATAATGGTCCTTTGTATATCTAACTAGCAATTTGGCCGCGACTTCGTCCGCAAAAATTGTGATAGCTCGGCTAATAAGCATGATATAAATATAATTTATAGCCTATAGTATCCATGGATAATGTGGCTATTTACCAGTGATTTTTTTTTTATCGGATAGTAGTTCCAAAGATTAACCCTTACATGTGTACAAATTTACAAACAAATTTCATCTCTTTATAATATTAGTATAGAAGAATAGATAATGTTTGTATTTTCGTTTATGTATGGGACGTTTTTCATGTTAGTATAACGGGATTTTAAGAATAAATAGATTTACTTTCCCTCGTCTCTCAGTGTACCACCACCCCTTCAGCAGTAGTTACCGGCGCGCGGTTTTTACGCCTTCCACTGAATATTTAATCGAGATGAAGTGATAAAAAAATGTAGCCTCCACGATTGGGATGCCCATTGCCCATTGCCCGGGCTACGGGCTACACTGAGCTAAGTAGCTTACACTACTTAATAATGAAATAGTTTTGTTGTTGGTTCATAGGTGTTTCGAGGCAAATAGTTTATGTTATATCTTGTGGTGAACTGTAACTTGTTATCTGAACTGAGCTAGTGATAGTGGAAACTTCAGTGTCACGTTTTTATTTTCTAAAGGAGTAAGTACAAGTCTGGCTAGTTTCACTGTTTGCTCTTTGGTTTTATATTTTTTTCCTTACGAATATCGTACCGCACCCTTTGCAGGATTCACTTCAGTTTGGCTTTTGTAAGTTTAAAAATCGACACAACACTTAACATCACGCCTGTAATCCTCGAAGGGTTAGGCAGAGGTGTACCTAATAGTACACCCACATTTCGTCAGTTTGTTTAATTCCAATGTTATAGGAGGCGAGTCTATTATCATCAATCGGGCACAAATCCAGACTCCGTGGCTGCTACTGAGAAATTCCTGATGGAAAAACCCAATAACACTGCCCGATCCGGGAAACACAAAAAAATAGACACAAAAAGACTAAAAGCATTCATTGAATAGAATGTCTCCTAGGTACTCGTATTTCTCGAAACTAGTATCAATTTCTCGTGGAGTTCCCGTTCACTTGTACATACAGTGTTATTTCGTTATCGAGTCACAGATCAGATTGTCGACGGCGCTGCAACGAGCGGATTGTTCGATTCCATCGACAAATACTACACGGGAGAACTATTTTTGCACCTTATTTCCTTTAGAGACTGATGTTACTTGCTTGCTTGCTTATTTTGTATATTTTTCATGGCATTTCCTGAGTTTTTATGAGTGCTTTGCTTCATTTATTGAAACTAGTGGCACAGTTATTTTTTTTACTTCTCTGAAACTTCGCAATATTTTATCAAATAAAATAAAATTACTGCCGCTGTTGGTGCCCATTTTCAACGACATGCCTGCACTACTAACTTAAGAATCTAGTCTCTACTCTAGATTACTTATATGATTTGAAAATACTGGCTTTTTGGAGTAGTTCATGTTCAGTAGCTTGCAATTTTCTTCACAAAGATTGCCTCGTTAGATATTTTAAGTAGCAGTCAAATAGACTTAAGGTCCCTCCCCCCACCTTCTTCCACCCGTCGCGTTCTCATATTCAACACGTTTTCATACTGAAAGATATTACAGTCATTAAACGATTCAAGACATTCTCAAAACCTCCACCTTTTACTAAATTTCATTTAATAAGTACTAGGTTGTCATGAATTCAAGCAGCACTTCGCAGACTCATTCAATTTCTTTACATTCGTACTTGCAAATGAAAGTCGTACGAGTATAACACAATTTTATATTCGTAATGTTATCTTAGCTGTAACATTTTAACTAAATCGTGCAGTTCAAGTTGTGGAACGTACAATTGCAGGTTTAAAGAGCGACTACAATTTTCCCTTTATATTTGCGAGATTTCAGCTTAGAATGTTGTGCGTCGGTATGACACTTTGCTGTAATTAATTTCTTGTTCCGTTGTGGATGGTTCGTTTCCTTACGTTATTTAATTTACACTAAATGTATTGAGTGTGTTTAGTGGTGAAACAGTTTGGAAAGGTGAAAATGCTGAAGGGATTTAAGTCTGAGTCTATGCACGCTGATTCTGCATCTTCTTTCTTCTCCAATAACGTTGATATGCAATAACTGAACGTTGGCCATCAACTCTTAATACTTCTCCTTGTCCTTTGCGCGGTGGAATAGCTCAGCAGCTCTCGTGTCTCCAGTCCATCTGCGAATGTTCCTCCAGCGAGACTTTCTTCTCCGCACACACCGCGTTTCATTGCTATTTTGCCCATCATTATGTTTTGTAGTGATTCATACCTCTCTCTCAAAAAGATGACCAAGGTTACCCCACCTTTCTTTGCTTGACACTCTGAATGAGCGGTCTTACCCTATTCAGCTTGCTGATTATACAGCTTTATTTTTTTAGGGATCAGCACCCAAAATCTCGTGTACCAGCAAATTTCCCTAACTCCATCACAAGCCGAGCTCTCAATAAATAGCTGCCGAAAGTCGTGCGATGATTTATATCTCCCCTCAGCTGAGTTATAGCATCGCATCGAGCTCAACTTTCTTCGTCTCGCTGGCGAATTTGTTTCTTCGCTAACGAGTTTGGTATCTTTCTTTCTTGTAGGGAAAAGGAAATGGGTGCGTTTATATGAAATTATATGCTTGTCATACGACGGGGTGAATGAGTGGTAACTAGTGTCAATGAGGTTACATTCGCTGCTTGTATAAAAAGAGGGCTTGGCGACGACTTTTAGTAGTATTTTACACAAAACTAAAATAAATACTAAGGTGTCCCTAAGGTAGACTGCCAGAAAATGCCCAAGGCATTTAGTCTGACTTTGTACAGTTTTTACTTGTGCATATAGTTTGAATAAATAAATAAATGTTGTACCTTGTTAAACAAATTGATGACATACAATCATCGTAACTGCAGATCGCACACCAGGAAACTAACGTTACATCCGAAAACCAAACCTAACCGAATTATTTTCGTTATTTTTCCTTAATTTCTAAACGAAATAGGTACTTTGATTTATTCCATCAAAGTAAAAATAGATAAACGAATTCATAGCTTATGTAATTATCCTGTAGTGATGCAATTATATACTAAACTAGCAGGAGGCTCCACAAAACACCAAAATACACTAGTCTCATCCTCCATCATTTATCATGATTAATCCTCTACTAAATAAAATCGAGATAGTGCGTCAGTATTTATGGTAATAGTGGCGTGTCTGCTCACTCCCGGCCATAAAGCAGCGTGAAGAGTGGCCGGCGTGAACCACGGGATACGTTTTAGGGGACTTGTACATGCACTTGTGCTCGTACGTGGGGACGACAAGCTGTTAGTGAGGCTTTAGTTTAGGGGCTCGAGATGTCGAATATTACTGTAGCGTTCCATCTAGGTACTTCTACAAGCGGTGTCACAATTATCCTGTAAGTTTCCCGGTTTATGTCGATACATACTCTGTAGCATTCATCATTAATTTGTAGTTATTCCGATATGAACCGTTTTTTGCCTAACTTGTCGTTACCGAAAGTATTAACATTTCGACCTTGAGCTGGCCTAGTGTATGTGTACTGAGTTTCTGTAAAATAATAGGGTAACCTGTTTCTACTGATATTGTAACCACCAACGTGTGCCCCACTATACCTAGGCTATAAAATCAAAGTTTGAGCTTTGACTCAAAAGTAGGTATCTATAATTTCGCACGATAAATACGCGCTTTGGACTTGGAGTTGTGAACACCAGCCCGTGATACAATACAAGCACCTACATATAATTAAGTGATACAATCCAGAAAGTACATAGCGTAAAGTAAGCAAACGTAAAAATCAATGTGCTCTAGAATACGGTTTTATTATGCGATTCATTGTAACTTTATGAAGAAAACCATTCCTATTGCCATTCCTATTCCTATTTCCTATTGCCAATAGCAGAAATTCAAAATCAAGAAGCATTCATATGCAGTTCCTACATAGTATAAGACTCCTTCCTCATAGACGCCAATAATACCAGGAAACGTGTCACCGGGTTTATTGCACTTTTTATACCGACACCACTTCGCGACACCATAAAATATTTATATTTTATAGCTACTAATAAAATATTTACGTCGGATTCCTGATACTCGAACCTACCTGACGAATAAACAGAAATATCTCTTTTTTCTAATTCAACATTCCCTTTTTATATAAAAGTTCTCTCGGAACCGTATAAAATTGTGTTTAAAGGTTACAATTTTACCGTATCCTGTCTGTTTACGGAGTGCCGTAAATTTTTATTTGAGCTTTTTTATATTTTTTGTAGGTAGATACGACTCTTTGGTTTTTGAAGGAGAATAAAATAATAGTATCAGGTTGTTATTTTTTAGTATAATGTGTGTATTTGCAAAATTATGTATAGGTATACTTTAGTTACCTACGTAGTATTTTATGTGCTTTAGTTTTCAGAAAATAATATTTTTATATTGACATTATAATTATGACAGTGTGTGGCATAGGTTTTATTATTATTTTATTATTCACTGAGGAGGTTGGATTAATGTGCGCAAAACGCAAAAATTCAAAATCTTCTCTGTCAGCCTGAGATAATGATTATCAACTGTATTCGAATCACCATTAGGTCTAAGGTATTAATTCTATTTAATGCATTTGCGTGATCGTTATAGTGGTCGTGACTCACTTCAGTGGGTTATAGAGACTGCATCTTGGAACGTTCATCATGTTCCAAAGTATTTCTCCTTTGCAAGATACCAAAGAAGGAGGATCAACAAAACCAATTGGTCTAGACCAATACGTATTTGATTTAGATGTTGTTTACTAAATGACCTAATTACTTTCGTTATTAATTTTCTTGTACAAGATCTTGCCTATAAATCTGCTATAAAGTAAAATAATATCAGTTTCTACCCGACAAGACTGAGGGCGCTGCAAACTTTGAGAAATGCTGTCAAAACTTATAAAAGTCTGGCAGGCGCTGGAAGTTGGAAAAATCTGTATCGGGCGTCGATTTAATAAATATCTGCTTTCTGGGAAAAATTGTGCATAGAAAACAAATCTCAGAAACAAGACATATTTTTACGGAGATAGGAAATATGAAACAGCCTTTAGGGCGTTGCGAACGATTTAGCAGAGACGATTTTACTAACTGCTAAGTTAGGTTATATTAATAATAATCACTAATGCTTATTACCTGTCTGAAAGTTAGACTTTCTAGGTCTTGTACACACTAAACATCTGTCCGTGCACAAACAGCGGTAACAACATGTGTAAAAAAAAGCGCGTAGTGAAGAATTCAATCTAGAATCAAGTGTCCGCTTCGCAACTGAAATCTCGAAGAAGAATTGTTTTCAAACGTAATCTAAGATAGAAACAAGTTTAAACTTATAAAATACTGAAAGCTTCCACGCGAGAGTCGGTCTCAGAGAAAAATCTAGTATGAAATCAGCTAGTTTTCTTGTGAACGGAAATACAGAATACAGTTACTATACAGGTAAATATGCCGTTGTCATATTCTGAATGTCAGCAAGATTTGTATTTTATATTTTGCATACAGAAAGCGTTTGACATGTAGGTAGAAAAGCAGAAAAATGTGTGTAAATAAAAAATAACAACATCACGCTAGTAATTCCCGAAGGGTTAGGCAGCGTTCCTACAGTGCACCCACATTTTACTAGTTAAGTTAAAGGCATCGCCATGAACCGGACACAAACTGCGACCCCCCCCCCCCCGGGCTGCTACTGACAAAAAACCCAATGACTTTGCCCGACCTTGTAACCGCCGGAATGGACCACAAGTCTCATGATGCAGTCTCGTCACGGTTGGCGCAGTGGCTGAGCGATGGGCTGCGTGTCGCGGGTCCGAGTCCCGCACGAAACCAATATTTACATTTATCACTACAGATAGTTGTACTGGGTCTGGCTGTTTGTGTATGTGAGTTTAAATGTTTGTAAACGCACCCACGATTCAGGAGGATTTCTTCGTAAGATTTTTAAGGAATTTCACCTTTTGAATAAATTAAAAAAAAATATAATGATACTATTACTTCTTAGACAATTATATTTTGTAATACAAACCACCACAGCAGAAAATCTTTTGCCTTAACTTCCTCTCTTTATAACTTTCAGTTCCCGACAACTTCACAAATGCAATCAACATACAACAAAGAGTCCGTTTATCACGCCACAATTACGGAATTCCCAATCTTTGAGGACACGAGGACCAAAAACTGGCATCCTTAGGAGTAAAGGACCATCTTATTTGTAGGAGCGTATAACCCGTGATTGAGGGGGTTGTAATAAAGGGGAATAATGTCGAGGAGACTAGTTTCAATGGGGATAGTGGCAGTTTAGTTGGCACTTGATTATGTAGAGTTGAAGGGGTTGCAATCATTTTTAGCTGCAGAGGTGACAAGGGGTAGTGATAAGAGAATTCGTGAATTAGAAGCAAACTCTTATACCAGATAACGGTTTTATAAATTCGTTTGTTATCCCATCGATGAGACCCAAAAATAAATACGTAGAATTTGGTTTCTTTATTTTCAGTTGCAAGGACCTTAAAAAAGTGGCTGGTGAAGACTGGATGCGGAAGGTTGGGGGCAGGGCTTGGTTGCGCAGATTGGGAGAACCTTAGGTCCAGCAGTGAACTGCTGTAGATTCAACAACCTGAGAGAAGTGTCCTTCACCGATGCAAGTGATAATTATACAATACGCACATGAATCCGAAAAATTAAAGGTGCATGTCGTGGGTTCGAACTCGAGACCCATGACTTGAATTATACATTAAAGCTTCGCAATTCTAAAACTACTTTCTACGGAATGACATACGCTTTTCGTTTGCTTATTTATTTCAACCCCATCCATTTTTTGACTTTTCTATGATCGTTATCGCTGTTAGATTGTCACTTTGTTTAGGCTCTCTTGTCATTATCAACATTGTCATGCTAACCATTACCTGTCAAAGGTGAAGTTGAAACTGTAATCCAAGAAATGTGAGCAATGTGATCTACTTTTCTAATCCAGAAAACTTCAAATTCCATATTTAAACGATTTTCCCAAACAGAAGGTGTTTTTAAAATGCACGCTGCGTCGCGTTACGTCGTTTCGATAGTTGAAAACGTTTGAATCGTGGTTCAAACAAAAAAAGCAATCGATGCACTCATCGTGAAGTTATTTCGTGAGTGTAGGTGTCCAGTTATGCGCATAGTTGACCTCCTTTTTGAGTTAGAATTGAATTGAAACTTTTTGGACAGTCAGGAGTGAAGTGTGGAATTTTATTCGTCGTTGTGTTTTTTTTTCTGGCGAGCTGGCACGTAACACTTTTGAACTTTTGACATTTACTTTAGAATACAAAACGAAAGTGGAATAATTAAAGTCGTGTTGGAAAATTTTAAATGTAAAACATTTTATTTTACCTGGAAGAAGAAAATGGAACCTGTGTTACTCAGATTTTTTATTCATAAATTGGAATTTGGGGCTTTCAACAAAACCTATGCTTCAAGGCTGTTTTTGGTGTTGTAAAAAAAATCACGAAATTCACACCTTTTTTATTCCGCTATCAAAGAAAAGGTCGCCGTAATGTCGGGTAATACAAACATCACATCGTTGTTTAATTTGTTCAAGAACTTCTATTCTTCTTACTTCAAACTTCTGTTCTTAAAGCCTTTTACACTGATCATTGCTTCAACAGCAATTACTAATAAGATCACTTGAACGCTATTTATAGCCTTTGAGTAGTATCTCATTCGTCGGGTCGTGAACACTTGTAGGTACGTATCGAAAGCCCTGATAATCCTTAAATTACTCACGAATGCCTTCCACTCTAAGGCTAAGGATATAGAGGATTTGAGGAGTAAGAGATAAGCGGGTGTAAAGAACTAAATGGCAGATACAGAGTACACTCTTGATCTTCGAGTTCAATTCTACAAGTTCAGCAAAGCAAAGAGTAAAGAGTTGTGAGTTGTGACTAAAGTATCAATAATAATATTAACTTTTATTGCCTAAAGTTAAGAAATACGTAGTAAAAAGCTTAGGGAAATGGCTAGCTATAAGACAATACCGATAATGAAAGTGGAGACAAATTTCGTTTGAATAAATGCCTTACATAACGCTTTCTTCATGTACTGGTTTCAATAGCTACATTTCCCGAGTTTTACCTGGTGTTATGGTGTTGCAATGGTTTAAAATAAACTTTTCTTTACTAAAATTTCAACAAAACTTTCAATATTCCCGGAAGCCGCAAGAAGACATCGGTGGAAGTCGTTCTTAAATTGTGCCGTGTCATAAAGGTGGCTGGTCAAAGCGACGACAATCCTCTTGCGGCGGATTACAGGACCGCCCGAGGACTTACGAGTTCGAACGGACCAGTCTTCGGGTTTGGCGTCAAATGTTTGCTTCTCATTTGTGAAGACGCCGACGGTATTATTCATTTGGTTTGGTGTCTCGAAACTGTTGTATGGATTTACCTCGTTGATGTGTTTTCAACAAACATAAGTATTTATATGATTTAAAGTCTTGGATGTTATTCAGCGAAAATCAGAACAAAGAATCTAACAAATATTTAAAAAAAGTAACCGGAGAATTTTTTGCCTATTCTTCGCCATAGGAAACGACAAATTAGAGAACCTAACTATTTACGTTTTATAAGTGGCCACGTATGAATAAAATATTTTTGAATTTAAATTATTTATTGTGTCGAATGTTTTCACAAAGACAGATTCTGAATAAGACCACTTATAAAACGATAGGCAAATATAGTTATGATATATCTAATTCATCTGTTTGGTTAGAACTATGTCATATCCCAGTAAAAAAAAAAAGTGGAAGGCAAAACAAACACAACTTTTTTTCAGAATTTCAAACTCAATTTGCAGAACAAAAGTATGCGAACCAATACACCTCAAGTTGGCCACTTTGTTTGCACACAATACGACATGAAAACTGTCCCATAACAGCTTTAGACAATACTCGTGGCACAAACATTGTAAGCGATAATAAAGTTGAAGAAAGCGGAGAACTAAACAAACTCCAAGTTTTACTTCAAGTGGTTGGGTGGACGTGCAATATAGATAACAGAAGGTACACTTCTTATAGTGACCGTCACGAGTAGAAGACTCGTGACGGTCACTATAAAAAGTGTACCTTCAGTGGAAGGTAAACGTCTGAACAACTGCAATATCATGCAGATAAAGTTCACATTTGACACTAATATTACGTGTTAATTTAAAGCTTTATTAGTAAACTACAAAATAAAACTACATTGTTGAAAGTAGGTACTTACAACAATATGTTACTGGAGAGTTTATACTGTATAAAGTTTTATTAATTGTGACTTTTTTAAGAATTCCGTTGATGATGTTTATCATAATAATATATCGACCGAGTAGCGCCAATTTCTGACGTAGCTAGAGCAGTTTCCAGACAAAGCCCATTTTCTTGAATAAAAAATAAAATCATAAAAAAGTGGAAAATAACTTTACTTTCGGAAGTCGGTGACTATTGTTTGTTTCATTGACTTTTTTGGCACCGACTTCCGAAAGTAAAGTTATTTTCCACTTTTTTTTGTCATTTTTTTGGAAGTCGATTATTTATTTTTGCGAAAACATTTTTATTTCACCCTTTTTAGTTTTCGCATCACACACAAATCCTTGTTAATTATCAATTTTGCAAATTCTTTTACTTGGATGACATATTTTTTCCAGCTATTTTGATTTAAAACCAAACTACTGAACCGATTTTGATGAAATTGGGGACCAATCGAAAGGTGTATCCTTTCAGATAAAAGAAGAATTTTTCAAAACGGTTCATAAATGGCGAAGATATTTAGAATTGAGAACCTGCTCCTTTCCCTGCTAAGTCAGTTAAAAAAGCTTTATTAAATCCACACAATCAAATAACAACTAAAAATATAAATAACATTAATAATTATAAAATAAAAACACAGAAATAAAAATAACGCACGTAAAATACCCATTTTTTATGGACAGACAGATAAATATGGTAAAAGTTCTTAAAATTGTGAAAAATGTTAAGTTCCATATCTCCAGGGATCATTCATTTAAAATGATAATAGATAAACATACCCGCCTACTTTTTGACCACCATGTAGTCCATTCGTAGCTTAGCTTAATATGTGAGCCTTCTGCACTCACCTGATCTATGATAACGGTGTAACGCAATTTATGTATTACATTTTGTTTGTGTGAGTTGTATGGGAGCGACCCTTCCTTTTTATATCATAATGGAACTTGAGCGAGGCTTTTGTCTCCCGAGTTCGTAATGAGTGCTGGATAAAGACACGAGCTTATTGACAAGAGGTAGCGGGTGGCGAGTTTATGCAATCACGATTATTGTAAAAAAAAGTATTATACAGGCCTGTTTTACGACATTTAAAAACAGTCCCAGAGGCATAGCTGTTTTTTTGAACTAGTCCTGTAGGGTTACTGAATTAGCTAAATTCGCGTAGCTGATATTTTGGGTAAAACATATTTGACGTTTTGCTACCGACACAATTAGAAGTTAAAGTGATACTAAAAGTGTTGCCTGCCTATAATACATACAGTGATACGGCCCCCCTACTGAAACAGCTGTCAGTACCAGCTCTGACAGACGACCAACAGCTTGCAGCTCAAGTGGGTTATCATTATTCATTTTTAACCGACTTCTAAAAAAGGAGGAGGTTCTCAATTCGGTTGTATGTTTTTTTTTTTTTTTGTGCTTGTTACCTCATATCTCCGTCATTTATGAACCGATTTGAAAAATTCTTCTTTTATCTGAATGGATCTACTTCCCGATTGGTCCCATAGAAATTTCATCAAAATCGGTTCAGCAGTTTGGTTTTGAAATCAAAATAGCTGGAAATTTTTGTGTTTGTTAATTCATATCTTCGTCATTTATGAACCGATTTGAAAAATTCTTCTTTTATCTGAATGGATCTACTTCCCGATTGGTCCCATAGAAATTTCATCGAAATCGGTTCAGTAGTTTGGTTTTGAAATCAAAATAGCTGGAAACAATATGTCATCCAAGTAAAAGAAATTGCGAAATTGATACTTGACAAGGATTTGTGTGTGATGCGATAACTAAAAAAGGGTAAAATAAAAACTTTTTTGCAAAAAAAAACCGACTTCCAAAAAAAACACTAAAAAAGTGGGAAATAACTTTACTTTCGGAAGTCGGTGGCAAAAAAGTCAATGAAACAAACAATAGTCACCGACTTCCGAAAGTAAAGTTATTTCCCACTTTTTTAGTGTTTTTTTTGGAAGTCGGTTTTTTTTTGCAAAAAAGTTTTATTATGTATAGACGTGCATTCAAATATGAAAATTATAATAGTTTTATTAAGCGTTGATGAAAGAGTTTAAAAGGTAAACAAGAATTTATGTTAGTGGCTTAAATAAAGACTCAAACTGATTTTGCAATTACAGTGTTTGATTTCCAATATCAACGATAAAATAATTTCACGGCTGAAAACTCCTAAATAAGTTTTAAACTACGATCTAATATTACCTAGAAACGATTACTATTTGATATCAAAGCTTTAACTGAAACTTCAGTCAGACGTCAGAAACGTCAGGCTAGACTATTATTCAGCCCTTCCAATTCTCAGAAATATTAGGTACTTAAATAATTAAATCCTTTAATGCCAGGCAAGTAATTTTAGGTTATAATTTTTTTTATTTTATTTTATGTACTGGTGCAGAATTCGATTATATTTAATGTTTTCTGAAGAACATGTCTCAAACATAGGTTCTTGGTATAGCTAAATTTAAACAAGATTACAGCTTAGACTAAATTCCTATAGAAAATATTTTTTTTTTAACTTGATGAATTTGACTTAAAATTAAATTGGACTTGTGAATACTATTAGAGATGAAAATTCTCAGTCTTTTGGCCGGAGCTCTAAATATTTTTACGAGTATAACATCTGTTACATCTATCAAATTCTGAGGAAATGACATAATAAATGATATATCAACTTAAATGCATACAAAAACGCCCATTCTCCTTTTATCCTTGTCTCAATTTATTTGGAAGTTAACAGTCTACATACTCGGCAATTTAAAAACAAAGTCAAAGTCAAACCATTTATTTCGATTAAGCAATTAAAAAGCACTTTTGAACGTGTTAACTGGGTTTTGTTGTTAAAACGTTATTATTAGCTTCGTCTGTAACTATCTATGTGAAATAATCTTAGAACTTAAAGACCCACTTTCCGGTTTTCGATGAAGCTGAAATTTTGTATACATGCTAAGTGACGCCATTTTAAATCAAAGATGGTGGATTAGCTATTTTTTATGCATTCCCATGATATGGGTATCAAATGAAATGGTTTGCTGAGAAGAATACGAGAAATAAAATGACGTCGTTCTAAAGCGTGTTTTTTAGCTCTTCAAACTACAATGTTTTATCACCGCGTGCGCTTAACACGATATCCTCATCCAACGGTTTATTGGAAGTACATAGCAGCACACGGAGTTTCGTTACTCGTTAGTAAAACGGTTAGAATGGGCCGCCTTGTGAATACGCTTAATGTAACACCGCGTACACACCGCGTATACAGCGGTGTGTTTACGCGCTAATGTTTTTAATGACTTTCACAGTTAACTAATGTGGTTTTATTGTTCTTAATGCGTTGTTCTAGGTTTTGGCTAGGAAGTACTAGGGCTTAAGGAGATTTGGGAGGTAAATTTTGGTTTGGGTGTTACTCAGAATTATTTGTTTATTTCACTTTGTAAAAATAAGGCAAACAGAAGAGCAGATGTTGACATTATCGTTGTAACTTTTAATAACAGTTAAAGTATTTTTACTGCTGTACGAGTCGACTAATGGATTGCGACAAGACGGATCACGATCAAATAAACAAGAGCTCTTGGATTACAACATATTGCCGTTTCTTTAAAATAATCTTCGTCAAATGATAATATCTAATCTATTAACTTACACAACTGAAGAATGAGATTTTTCACAGAATCAGAATAGGTTACATTATGTTCTAGTTTAGATTAGATATTATCAGATTAGATTCGATATTTTTAACCGATTTTCAAAAAAGGAGGAGGTTCTCAATTCGGTTGTATTTTTTTTTTGTTTTATTTGTGTTTGTTACCTGATATCTACGTCATTTATGAACCGATTTGAAAAATTCTTCTTTTATCTGAATGGATCTACTTTCCCATAGAAATTTCATCAAAATTGGTTCAGAAGTTTGGTTTTAAATGAAAATAGCTGGAAAAAATATGTCATCCCAAAGAAATTGCGAAATTGATACTTGACATGGATTTGTGTGTGATACGATAACTAAAAAGGGTAAAATAAAAACTTTTTTGCAAAAAAATTACCGACTTCCAAAAAAACAAAAAAAGTGGAAAATAACTTTACTTTCGGAAGTCTGTGGTAAAAAAGTCAATGAAACAAACAATAGTCACCGACTTCCGAAAGTAAAGTTATTTTCCACTTTTTTTGTTTTTTTGGGAGTCGTTTTTTTTTAAAAAAAATATCAGTCATATCATAGCTTCTTCTCCTGGAGTAAATGATAGCGGGATGGATGATCGGGGAGCCTGGAAGAAAAAAAACGTATGTTAAAAAAAAACACTAAAAAGCTAAGAACAAGCAAATTTTAAATTTAAAAAAGTTAGAAGCAGGCGGGAGCCATTCCATTTTTATATTTTCAAACTCAAATGGGTCCCGCCTGCTTCTAACTTTTTAAAATTTAAAATTTGCTTGTTCGTAGCTTTTTAGTGTTTTTTTTACTTAAGTTTTTTACCGCCGTCGGGTTTATTTAGTTTTTTTAAATTACTTTTTTTTTATTTCCAGCTTTTTAGTTTACAAATGTGAAAGATTTCGCAGACGATTAGGCAAACAAATTTTTACCGCCTTCACCGCGTGGAGGTACTCCCAGCTTATGTTGTTTTCTGATTCATAATTTATATCCGGCGTCACTTTCACAATTAATACGAATCTAACGACACCTTTAAAATCCATCGAGCCGTTCAGGCTGCAGAGCGTGCCAAACATATGAATTTGACGCCAAAAATTCGCCAGTTTTTTTTTATATACCCAGTGTCACTCTCACAGTAAATACGACTCTAACGACACCTGTCTAAGAGCTAATATCCCTCCAGCCGTTCAGACTGCAGAGCGTGCCAAACAATAATTATACATACATAGTTACATACATACATACATACTCTCGAAAAACATAACCCTCCTTCTGGCGCAGTCGGGTAAAAACGTGACGTACCAATCTCCAATATCATGGGACAAGGGCAAGAGAGGATGATCTGTCAGATGAGTGTTTTTGAAACTTAGCCATTATAATTTGAAGATCTATTGAAACAGGCAAACAAACAACATCAAATTAACAACATCAAATCAATCAATCCATCAATTTTATAACATCAAAATTTGTCTACAAGTTCATACTGAACGTAATAATAAATGTATCGTAATATGTGACTACCATGAGAAAAGAAGCATCAGGTGTGTGTCACCGCACACAATTTGTAGAAGTCGTCTCAAGCAAATGGCATACCATCGCATGTCTGTAATGTATACAAGTGTGTGTGACACGATGTGGTGTTACATATAGAGATGTTAGTATGCTATTAATTACTGCTATCACCAACTTATGATTTACAATGATTGAATTTAACTGCATCGTTGGTCTAGGGGTGCTGGGTTCATTTCCCAGGTGTTCAAACCTTCGAGGAGAACCGGCGTGATGTTATCTTGTACAAAACTGAAGTTAAAATCCTTTTAACTGAAACAGTCAACGAATCAATGATAAAAATATAATGTCAACACTACAATTTCTCAAGAATATCCAATAGAAGAAAACGTAGCAACAAACGCTATGGGTGATCAGTCACAGGTGCAGCTATCGATCACGGCTTACTGTAATGTAAGACGAAGCACCGTGACACTGCGACACGGCGACAACGCGACATTGCAACAAATTTAATTCTTGATACATTTGTATGGGTTTCAATAAATTGTTTGGTACAGAAAATATTTAGTTATTACCACACTCAGTCTACTTGAAAGTAACTGAACCACCTGCGAACCCAAGTGGGCTGATTTAGATCCTAGTTCATCAAGAAAAAATAGGATATCTCGACGGAGACAACGCGGCGAACGGATTTTTCTGCCCTTTATGCCCCTAAAGCTATCCTAAAAGACGAAGCCAGACAAGTGGCGAAGTATTGGGCATCAACTCTAAAAAATGGTCACAGCTCTTTATAATATTTAAAATAAGCTTCACCTACCATAGCACGTTTCAGACATTATTCTGACTGCTTGTGTTGACGATCATGAGAAGTCTATTCAAAATATTCTTCTTTGCTACATGTTTGCTACGAAAGTGTGGCGCGCGGAGCGGTTACTGCTACGGCGTAGCACTCGCGTAGTACTTTATTGCAATGTTGTATGTGCACGATGTACGTTACATTGGCATCATATTCAAGCACTGTGCAGGATGTTATAAAATGCATTTTGTGAGCTAAATTTTACATAAGAGTGAGTAGATACATTTATTTAGGCAAGGCCTTAGGTACTTGCTAAAGTAATTTGCATAATAATTGAATTGGTATCTTTAGAAACACACTGTTATGTAAAGAATGAACTGCGCATAATCAGCTCGGCCCTTTGCACAATTTGACAGTATTTGTTGAACATAGTAATAATTGCTCATGTTCGGCTTTAATTCAGTTTGTGCCGATCGGTAATGTTCGTTCAATATCCACTATCGCTTAATTAATCTTGTTTGGGCCCGCTTCGGTACGAGCTAAGCTGAGTGGCATTTCCTCGAACGTACACATATGTATTTTTTACAATATATGATTTTACTATCCGACTATCCGAATGAAACCGTGCTGGTGTGTATGTGTGTAGCACCCCCAATATAGGTGCGTAAAGCTGTATATTTCTAGATATCCATAATTGTCTTTTATTTCTATGGCTATACATCGAAAGAGGATGTAATCTTTATCTAAGTCACAGGTATCCACCTCCCCACTAACCTGTCCTGGTCTAAACATATTGTTACTTTTATCGCAATGTTTTATTGTTGACTGCACTTGTCCCCCGTGCCCCCCCTCCCCCCCCGCGTCCCGTCGCGTGGGGAAAGCGTATTGGCACGTTTGCTATGGAGATACGATTTTATTTGATATATTAGTTACAAATACGTTTTCTATTTAACTAATATTTTAATACTTTTTTGAAAAACAACAAAGTTACGCATTAATTTTCAAAATGGGAAAACTTAGAGCTCGATTAATTTTCATCTTTAGATTTATAGACTCGAGTCACATTTATGTATAATGTTATGTAATATGAAGCCTTTGCCCAGGAGTGTGACAGTACACGCTAAAACAATTAAAATTTATAATGTACAAACAGCGTACGTTACCTGTCGTGACAGTCGAAGGGATAGACACATTATTTTACAATATACGAGTATGCTCGATTTATTTATAATATTCTTTTACAATTTAATGGTTTAATCCTTGAGACAACGGAGTATTTGCTCTGAATCTCGAATTAGGTTTCATTATATTTCGTAAAACATTCGTTTTGTTAGAACGTCTGTGGTTTAGACTAGACTGGTACCACAAATGTCTTTCGGGGTTGTTTACAGAGTAAATACAAATTTAATGATCAGCTTAGAGTGGCTCGTGGCTACATAAGAGCTTTGTGGATTAATTGTTAAATATTTACAGTCTGCTTTAGAGTTTCTAAAATATGTGGAGTACAACTTTTAGCTGTAAACAAAAAAAACATTCTTTGCTAAAAGTAAATGACTCAGAAAACAAAAATAAAAGCTACATAATTTTATATTTCTATTATTTAAATCAAAACACTTACTCGGAAACGCTAAGAAAGCAACATTGAACAAAAATCCTCGAGACGTTCTCTCAGGTATTTAACAAAAACAAAATCAACATAATCAATAGTCATTTATTCAGGTTACTTCGCCTCTCTCTTTGTCTCTTTCGCACACAATACATTCCTTTCACCTCATTTGCTTGCCTAATCGACGAGAAAGCACGATATGAGACGATTATATACCTCTACAGACTTGCTAGCACTCGACCACAGTGTAAAACTACCTCTTAGTTAAATACCTCGAAAGATACAGAGTAACAACATTTTGAAGGTCTTTCTTCTACTCTGTGGTACAAGGTTGTCTAATTCAGTACTTCGAGTAAAGATGAGGGTTCATTTGGCTGCAGAATTTCAGAAATTCTACAAATTGTGCATTAAATTTAAGTTCCATATGGCTTTAATGCTTTCGTTCGTTAAAAAAGTATATTTCTGAATAGCGTTTGCGTTCACAGAATACTTTTAGAATTTTTATTCTTAACAGATTTTTAAACAAACTAAAAACGTGTGTGTTTGAGACTAAAAACTAGTTTTTTAAACAGGTATTGATGCGAATATGTTTTTAAATAGGTAAGTAACTGTTATAAATATTGTTTATCTAGCATTTATACATCTGAAAAAACTACGAAAATACTGAAACATTCTTTCACCAAAAAAGTGTCTAAAAATTATGAAAATATGACTATGATCTTTTCAAACTCAATCCAGCCAGTCTTATTCCGTTCAAATTCAACAAATTACCTTTCTACACGAAACTTTTGCATAGAAGACGGCCCACATTCTAGAACGCGGTGGAACTTCACCCCGCGATTTATTTCGTGTACATTGCTCGCTGCTCTTGGCGTGTTTACGGCGTGATTTGGCGTTCGCCCGTATAAACGTCAATGGAACCGATAAATAAATTGTATTTTATACGCGAGTATACTTTTTGTGAACACTCGGCTGTGCCAAGCACTGCAGTTACATTTGGAATTGGGTCTTGTGTGTAGTGTGTGTGAGATGCTTAAGCGGGAGCGGGTGATGATAAAATGATTAAGTTGTAGTTTGGTTATTCATTAATTTGATGTTTTTACAAGTTTATAGTTATAACATAAAGTCAATTAGTATACAAAGTTGACTCAGAATCTGACAAAAAAAAACTATCCATATCCTTAATTTGAGTAGACCCTACAGCAAAACCATTTGACCCACGTAGTAGCGTTGGAGACGTTATTATCAAAATCAAAGTTTAATTTAATTTACACCGAACAACCGTCTAACCGTAAAAAAACATAATAACCGTAAATTTTCAATCTATTCAAAAATATAGACAATCACAAGCGTCTATAATCGCTGTCATTCACAACTCGGGCCACCAATTTCGTTTCGCTACACGCCCCTCACCACAACACGCTCGTCTTTTTCTCGAACATTCGCTGCACTGCCAAACTCCATACAGTGTTTATACCGCCAGTTTTTGTGCCAGAATGAATGGAATATGGCCGGCCTGGCAGTCTGGCGGGCTGGCAGATTGGCAGAATAGAGGCACACCCAGGACTTCACGGGCTATTTAAAATTATTCACTATTTGTTGTATAGTTGTATTGCATTTTTATGTGTGAATGCACTTCGGCTTATGGGATCTTCTGAAATATACTTTCAAAAAGGAAATAAGAAAGTTTCTTAAACCTAAAGAGAATAAGGAATTGATGGTTTTGTCTTAAATGTTAAAGATTGTTTTATCGTTATTTTACTATGTAAATGTATGCGTCACCATTTGGTAGGAAGAAAAACGCACTTAATTTCTTTTTAATGCTAATTATTTTTACGTTTTGTAACACAGCTGCTTGGATTTTGCTATAGAAACAATAATTGTAGGTATACACGTACTCAGTGACTATGAAATAAAACTCATGTTTGTACGTGGAATTTTATTTCCAGGTAAAGAAGTAGGATTCAATCAGAGTACATACATAACATAAAACTCCAGCTTTCAAGTTATTGTTATTTGGAAGCTGGAGTTACTGTTATTACAACGATTTGATGCCAACCGTACTGATTTTAATGTTGATGGTACCTTGATTGATCTTCGTTTATTGTTTGTTGGCACCGACTCGAAAATTAATTACTTACTTTACTGCTTTGGAACTTAGCTAGACTAAAAGGTTTTTTTTTTTATTTTTCGCCTTTCAGTTCCGGTTTTCGTCGGTTAAATTTTTTGTTAAAAAGTTTTTAATTTCCTGTCTTATCGCTCTCATTAAAACTATTGGAAAAAATCGGCCGCTTTCACTGATGAACTTATTAGCAATCAATATAATCTCAGTCCACACCTGTGTTATTAATACATTGCACATTTTGTGGTCCATATTACCTACAAGTGTAATGTGTTAGTAAATAGTGGGATATATTATAGGGTAGGTATGTGTATTGCGGTCGCGACAGCTGCTTGGGTATAACTGTTCGGTCCTGTGTCGCGGTACACCCCCACCGTTGAAACGTGTAGCATGGTGGAGAGCAGTGTTGAGGTTATCTGGTTGAAGGTTTCCACCTTCACGGGTTTGAAGGGTTTGATTGGCTAGTAGATGTTTAATGGTTTTGTTCAAAAAATGGGTGATCGGTGTCCAAAGAAAACAGTGAACAATTTACTAATTTAAAAGAAGTTTTCATTTTCTCTGTACATTATCGACCAGTTATAAAAATTTGCAAAACTTAAATCGTTTCTAAACTGTACACACAACCAAAGTCTGTGTCTTGTTTTGACTAGCTCTGCACACAAACAATAGTTAACGTTGGCAATTTCATTTAGTCTTAGGTTCCGTTTAGTCTGACGAGAGAAGTCTGTTTTATACAATTGGGAGCGCAATTCCTTGTTATACTGCATCATCAAATTATAAACAAGAAGGTCTAATTTTCCAAAATGCGATAAGGATCATCATCGTCTGCCTAGCTTTTTCCCAACTATGTTGGGGTCGGCTTCCAGTCTAACCGGATGCAGCTGATTACCAGTATTTTACATGGTGCGACTGCCTATCTGATCTCCACAACCCACAACCCTTCGTGCTTGGTAATACGATACCCCTTGGTAAGACTGATTGTCAGACTTTCGGGCCACTGACTTCCTGTTACGACTGTCAAAGATCTACATACTACAGTCGGGACCAACGGCTT
Organism: Standfussiana lucernea; assembly: GCA_964057025.1. Classification (NCBI taxonomy): domain Eukaryota; kingdom Metazoa; phylum Arthropoda; class Insecta; order Lepidoptera; family Noctuidae; genus Standfussiana; species Standfussiana lucernea. The sequence goes on from OZ059793.1 coordinate 589,393, forward strand.
TACATGCTTTCCGAGGCACGGAGGAAACTCGGTATGTAATGGGTGGTCACCCATCCAAGGACCAACCCAGGCAAGCGCGGCTTAACTTGACGATCGACCCGAGCGGCTGTTATAAGGAGCGGCTGTTATGTGATAAGGATCATATTATGTATTAAAATACTAATTTCTTCTTCAAATCATTAAAATTGTGCAGGTTTTTACCAACACTTAATAATAATAACTTAATGTTGGTCCTGTGGCACTTTCACTCATTTACGTTGTAGACTGGCAAGCACCATAGATGTATGTAAGTCACAGTGATACATGTTAGACTATCCTATGGGTGTTCTAGACTTTTGGAATCCTCATAGCTGTCTAAGAAAACATAAATTAATACTGTCCAACAACTGAGATAAGCAAGATAGGAGACAGCCATATAACTGTAGCTTGTACTCCTAAATTATTATTCTACGTTATGACCCTTCTGTTTTCTTCGTTTACTTGCTTTATGCAACCATGTTCTCAGTTCATTTACTTAAACGGCATCCATCTTGTCGGTCGTCTTAATTAATTGTCTAGTTCGTGGCTACCGAAGCTTTAGAAAAATGAAAGGGTTTCTGAACATCCCCTATAATGTCCGCCCCTGAATAACTAGCAATTAATTACTTTTGCAAATAAAAAGAGAATGACTTAGTTAATGGAGGGGCTCACCATTGTTTATAGCAGTTCTTATTTGCATTGTAGATCGTTTTTTGGAGAGGAATATTTTTCGGTGATTTTGTTTTGTTTTTTTTCCTCTAAAGTAACAACTGTCAAGGGGTTCCCGCCCTGCATAATGTGACTCGCAGGAAAAATACAGTATGTATTTGTCGTGTCTATTTTCGTCTGCCTCTACCTTACGAAATATATTTACGGACCTACAATCTATAAATTGCAATCGAAGATACATATCCACGAATAGTGCTTAATAGTTTTTCCCGAAATTGCTGCGCTTCTGAATCTTTTAAGACACTAAGATTAATAAACCCATCTGTCAACAAAAACATCATTTAAAAAAAATACAAGACGAGACAGCACTAAAAAAAATTATACATAAACCATTTTCTAAAAATTATCTCGCACATGCATTACATGATACAAGTCCGTAGCGATTGTTTGTCACTAAAACACGGCTGGTGTGTGTAAGGTGAGTCGGCGCTGTTGATATAAGAGCGCCTCAACAAGTGCCGTGTGAACGTGCAAGCGACAACGCGGGTAAATGTATGTTGTATTGGGGAATAGTGGGGTAAATTTATGTATGTTGTGTTGGGGGATAAAAACAAAAAAATAAAAATTTCTTGCACATCCAAAAGTTATCACAATTTTGTTACCACTATATCATTTTTTTTATCTCATCAAATAAATACATATGTTTTATGTATTTGGTCACATTTTCATCGACTTTTTTTCAAGTTAAAAGTGTGGCTATGATATGCGAGCTCCTACTCATTTTTATTGCATAAAGTTAACCAAATTCATAAAGTTAATTAATTCTCACATATGTATAAATGTAGGCATAAGTGAGCATTAACTAATGTAGTAAAAACATATAGCAGTGGAGGTCCACTGCTATATGTTTTTCACAGAGACATAAGACAAATACATAGGTAGAAACCTTCTTCCTTAAATTTTAGAATATGTTTAAGCGATATATTAGACCCTGTAAAGGAGTTTAAGATCAAACTAATTCTGACTGCCTAGATTTAAAAAAAAAAACTCTTTCAAACCAGTCGTTGCCCAGTATAATAGCATCCAATATTTTAACATTTCTAAAACAACTTCAACTGACGAACGACAAAATTCTGCTAAAGAAGAACAATATCACAAAGTAAAACTTTGTACAAACTTTCCTACCTCGTCTAAGTTACACCGGAAATAAGCAAAAAAAATAAAATAATAATTGACGTCAGGAATAAACCGGGCGATTCCGAGTGAACTCCGTATAATAGAGTTAATCTCTCGCAAAGAATAAAAATCGCTTGGAGGCAAAAACTCAAGTCCGTGGAAAGGAAAAAAATCCGTTCCAAGACTTCTACGTTCCAATCTTCACTTTGGTGAAGGAAAACCGACTTAGATGCTTTGGACTTCAGTATTTCTTATTTACTTCTCTAGATAACGTCTTACCGGTGGCTTTGTGCAAAAGTAATTTGTTTTAAGTGGAAACAATGTGGACACCGCTTTCGAATTGATTAGAAGTCATGAAAATTGTTTGACGATAGATTTTCCTCAAAGAAAGATTAGTCGAATATTTTCGTGGACGTAAAATTTATTTTTATCGTTCACAGATTTTTTTGAAAACTGTAGAACCTCAAAAATCTTTTACTTCGCTTTAAAGACGTTCGATGGAGGATAATGGACGGTTGATTTACATTTGTATCACTTCCTACCCTTCCCCCTCCACTGCCCCCCTCCTCTTTGGCCCACCACTTACAATTCAATTAATTAAATGATGGGCATTATTAGACGGACTTTATGGGCCTTTCCTTTTTTATTAACAACTTTATTTGTTTGTCAATAAATTTAGGAGTTGCTCGAAGGATCGGTTTAAGGTATGTTCTTGTTAGATTAGCAATGTGGTTCGAAGGATATAAACTTAAATTATACATCTAAACTCCGAAGATGTGACGGGTACAGAAAACTATTTTTTTTATAGTCATTTCCAAGTAAAACCATTATCTCTTTTTCTGGAGCAGTGGGGCAAAAAATTATACATCACAATTTTAATATGTATCCTTAATTTTAACTTTCCTGCATCTTTACTAAATATTTTCTCAAGTATTTTTGAATTCATCAACAACATAAAATAACCACTTAAAATACTTAAACGCTTACTAATTTTCGTACACGTATGACGTATGTGTCGTCATGGCAGCTATTATGACGCCATAAGTCATTCGGCGGCCATTTTAATTCGCTCATAAAGTGGGCATACATCACCGACGCGGGACGGTGCAGTGCGCCGCTCAAATCGAATTCTTGGCTTGCTTCTGGTCGACATAGTGAAGGATATTTTATGCAGTAAAACAAATATGAAATGTTTGGTGGGTGGCATTTTTTCCAAGATTACTATTTGTGTTAACTGTTTCAGACAAGATGCCCAATTGAAAAATGGAAAGAAACATAATTATTACAACAAATCATAATCAATCTTACTTACACAATTTTCTAATAACTTTTTAGTCCTATGTATCCTGCTTATGGGTATGAAGTTTCATTTAAATCGGTTCAGGCATATTGAAAAATAAGGACTTGAAAATTTGCGTAAAATGCCGTACGGCGTACACGCTCTTAACTATTTGGGGACTAAAATAGAGTCGGCAACCATGACTAGATTCCGTGGTGTTATTATAGACCTTGTCCTGGAAACCGTAAACGGACGATATTTGAAAAAAAAATACATATGGCCTCTTCTAATGGTTTGCCATGGCTATGTTGCATCCACACTGAGATATGGCTTAATATATTGGGGCAATTCAGTTAATAAAGAATATATTTTCAAATCCCAGAAAAGATGCTGATGTTGATTGATTGATGTATCAGAGCTATGTGTAGTTTAAAAAGTACTGACAGCTGTCAACCTCTATTTAAAAGCCTCAAAATCTTGACCTTGCCTTCTCTGTATATAATTATATGAAGTAAATGTATTATTAAAACAAACGTCAGCCTATGTAGAAAATAAATAAACTAAATACAGAAAACTACGAGGCAAAAAAGAAGTTAGGGCTTAAAAAAATGCAGATGTACGGCTTTAATAAGGAAAAGTTATTTTTTTGTATGGCCAAAAGAATATATAATAAGTTGCCTTGTTCCAATAAAAAATCTAAATTTAGTCAATTTCAAGCGCAATTTATGCATCATACTAACGTAAAAATGTTACTTACACAATAATATTTGTATACTCGTAAAATGACTATTTATGTATGACGACTGTAATAGTAATTCTGTGAACATCAATTTAAAAAAAAATCTTATCAGTAACTTATTGACATTACTCATAATTAATTATTATTGACATTATAGCACATTTTCGTTAAATTTCGACATTACCTATTACATTTTATTAAAGCACATAATTTGATTTGAAAAAAAAAAATTGAGATAGTTAGTGCTGAATTATATAAGTTTTGTGTTTACTACCTCATATCTTCGTCACTTTTGAAACAATTTGAAAAATTCTTCTTTTGTCTGAAAGGATATACTTTCCGATTGGTCCCATAGAAATTTTATCAAAATCGGTTCAGTAGTTTGGTTTTAAATCAAAATACCTGGTAAAATATGTTGTCCAAGTAAAAAAAATTGCGAATTTGATACTTGACAAGGCTTTGTGAGGGATACGATAACTAAAAAGGGTAAAATAAATATTGTACGCCAAATGGCAAAACATTGAGAAACAATTAACATCTTGTACACTGTTGTAACCTATGTTTACAAATAAAGAATATTGATTGATTGAAAAAAAAATTACATTACTTAGTTAAACCTGGCTCATTTGGCCGTAAACGAAACTAATGTGCATGCGGCACCTTGCTTTTTACTACTTTCACAATGGCTTACCTCCCTGACAACATCACTCAAGCGCTAAAAGAAACAAGCTTACTGCCTCATAATAATATAATAAACGATAAGCAGCTGCTTCTCTCAAAAAATCGCAGCGAGGACTTAAACATTTGAATATTGATAAAGCGTCAAAAATCTTAAGCCTCGTTCACACAGACGCGTTTTGTCACGCTTTGCGGCATAGCGGTGACGCCGCAACGCAAAGCCTCACACACAGGCGCGGCGTGGCGCGCGCCGCGCTCGGCGTCAAGAAACAAAATACTCGTAGAACATTTTGTATGAAAACGCCGGCGTGTGTTCACACAGCGCGCGTGACGCCTCGGCGTGACGCGGCGTGAAGCGCGGCGTCATCGCGTTTTTTCTCGATAGGATCGAGAAATCCTAACCTAACCTAACCTATCCCTTTTCTCCAGGTGGAAATCCTTAATTAATGTCCTCCGCCTTGGGGAGAGCGGAGCGTGTTAACTAAAATCACCCCGATGTTCAATCCCACACTTGCATCGGGGGGCAGCGCTATCCTGATGTGACTTCCGATGCCTGGAACTGGTGCTGACCCATTTGACAAGCAGGTGTCTTATATGCCATTACATTATTATTACATCATTATTTATTTGCATTATTTATTGCATTATTGCTTTTTTATTATGCCATTGAGGGAGATAGAGCGCATAAAATTAAATTACATACATAATAACATCACTGAAAATTTGTTAGAATTTGGCAATCCTTAAAGGTAATTCGATTCCTGGAGTTATATGGAACAATAGTAAAAGTGAGAAGAAAGAAAGAAAACGAACAAGCGCCGCTTTTTAGGGTTCTATGGCCTAATGGAAAAACCGAAACCCTTTTAATTAAACAAAAGTGAGATTTGGTATATTTTCTGCTCCAACCGCAGATATAACTTGGTTTTAATAGTTTGTTCTAGAAATAATACGAAATACGATCAATATTCTTAACTGTCTCGAAAAGGGAGGAGATGAATAAATAAATATGTTAGATTTTATTAGTGTGTATGTTCAGCGATAATTCTCAATTGCGCCGGTCGATTTCAATAATCCTATTTAATTAGAAAGGGGGTATGTTAGAGCCAACCCTAAGATAACCCCTTTCTAATTAAAATGCGTGTTTAATCAACTTCGCCTATGCTGGTGATTTTTTGATACCAATGTTGATGGTCAATAAGCCAATAACAAGAATTGGTGTAGGAAACGGTAGAGTACTCTTCTGAGGTAGTCCCATTTAAGTTTGGTGAAGGTTCAATGAAAATCTTCGGAGATAGATAACAGAACTCAATAAATGACGTCAAATGTGCCGTGATTGTTGCAACCACTTCTATATGTATAGTTTATATAATTTCATTATATTACATCACGCCTGTATATTCTGAAGGAGTACGCAGAAGTGTGAAAAAAAAGTTGTTTGCGGTGACATATTCAATACTATGCGTGCGTAAATATTCATCCCGTCTACGGAACCTTTCACTGTAGGTATGTGGTACGCACCTAGCCGATTTTTTGACTTATTACCTATCTGCCGTTTGTCATTCGATGACCAGACTTGTCAACTGTAAAATAAGCATGGAACTAATAAGAACTAAACAAATACATATTTAAGGGAACTCGATTCTATTACGATGATACTACTCACTCGATATCCATCCATACGAGTCCGCGTGATGGATTCGTTCATCTAATTTAAGAGATCTTTTTTTTTGTATTGCGTTCGCTCACATAAATACATTTTTGTCGTATTATTTATTAAATATACTATTTATAATTATCCTTTAAACAAGGTTAAAAAAGGTTAACTGTCAAACTGAGATCTCAATACAAATGACTTATTACCTGTCTGCCATTTGTCATTCAATGACCAGACTTGTCAAATGTAAAATAAGCATGGAACTAATAAGTACTAAACAAATACATATTTTTAGCACTTCAGAACGCAAAAATACGACTTCAACGCGAAAGTGTTTCGGCCATATTATTTACGTTTTTTTTTTATTTCGTGGCCATGCAGTTCTTATATGAGTTTCTTGAATTCATAGGTTGTAAGTTGCTACCAAGTGAATTCCATTTCGCAAGAAATATTCGACAAAAATGTTATTTATGTGAGCGAACGCAATACAAAAAAGATCTCTTAAATTAGATGAACGAATCCATCACGCGGACTCGTATGGATGGATATCGAGTGAGTAGTATCATCGTAATAGAATCGAGTTCCCTTAAATATGTATTTG